>CP119667.1:0-424022 GCA_030078075.1 Crithidia sp. LVH-60A
CCACTCCTTCTCCTCCTCTTCACCTGCATCGAGCGCCACATCGAGAACCTCACCAAGGAGGAGCTCGTGCACATGCCAACGCTGATGGAGGGCAGTGGCCTCGCTGCATAGCTTCTGGCTGGCCGCCTTTCCGCCCTCCGCCAGCGCACCCACGGTCCCTTCGAGCGAGGCCATCATGCCGGTGCTGCAGGCCTTCACCGCTATTCCTCCTCAAGTTCAAGGCGAAGCACGGCACACGGCTGCTCCGCCTCATCGCCGACTGGGCCTTCGCGGAGGACGAGCGGCGGCGTGTCCGGCGCCTCTCGCACCCGCCGCGGCGGCGGCAGCGGTGACGAGCAGGACGGCCCGCGGCCACGCCGGAGAGGCGCAGGCGCTGCCCGTCTCAGCACTGCAGTCGTGGGTCATCTACTTCGCGCTGAGCAACCACCTGCTGGGTAAGCTCGGCTCCATCTTCGACTTCGCCTTCCCCGATCGTGCTGCCCCACGCTGGCGGCGACGCTGCCGGACGTACTGCGCGGCGTCGGCGACGGCGTGGAAGGCGACCGACTCGCTGGTGGCGCTGGCGCTGGAGGGGGCACTGGAGAGCCTGCGGGGGATGGCGCTGGCCCCACACCCCAGGTCCGGACCACGACTACAGCATCCAGCTCGACGTCTACCTCGCCGGGGCGGACGTCTTCCCTGGAGTGATGCCCGCGCTGGGGTGCACCAGCTGCGTAGCCTCCACTACCTCGAGGACCAGCCTGCACGATTACCGCTTCCGCGTCGAGCACAACGTCATTCCGGCGATTCGCGCCTTCATGGCCTGTCTCGGCTCCAGCAAGCCGCAGAGCAAGACGCAGGCGGAGATCGTGCGTGCGCTGCGTCACCCCAGCCGCCACGTGCGGCGTGAGGCGCTGCTGTGCCTCGACGGCATCTACGCCGACGGCGGCGAAGAGCTGGCGTCGCGGTTGATGGCCGAGATGCTGCCGACCGTCGTGGGAGCTCACCGAAGATCGCGACGACGCCGTGGTGGAGGAGGCACGCAAGCTGTGCAACAACCTCTCCACATGACGGGGCAGGATGTGCTCTACGCCATGAGCTAAGCTAAAGAAAGGGATGTTGATGGAATCTAGCAAAACGTCTCTCATTGAGTAACGTTCTGCAGTGCATTTCGCCTGAGCTGGTGGTCCTTTTGTTGTTGTTGTTGTTGTTGTTGTTGTTGTGTGTGGAGAGAGTCGGCTCTGCGAGATTGATGCACGTGGCGGGAGACGGTAACAGCGCACTGGCGTCGCCTCTCGTGTTTGTTGGCTGTAGCAGACGGAGTCGTTCCTCTGTGTGGAAAAAAGGCATCTGTTCTGCGCCTTTGTGTCTTGTCTTTTAAGTAGTCTCGTTAAATTACTTTAAAGTGAAAGCAGAGTTGAGAACGTGAAGTAAGGAAGCGCCGTGTTCGTACGTCCTCGAAGGTAGCTGAGACGAGGAGCGGTCTGCTGTGCGTATTCGCAGCTGTGCGATTTCGTGTTTTCTTGACTTGGCAGAAGTCGATTTGTTTTTCCTTCTGCGCCTGTAAATCCACGCACATTATGACCTCTTCTCGCCGGTTGACATGCGCAACGCGTTAAGAGAGAGAGAGGGTAGAGAGGTAGAAAGGCAGCATGCGTTTGATATGGTGTCGGTGTTATCTCAATATGGACGCAGAAGAATGCTTTTGTTTCATTTTTGTATTTCTCACATCTCTTTACTCGTACTTACCCACACACCCCGTTTCTCTTCTTTCTCTCTTTGCACACGTGCACGTGGTCTTGTATGTGTTTGTGCGGAGACCGTGAAGCACCGGCTTATCTCTTCCTTGACGGAGCCTCTTAAGCTTCTTCCCTACTTTTTTGCGGTCTTCCTCTTCGGCCAAAAGAAGAAAAAAGCCTCAACCGCCTTTTCGTTCCTTCGACTCTCTCTCTTTCTCTCTGAGTACTGCAGTAGAACAAACATCAATTTATCGTCCGCTGCTTTCCTTTCTCCTTGCTCGTGCAAAAATCACGTGTCATTTTACACAAACAACAACAAAAAAGCAACATCAGCACGCAGGACGCATCTACATTGTCTCGTAAATGACGGCGCAAGGAAGCGTTGCGAGGCGTGTGTCCAAGACCGCCACCGCGGCGGTAAAGAAGGCATCAGCTGCATCCGCGACACGTCTCAAGGCACGTGCGCAGACTGCGCTGTCGCGTGTTGCTCCTACAGAGAGCCTCGAGCTCTTCTACCGCACCGTTCCGACCCCGCTCGGGCCCTTTTCTCTCTTCGTCGATGCCGCTGGTGCGGTGCGCTGCTGTCACTGGCAGCGCTGCGCCACTGCGGATGCCACGGCACTCGCAGCGGAGCAGCGAGACGTCTGCGCCTCCCTGCAGGACCGCTGGTACAAGGCATTCGCAGTCCACATGGCAGAACCCTCAGCGTCTGTTGGGGTGCCAGGTGACAGGGCTGCCGCACTGCTGAACGAGTACTTCAACCCCAGCTCCGCCGAGGCGGGCCGGCCCGAGGCGCTGGAGCGGTTGCTGCTGCAGGTGCCGGTGGCTTACCCACCCTGCACCGCCTTCATGTCCACTACGTGGGACGTGCTGCGGCGGACGGTGCCTTCCGGTGCGACGACCTCCTACAAGGGAGCTGGGCCGGCGCGTCGGCGTCGCACTTTCCAAGTCGACCGAGTCCGCTGCGAGCGCTGTCCAATCGGCACCGCGAGCCATTGGCGTAGCGATGGGAGCCAATCCCATCCCAGTGATTGTCCCTGCCACCGTGTCGTGTCGTCCACCGGGGCATTGCGGGGTTACGGGCTGGGGCTGCGCTTCAAGGTGTGGCTGCTGCGGCATGAGCAGGCCGACATGCCGAGCGAGACGCTGCGTGCGCTGGAGTCGGAGAGTGCCGTCAGCACCGCCGTGTCTCTTCGTTGAGGGGCATCGCCGTCGCACCCGAGTTGACTCGCAGCGGCACAGCCTTGTGGCGCAACTTCGCGCACTGCCAGAGAAAAAAGAGCGCCACTCTTCGGCCTCGTTTTCCCCGACGTCTTCGCTAAAGAGCCACGGAGACCTAATCAGACTTCTCTCATCGCTAAAATGAAGCGCCACTCTTTTATTATTATTTTACTTTCCATTTTACGTGCTTCTCATGCTTCTCATGCTTCCCACTGTTTTCCTTCTACTTCCTTTAATTTCATCTTGCGTGTTGGGCCAAAGACCCTCAGAGTTGTGTGTGTGTGTGCTGGCTCAACGACTGTCCACTGTGTTCTTCAGAGCTCCTGGACTCGTTGTTGCCGCTTCATCTGAAGGGATTTCTTTTAGAACAGACTCTGCGCATCGAGCTCTAGATTGTGTTGAGTCTTGTTCGTGCCCAAATAGATAACTGGTCTTATCTTCCTCTTTTTATTCTTTTTTTTTCCTGTTTCCACTTCCGGGTGTTGCGTTGTACGTATTACCGTTCTGTGAGCTTTTCACGAGCGTATTCATGCGCAACGATGACACCGCACAGGAGAGGCCGACATCTGTGTTTTCCGGTAAGTTGTGTCAGTTCCGATGAAAGCCAAATAAAAAGAAGAAGAGAACAAGACGAAAAGACAAACAACAATTTACTATCGAAGGGTGGCTTTCCCCAACTCCTATCTTGACAGGGTGGAGGAGGGATCTTCTCCGTGCGATGCCGGCAGTGCGTTGGAGCTGCTGCGTACTCCTCTGATCGAAACACAACCCCACACACACATGCACACAAATCGTGTATAAATGCACACCGTCCTTTTCTAGTGTACTATTACTGAAAAACACACGCGTCCCCTGCGCCGCCGTTGAGATGCAGGAACTTCACACCCACTCTTTTTTCTTAGATCTATCTTATCAAATGTACGAATTTCTCTCCCACTCACGCCTACATTCTAAACCGCAGTACGGAAGAAGAAAAAGCACAGCGCACGTCAAGAGGCAAGGCTACGGGTGTGCGCGGAATCCTGTACTCTGACTACTGCGGACACGCACACGCACACGCACACGCACCGACGCAAGACTGTCCAGGCAATTTGCTGTGCAGCTGTGCGTCACACTTCAGTGCGGAATTTGCTGCCCGTGCGGTCATGCGGCCCAGGGACCATGGGCACTCGGTAGGCACCGTGGTTCACATCGTGTGCCCCTATTGCGGCAAGGAATTTCGTGGCGACGCGACCACGAGCGGCGTGCGCAGCAACTACCGCCGACACCTCTTGACTCACACCGGCGAGCGGCCCTGTGCCTGCCCGTACTGCAGCGCCGCCTTCGCCACGAGCAGTAATCTGCGGCGGCGCATCTCGCTCCTGCACCCGCAGCAACTGACGCCAACCAACGGGCCACAGGCGACGAGAGGCGGTAGATGACGGCGACATTCCCTTCGCAGAGCTGGCACTCCCTGCAGCGGTGGGGGACGAGCAGCACTGGCAGCAGCAGCAGCATTGCACCGAGGCAAGGACGGAGAAAAACGCACCAGCAGGCTGCGGCCGGTGGCGAGGCCCCGCCTTCCACTGTGTCAGCAACGGAGCAGGCAGCGGGAGTGAGGAGAGCGAAGGGAGAAGGAACGGAGGGCGGCGCCTGTTCCTCCTTCTCCTCGACCTCTTCAGCAGGCGACCTGCGACCCACACGCCACCTCGAGGCTCTGTGCCCAGCTCGCCCGTCCCAAAGCCACACCCTCGCCCTCCCTCGCCCCGCTCTCGCCACGAGGGACTCCACTGCACGGACCTTTGCCGCCGCTGGGGAGGCTGTCGTTGCCAAGCAGCCGACCTCAGCACAGCAGCGAGGTGGAGGAGGGCGACCTGCTTCATTCCACGCAGGCAACACCTGGTACGACGGTCGTTGGTGGTGCGGTTGCTGCGGCCCCATCGAATCCGAGAAAGAGGCGCTCTCACAGCCGCAGCAACGCGGAGGAAGCGGCGGATGGCGTCAACCCCGGCGAGGACCTTCTTCACGTGCACTTCCACCGCCGCCGCAGTGGGCACCGGCGTGAGCGGCACATTCTGCAGAAACGGCTGCGCGCACAGGAGGGAGCGCTGCTCGGCCTCACCAACTCCCCGCTGCGACGCCCACGACAGCAACACCGGCGCGAGGCGTCCACCAGAGCAGAGGCCTCGTCGACACAGCAGCGGTCACAGGCTCAGGTGGCGCCGATTGTGTTGTCGGAGCACCTGCTCGCTCGCGCCGACCTTCTTACTATGCGAGACCGGCGCACTGGGCACGCCGACAGCGTTGGCGTCTCCAGCGAACTGGTTTGTCCCTACTGCGACGACTTCACCTCCTTCTCCCACGCGCACTTGCTGACGCGGCATATGCGGCGGGTGCACCCTGTCGAGGCGGCTCGGAATGCGGCGCGCGCCACAGAGCGGAGTGCCGCACACAACAGCGACGATGGCGACGCCACGGATCTGCCTGAGTAATGGGAAAAAAAATTGTGCGGTGAGGCAGGCTTCTTTCTGCGAAGGCGTCTGCGCGTTTCTCTATTTGTTTCTTCTCCTACCCCACACTGTTTAATGCGTGGCGGTTTTGCGTGTGTCACTTCCCCAGCCCCCACAGTTCGGCGTTGCGTGTGGCGGAAAAAAGGAGAGGCAGTGTCCACAGCTGCACTCGAATTAACCCTAAAACTAAAAAAAAAATGAGTGACTGCATACGAGTTGTACGCCGACAAGGTAATAGATCGCAATGGGACGAAGCGGTCTTGTTTCTTACGAAAACAATTGTACGGCAGCTCGTAGCAGCGAAGCTGAGCGTGCCGCAGCGTCATAGCTTTTGTTTGGTGTCCGCATGCCATTGCCGATACGGCAGGAATTATCTTTTTGTCTCTCGTATCTCACGTGTCGTTCGACTATTCGCCGCATTGTTCCCATTTCTTCTCCTCTTCTCTCCTCTCTACTGTTCATCCTTGTTTGTTTTTTACCCCTCGCATTCGTCGCGACGCTGCGTCAGTAGCTGTGCGTCCTCGAGACACGAGAAGACTCCGCGCACCGCAGCTTCTCTAGATACCTACCGCTTCTTCACAGGACTGAGAAAGGAGCAAGGTAGAGAAAGCTAAACTTCACCGTATCAACGACAACAAATACAACTCTACTTTTCTTTTCTTTTACGAACAACCCTGTGCGTTGCGATCAGGGAGGCCATAGTGGTGCAAAAGGCCTTTCGCACCTCCGGCGTGTCGCCTTTCCGTGGTACTTTCAGTATCTGCGCGCGGCGCTGCCGCTATAGCCTAGCTTCAACCCCAGCGACTGCAGGAGTGCACGCGCCAGACATGCTCCGCAACCTCGAGATTGTCCCGTCGACCGAGTCGTGGACGGAGCTGCTGGACTGGGTCAACTGCTCGATGCCGGCCGAGGCGCCGAACCGTAACAAGACACCGATGATGCGGAGGGTAGAGGACTGCGGCCGCGGCGTGCCCTACGTGCTGATGCTGCCTTCCATGCTGCCCATCATCCACACCCCACTCCTCACCTCTCGGGTGAAGGTGCCGGCCAAGACGGACTACGAGGCAGTCGCCAACTTTAAGATCATGCACGACGCACTGCGACGCAACGGCATCGTCATCCCTGCCGTCCTCGCCAGCGGGTCGCAGCGGCTGGTGGACCGCAACTTCCAGGCCAACCTGCACCTCCTCCAGTGGTTCCGCGGTCTCTCCACGGCGCTACAGCAGTGCGGGATCGAGGCAGGCGAGGGGCGCATCGTCCTCGAGCCGCCGAGCTGCGACGACAGCATGCCAAGCCTCGGCAGCCCTCCGGCCTCTGTCGTCCGGGCCGAGAGCCGTCGGCGACCAGAGAGTGTGCACCGCGCCAAGTCGGAGGCGGAGGTGCAGTGGGAGATGCGCGTGGCGGAGTCGCAGGGCGACGCGGCAACGGCGGCTGCACTGGCTCTTCTCCGCGACTCCCGCAGCCTGTCGCACCACCGCAGCCGCTCCCCACCTTCGCAATTTGCGAGCACCACCCTCACCTCGACCCGGTCAGAGCCATACGCAGGGCTCTCGCAGCACATGCCTGCGGTGCTGCAGCCGCCTCCACCGCGGCACGACGTCGCTGACGCACCCGCGCAGCCTTCTGCAGCTGCCACTGCCCCACCGCCTCGTCCTCCCGTGACGGGGCCGCGCACCATCGCAGTAAAGCAGGTGACGAAGCCTGCAGCCCCGCCCTCGCAGCCGCGGACGGCGGTGGAGCATGCCCCGACGCCGACGGAGCGACGGAGCGCACGTGACAACCGGCCTGTCGCTGCTGCTGCTGCTGCTGCTGATGACGACGCTGCACCGGCTCCTGCTGCTGCACCACCACCCGCCCCTGAGGTGCAGCGGCCGCCTTCCCCAGCCCCAAAGCCGGCTGCCCCGAGTGCGGCACCGCAGCGCCGCTCTTCGCTCTCCCGCCGCCCATCCGACGAAGCCAACGGCAGCCGTGTGTCGAACCACGTTGACAACTCGGCGCCGGGCACACGAGCCCGCACCCCGGCGACGGGACGCGGCAGCCACCTCATCTTCAAGGCCGTCCCTGCACGGCTGAGCGTCAGCGACAGCGCTACCCGCCGCGCGTCCTCCAAGGCGGGAGGGACACCGCGGGGGCACGGAGGCGGAGGCAAAACGCCGCGAAGCGTCACGGGCAGCCGCCGGGCTTCCACCCCGAAGAAGAGTGCGGTGGCTGCTGCGAACGGAGAAAAAGGACGGTGCGCCGCCGGCGGTGGCGAGACGGCCGAAGGGGGCAGCGAAGCCCATCATCGCAGTAAACACCACCGCTGCCGCCCCCTCCCAAGCAGACGAGGAGGACGCCACGGCACGCTGAGGCGGTGCCCGCTGAGGCTGTCCCCGCTGCTGCTGCTGCTGCTCTGCGGCGAGTGTGGCAGAGGCTCCGGCAGTAGCGCCTGCCGCTCCTGCAGCGGAAGTCGACGTCGCGCAGCTTCAGATTGATCGGCAGTTCTACTACGACAAGCTGCGCTCCATCGAGGAGTTGGTGGACTGCATGGAGGCGAAGAAGAGGCAGGAGCGGGCGGCTGCGGCGACGGCTTGGAGTGCGAAGGATGAGGAGATGGTGGAGTTTGCCCAGTCCGTGCGAAGCGTCCTCTACGCCGAGAGCTGACCGGTGCACCGCAGTGCGTCTCTCTCTGTGTGCGTGTGTGTGTGTGTGTGTGTGCTCCTTATCACCTCTCACCGACGGCGCCGTAGAATAGCACGGTGCTGCCGTTACTGCTGCTGGCTCCTGTTTTCTTTCTTTTCTTCACCTTGTCCGTGACTTATGCGCTTGCAGGTCCTGGCTCCTATGCAGCGAGTGGTTCAACTCAGCTCTTGTCAGCAGCATTGTGGCACACTACTACTTCTCTTTGCGGCGTTTATATCTTTTCCCTCTTTTTTTTTGTTTTTGCTCTCTCCGTCGCTTGAAGCCCGCAAGAGCACCAAGGAAAGCGCTGGCTTCCGCTGTAGTAGACCGTGACATTGTTTTCATTGTCATTATTATCATCTCGCATTGTCAATATATATTTTGTTCTCTCTCTTTTTTTTCTCCGTATGTTCATAGGTGCCCTCACCGCCTCATCGTTTTTTCTTTTTTCTCCGCAGCGCATTTCCCCTCTTCTCTCCTTTCGGGTGACGATGTCTTTTGGTTCCCGATGTTCTAGTTCTGATGCGTGTACTCCATTGCGTAGATCCAGCTTTTTTTTTTGTTCAATTTTTTCTTCTCTTTTTGCACGGTGCCAATCTGCCTTTCTGCCGTTTCTCTGCTCACTTCTCTCTCCCTCTCTTTTGGATGCGGCACGGCCACGAGCGCTACGGCACCTCGCGTTGTTGGAGGGTTTGCGATATTCACGTCCTTTGTTTTCGGCTTTTGAACCTTTTTTTTGTACTCATCTCTTATTGCAAGGTCAGCTCATGGCGCTTTGCTTTTTCTCTCTAAGGAGGAGAAACAACAAAAATCACAACGAGAACACGATTGTGCGACAATGAACGTCTCTGTACTTTGAGAAGTGAAGACGAAAGGGTCTTGTTTTTTTGCCAGTGGGTCGAGACGAGCATAAATCAAAACGTGCTGCTGTTCACCAGTGTCTTTTGTGCGTTTGAGAATCTCCTTGCTGAGAGAGCCTCGTTATTGTAGTTAAGCAACAACAACAAAAAACACTGAAGTGGTAGAAATACGTCGATGCTGCTGAGAGTTTGGAGCTGCAGCTGCTCTTTCGCTTTGGTACGTGTGTATGTGTGTGTGCTACAGTTGTGGCACTTCAGTAAACCGCGTAATGAATTGTCACCATCTGAACCAATGCATCTTTGCTTCTCTCCCTCTTCTGAATGCTGTCACACGTATCTTCTTCCCCTCTTTCTCTCTCTTTTGTCACCGGTGTCTGCACTCTTCATCTTTTCCCTTCCACACGCCACTCCACACACTTGCTTCTTCGCCACTCTTCCCGCCACTACTAAACACGCCAATTTCGCGCAGCTACAACACGTAGGAAGGCGAGGCGAGTAAGACTCTCACCGAAAGCAAAAAAGAGAAAAAAAGAAAAGAAGTAGGCAAAAGAGGGTCTTGCAAGCTGACGCACAAACCTCTCCCAGCGCTAGGGTACACCGTCTTCATTAATTGGATGAGCATCTCGTCCTGAAGTCTCTCCACCGCTCAAAAAACACAACAACAAAGAAAAAAAACGAGAAAAAGAAACGAATTTGGCAAGAATTTACACGCCTTCCTTTCTCCCCCTCGCTCTACTTTGTGCCCATTGCAGGCACAGAGCCGAGGAAGCGTTCGCTACTTCTCTCTTTTCCCACTCTTGAAAAAAAAAAGAAATAAACAAACACAAGAGTGGCAAGTGATTACACCGTCACCACAAACTATTGCTCTGAATTGGTTTCCTCTCTATCCCAGCTTTCACTATTATTATTATTATTGTTGTTGTCGTTGACGTGCGCTGTTGAGAATCGTCGTCGTACACCCCGTTGAAACAGGTTCTGTACTTCCTTTTTTTTTTTTGCCTTTTTTTTCTTTAGCCTGCGGTTCGTGTGTCTCCACGCCGCTCACACTGTCGTCTTCTTTCCTTTCTTTTTTTTCTCTTTTTTTGTCCTCACTGCATTTGTTTGCTTGAGCAGCGCGCCAGGCTTCTCTCTTCTGCTGCTGATACATACGTTGCTGTGCGCCATTATATATTTTGCTCTTTTACTGATCTTTTTTTTTCTTTCTCTGCTTGCCACGTGGCATGAGTTGTCGGTGCTGAGGTGTACGCAGGTTCCCTTTTTTTTTCTTTTTTTCTCCTCTCTCCTTCGCTCCCTTTACGTCTCGGGTGCCGTGCTGCTGCGACACCGTGCAGCCATTTTCCAGTGTGTTCCTCTTGTAGCGCGTCCTGCTCAATTTGAAGGCGAACCACCCTTCCAAAAAGAAAAAAGGAAGAAAAATATCACCCTTCGTCTTCTACTGCGAACATTGCCGAGTTTTCGCTCTCTTTCCCACCTTTTCCTCAGTTTTACTTTAGTGTTTTTATTTTTTTTTTAATATTTCTAATTTTCCGCATTCTTTTTTTTTTCTCCCTTTTTCCCGTAGCGGACTAAGACTCGCGTTGAGTGTTTTCTTTGGTCTCCGGGTCCTCCTTTTCCCCTCCTCTTTTTGTTTGACACTTCCAGCCCTTTTGCGTGGAGGATTGCTGTTCGGTCGTGGAACTGTCTTGTGCCCTATCCGCTGCCAGTAAGCCCTTTCTCCTTCTCCTCTCCTCATTGTTCGCTCTCGCTGAGTTTCCTGCGGCGCGTTGCTCCGCACTCGCTGCCGGCTACACGGAGCAGGAGGCGCTGCTACACCTATGAAGGTCAACGAGACTCCCGTGTAGCAGCTTCAACTCAACTCAAACGAAATAAAGGTAAGCGGCAAGGAGAAACCGCGAGGATCTGCTCAGGCGCACACAGGCGTACACAGCCGCGAAAAGAGAAGAGTCTGTTCTCTGATGGAGCTTAATTCGGCTAGCAGCAGCAGTGCCCTCTCACCGCCGACAAGTGCGTCACAGTCGTCAATACGACCCGCAGCAAAGCCGTCCACGTCACACAGCCCGTACTATCCTCCGCAGCCACGCCAGGCGTCTGAGGGTTCTTATGGCACCTTAGGCAACAACCCACCATCCAGTGGAGGGCAGCCGGCCGGCCCAACGGGTCGCTCCACAGCCCC
This sequence comes from Crithidia sp. LVH-60A, assembly GCA_030078075.1. NCBI lineage: Eukaryota > Euglenozoa > Kinetoplastea > Trypanosomatida > Trypanosomatidae > Crithidia > Crithidia sp. LVH-60A. The sequence continues at coordinate 11,123 of CP119667.1, forward strand.
TGCCGTGCCACCGCCCCCTCCTCTCACCTCCAGCTTCGCCGACGCTGCAGAAACAGAGGCGCCAGCGTGGACCACTCCCGCCGCCGCTGAAACCACTCCCCTCACCCCTCCCATTGTGCGCAACGGCATGTACCCCTCTACTCGCAGGCGAGTGGTGCCGACGACGACGGGCTTCGGTGGCTCCGCCCGCGCAGCAACGGACGGCAGCGCCACCGCACAGACTGCCCCACCCATGGAGTACACGGCAAGCGGTGAGGGAGGCACCGGCGTGTCTTCAGCCCACGCATTTCCTTCGCGCGCTGCGGCACACTCTCCAGCGTCCTCTTTTCCAGGGGGTCAGCGCATGCATCCACAGCAGCGGCAGACGCAGGTTTACCAGGAGAGCTACGCCAGAGATGCCGGTCAGCAGCAGGGCCGGCATCATCCGACGTTTTTGTCGCGTGGCGGCGATGGCGAGGGCGATGCGGCCTACTACGAGGAAGGGGCAGACAGACGTTTCCAGCAGCAGCAGCAGCAGCAGCAGCAGCAGTACGCACCGCGAAGTCCTGCGACGGCGAGCAGCGGTGGTGGCGGCAGTCGCGGCTACGCGGCGTATCCGCCGCCTTCTGGCGACTACGCACAGCCAGAGGCCGACAGCGCTGAGGCAGACGCGGCGAGCCAAGCAGCCTACTACCAGCAGTACTGCCAACAGTACTACCAGTACCAGGCCTACTATCAGCGACAGCAGCAGCAGCCACCGACATCGGCAGCCTCGGGCGGGAACCACCACGGCAACAACGGGGTCGCGTCGTACGGCTATGCGCAGGCCTCTACCGCCGCCGCTGGAGGGAACGAGAGCTACCCAGGGAGTGAGTCGGGCGGGATGGTCGCTGCGGGACCCGCTGATGCCGCCACGAGTCCGTCGGTGCCGCCCTTCGGTGCCACCTACGCCCATCGGGGCATGAGCCGCGGTCGCTCCTATTACAGCGACTACGGCGAGGGCAACCAGAACAACAATATCGGCAACAACAACAACAACAGCAGCACCGACACACCAGCGTACTCGCCGCATGCGGGCACGAGTGCCGGCAGAGGGGGTATGCGCTACGGTGTACAAAGTAACGCAGCGAACGATTTCTTTACGCGTGTGACGGGGTCTGCTGGCGGGGTAGGCGAGGCGGAGCAGCAGCAGCAGCATCACCGCACCGCCTCCCGCGCCGACAGCGCCAACGGCAGCACACTGGCATCGTCGACCGATGCATTGGTGGGCTACGCTGGTGGTGGCGGCCCGCACTCCACGTCGTCTGGCGGCTACCCCTCTCCCCATCAAGCTCAGGCAGGCTACTCCGCCGACTACGACGCTGCAGCGACCCAGCAGTTCCACAACGCCTACGGGGACCAGACGATGGCGGGTGGCTACAGGGACTACTACAACGCCGGTGGCGGCTACACCTACAACAGCGGCTACTACGCGAATGCGCAGCACCAGCGCCAACCGCAGCAGCAGCAGCAGCCCTACCAGCGCGATGGCGGAGGCGCTCGAGGGACCTATGGGCAGTCCTCCTACGGGTCGTACGGGTATGCCGGACCCTACCACGAGCCCTACCGCAACTACCCCTCTGCTGGTGGGACTTCAAGCAACGCGCGGCGGGGCTACCAGCAGCCACATCAGCCGCAGCATCAGCAGCAACAGTACGCAGAGCAGGACGCGTATGCCGGCGTGGAGGAGATGCAGCAGGGCAACGCGTACTGGCAGCCCAAGCCGCCGCCGCCACCACCTCACCAGCAAGGGGGAGGCACACCGCAGTACGCGGAGGGTGTGTCGGAGCTCTATGCGACTAGTCCCGCAGAGGAAGAAGAGGCGTCTGCAGCGACGCGGACGCAGACGACTTTCGCCGGCGCAGTGCCGAAGGCAGGTGCAGCCTCTGCCGCTGCGGCGGGCAATACCGCCACGACACCCGTTGCGGGCGAGAGCAAAAGCGCAATTCGAAAGCGAAAGAAAGCTGCTGCTGCTGCCGCGGCCGCCGCTGCTGCCCTCGTCGCCTCTTCAGGGGCCACAGAGGAGCCTCCACGCGTGTCGTCGGCCCCCCTCACCACGGCGCAGAAGCGTGCAGCGGCCCCGCCACCCCTGTCGAAGGCGGCGTGGAAGGTACCGCCGCCCGCTGCGGCTGAGCGCGGTGCGGAGGGGCTACGAAATCTTTGCAGGCGACTTCCGCTGCGGACGACGCACCGTCGCGAAGCAGTGCTGCCCACTATGAGACGCGGTCCTCCACGCAGGACCCACTCATCTCGCTGGAGCGCACCGCATCGGCGGAGCGGCGGCCGCCGTACGCGCGTCCACCGCAGTACGTCGCACCCACGGGCGTCAACAGCGAGAGGGCGTCGCTGCTCAACGTAGGCGGCGCGTCAGCCGCAGCAGCTCTTAAGAAGGCGATGGCGGGAAGGCCACGTCAGTGGTGGAGGCAAAGGACGCGCCGTTGCGGGCGACAACGTGCCGCGATGTCTCGAGCAAGCGGCTCGCTGCCGTTGAGACGACGACCCCGCCGACCGAGCAACAGCAGCAGCGGCGACAGCAGCTCAGCGACGGCAACAATGCGGATGCGGAGGCGGAGGCGAGCGGGCCTCGCGATGGAGACGGGAGTCGTTGAAGGGATAGGACACGTGGAAGCCGATGGTGATGCCGGTGACGACGGCAGCGGTGAGCATGGCGTTCGTGGCTTCCCGCGGCAGCCGCAGCAGCGCAGCGCCACTGCCAGCGGCACGCTCTCCAACGAGCTTTTAGGTGCCGCGTCGGAGGCTTCGGCACTGCGGCCCACCACGTCCGTCGGTGCCGCAACGGCTTCGTCGCCCAGCAGCTCCCCACGCTCCGCTGCGGGCATTCATCCCCACCACATGCACCTTTTTGCCCACCACAGTGCACAGCAGCACCAGCAGCAGCGGCCCGACTCAGCACGAGCGGCGATGCTGCCGCAGCACCTCCACGCCTATCGCCACTCCTCCCCGTCACTGCAGCCCGTCGCGTTGGCGGCGACTGCGAGCACCGGCTCGGATCCCTGCGTGCAGTCGCCCGGCAGCGCCGCCTCGCTGCCACCGCGGTCGCCGGCTGGCGCGGGTGCTTCAGCTGAGTCTGCTGGGGCCGGGATGGCGCCGGTGTCCCCACCACTGCGTGCACGCGGTGCTGGGATGGCGGGGAAGCAGGCCAGCGTTTCTAATCACGCCACACCCACGGCGTCTGCCCCACATGCGCACATGACGGCGGCGGTGGGCAGCGGGGCGGCCTCCACAATGCACTACGCCAAGCAGCAGCAATTGTACCAGCAAGCACCCACCCATCCTTCCTCACCGCGCACGTACGCGCCGGCTGTCGGCGGTGCTGGCTACGTCGACACCGTTGGCGCTGATGCTGCAGATGGTGACGCCGTCGAGGAGGCAGGCCGCGCACACGACGGCATCGGCAAGAGTGGCGGCTCCGCTTACGCAGCCGCTGGGACACCGCAGCACCAGCAGGCGCAGTACGGCGGCAGTGGCAGCGGGCGGCGCAGCAGTCTCGGCGCGTACCGGCCGTCCCCCTCGTCGCCGTCGATGAGCGTCAGCGCTGGCGCCAACACAGGAGGGAGCTTCGCGTCGCCGCCGTCGAGCTCGAGTCGCCCCGTCCCGCCTGCCATTGGCACCCTCACTCCCATGGCGGAGCAGCAGCTGCTGCCCGGCGCACAGAGTATCGGACCCCACACCAGCAGCAGCACCTCTGCAAATGTCGCAGGCGCTGCGGCGTACAACACACCAAGTCCACGCAGCGGTCAGCAGGGCAGCTACAGCGGCGGTGGCGGCGGCAGCAGTGCGCACGCGACTCGCCTCAGCGGGGACGCTACAGCCCGCGTCACCCCTTCGCCGGTGCTGGAAACACCGGTGGCGCCAACACCGCTGCTGCGCACCCCAACAACGGCTTCCAGGCCGTGCTGCAGCAGCCCGCCTACATCTACGAGCACCACACCGGGCAGGAGGTGCTGCTGGAGGAGTTCCACGCCGCCATGGGCTTAACGCCCAGTCTTTCGGCAACATCGCGTGTCTCGTGGACGCCTTCGCGCCGTCGGTGCCCATCGCCAGCGACCTCGAGTTCCCCTGCGACGAGGAGCAGTGCCAGCTGCTGCAGCTGCCGGAGGTGGTGGGCAGTGGGAGCGGCGCCGAGGAGGCAGGGCTCTGCTCACCGCTGGCGGCGCCGGGAGCGGGCAGCAGCGCCAGCAACGGCTCGGCCTTCTGCAGCCGCGACGGCGGTCCCTCTCTCCACCTGGAGGACACGGCGCTGCCCTCGATGCTGAAGCCGCCACCACGGCCGTCCGAAGTGGACCGGGGCCACTACTGGGACTTCAGCGGCCCTTCCTACTGCGAGCCCGTCCTGACGCTGAAGTCCATCTGGCAAAGCTTCGACAGCCCCTTCGGCTGCGTCGTCAACCTCGCCGAGCCGATCTTTCCCGCCCCGATGCGACCGGCAGAGGACGAGCTCGTCTACACGCCGCTGCTCAGCGGGTTTCGCATCCGCTTCCACCCGGCATCGCCGTCCTACAAGCGCCTCGCCGCCCTTCGCGAGGTGCGCCGGCAACGCCGCCGTGAGGAGGGCCGGGCAGACGGCAGCGACGGCGGCGGCGGCGGCGGTGGACGTGACGGCGCTCTGGCCGAGGCGGACGGCGTGCTGACGTGGAGCGCGGCGGACCGGCCGAACAACCGCAACATCATCTTCGAGCAGGTCAACGAGCTCGCCCGCTGCGACGAGAGCTACGCCGAGCTGTTGACGGCGACGACTGCCGATGTGGACCACCAGTCGTGGGTGGCGCTGATGTGGCAGCCCGTCTTCTGCGGCGGCCACTCCGCGAAGCACAGCTGCGGCACCTTCCTCGCCTTTTACCTCCTCCGCGCACCACGCCACCTCTTCGTCCCCTTCGCCAGCAAGAGTGAGGGGGCCGCGATGAACAGCTCGTGGAGCAGCCCCGTCTTCCGCGGCGACCGGGCAGCGCTGTCGTTTGACCTGTGGAGCCTGCAGCGGCACTACCACGTCGCGCGGTGGGTGTCGTCGCCGCCCATGACGCACGTCACCACGGCGCTCTCCGTTGCCGGAGAGGAGGACGAAGACGCCTCGTCCATCTCCGCCAGCCGCGGACGCCTCTCGTGGGAGGACGGGGCGGCGGGCTACGCCTCCAACGCGGCGGAGAGCTTCTCGGTGAGTAATCATGGCGAGGGGCGGGCGCGGCTGCGTGACGTGACGAGCCAGAGCTTCGCCGAGGCCGCAGCCGGCACCTCCGCCGCCTCCTACGTGCGCCTGCCTTTGGTGGGTCTCATCCCAAATCGATGCCGCTCGGAGGTGTGGTTCAAGGCGATTTACGACGCCAACACCGCTATCAACGCGCATCCCGGCGCCAACCCGAACAACGGCAGCAGCAATGGTAATGCGGGTGGTGGTGACCCCTTCTTCTTCCACGCCCCGCTCTTTTTGATTGTGACGGCGCTGCAGCTCATGTGCTGGGACGCGTACAACGAGTGGCGGCATAAGTCGGCGCCGGTGCTGCCGAACTCTGCAGAGAGTCGCGAGACTGCTGGTGGTGAGGCTGCGAGTGTGCCGGGGAATGCAGACGGTGGTGGTGGCAGTGCTGCCCAGCGCATCAGCAACGAGCCGGCGGAGCTGGAGAATCCGCTGACGCACCTCATGGAGGAGGAGATGTCGGCGGCGGTGCAGCAGCGGGTGAAGAGCGGCGAGACGGAGCGCAGTCACGTCGATGGCCAGGAGAGGGTGGAAGAGGGTGAGAGAGGAGGAGAAAACCGTCCTAATCCTACTACTGCCGGCTCGTCGGCGTGGGTGGCGTACTTTGCGGAAGGAGTGGAGGTGATGACGGACGCAGCGCGGCGCTACCGGCAGGTGCGGGAGCAGGCAAACCTCGATGCCCTTCCAGAGGACGGCGGAGCGGCGCTGCAGCCCAGTGCGACCGCCGCCACGCCAGTCGCGCGGGCGGGTGCGGAGTCTCCGGCGCTGACGTCTAGAGCACCTGCGAGTGGTGACTCTGAAGAGAAAAAGGCTTTTGCTGCTGCTGCAGTGGCGGTGGAGGAGGGGGCGGTGGTGCGGTCAGGGGCGACGGCGTTGGTTGCGGGTGGCACGAACAGCGCGCTCTGCGACACCGAGGCGAGAGTGATAGCCGGGCTCCTGGACTACTATCAGTGGGCACAGTACGACAGTGCGTTGAGTGGACTGGCGCGGCTGTACTGCACCACATAACTCTCTCTCTCGTAAGGGGGTGTATTCAAGTCACAGCACTTCCCGCATACGTTTTTTTTTTCTCTGATTTAATTTGCGAGTTCCCTGTAGCGTCGCCCGCGGTGCCTTTTGAAATTTACGCTGGTGTTGTGCGGCGCTGCGTTGTCGACAATGGGCGGCCCTATGGGACGGTCGTTTCTTCCTCAACACCGCACGACACGTATTTAAGCGAGCCGTTTGTCGACTCCCCACTTCTTGTTCATGTGAATCCTTTTTTTTTGTTTTCTGGTGCTAAGGTGCGGCAGCGTTGCTTCTCTCTTGAGTGTTTTTTTTTTTAAAATTGTTCTTCATTGCACGAACCTGCTGAGTATGCGGGATATTTCGTGGTTGTTGTAGACACTTGTGTGTGTGTGTGTGTGTGGTAGCTGTGCGCGTATGTGTCGACCCACCATCTTTTTTTTTGGTTTTTCCTTTCCCCTCTCTCTGTGTGAATCCGTGCTGAAGAAAAAGCCTCCCAAAAATACGATTATGAGCGGCACGGTGCAAGACGAGAAAGACTATCTCGCAGTGCAGCATTAAAAGCGTCAGCTTTCGGGCATGCGCGGCGCGGAGAAGTGTGCAGTGCACGTCATTCTGTCCAGTGACGACGACGACAGCTGAGAGAAAAAAAAAAGTTGAGACGACGCAGGAAGCGCTGCTTCAACTGCGAACATATCCTTGGCCATCAGTAGCTCTGACGGGTCCCACTAACCGCTGTCATTCTCCATTACACCTCTTTTTATGGACTCTTGTGTCTATTGTTCTTACATTTTGTTCCCAGACACTGCGCAACCACCAAAGGAGGGGCACACACACACCCACACGAAGGACAAGCTTCGCCGATCCACCGCCGCATCGTTCATGATATAAGCGCTCTTCTCACTGCTCTGAGCGCCACCACGGGTTCTTCTCTCACCAGATCTTTCCCACTCTCCAGAATCTTTTCACACAGACATAGACGGACGAGTCCTTCTTTCCCCCCTTTTTGCAGTGCACCGGAGAATCTACTGAGGAAGGACTCTCTGCCAAATGTTCCGTTGGACGGCGGGCACCAAAGCGCGGGCTGATCGGGCGGCACGGCTGCACAACATTTGCGTCGGTCCTGGACGACTGCTGCTCGCGTCGCGGCCTCCGCCACCTCCGCGGCCCCAGACGGCTTCTCCAACGCCACCTAAAGCAGCAGAAGCAGCAGAAGAAGAGCGAGCAGAGCCAACGCGTGCGTCGTCGCCGTCCTCGGTGCGAGAGAGAAGTGCTCCTCCCAATGCAGAAACGAGCAGCGCTGCCGCCAACGAGGAGATCACCACACCCCGTCCTGTCGAAGAGGCAGAGGGAGGTGTTGTCGCTTCGCATCGCATCACCTCGGTACTCGACGATGCACGCGCGACTGGAACAGAGACCGCTGGCACGGATCTCGATGGGAAGGGCCGCAGCACATCACGCGATGATGTGTCGAAAAGACAGCGTTCGGCATCACTTGAGGCGCAGCAGCAACAGCTGCGGCGTCCACCTGCTGCACCGGCGACCGTAGCAAGTACCAGGGTTGAGGAGCACATCATTCCCGACACTGCAGCACCACCGCTGCGGCCCGCTGCCTCATCGAGCTCTTTTCCGTATGCGGAACGCCTCGTGCAGGCCGCGTTGGCGCCGGATCATCGAGGCACCAAACGACATCGAAGTCACCACCACCACCGCCATCACCGCTGTCGCCGCAGCCACCACGGTGTTCCACCCAGCAGTAGCAACAACAGCAGGTATGCTCATCCGAAGGGAGGGAAATTAGAGGAGGGAAGGGGAGATGCTCGACGCGACACGCAGGGCAGCATCGACAGCGGTGTCTCCCTGCAATCTTTTGCGTCATACGCGACCGTCAACACCGACACTCAACAACAGCAGCAGCAGCGGCGTCTGGAGGAAACGTGCTACACCGCAGAGGAACGCGCGCTGACGGAGATAGGGAAGAGTCGAGCAGGCCATCTGCACAGCAATAACAATATCAGCAGCAGCGGCGGAAGATCAGCGCGTGGCCACAGAGGAGCGCTGCCCTTCCTGTCGTCGCCAGTGCCGCCACGGCTGCTGCCTGCCGTCTCCGTAGACTGCCTGTCGGTGCAGCAGCCGCTGCGTGCACCGCCACCACCGCTGTCGCACAGCACCACGCCATCTTCCTCCACCGCCCCGTCCCGTGTTGTGAATCGAAGAGAGGGCTCGCAGTCTGGCGGCACACCACAGAGCTCAGCGTTTGCGGCAACGGCGGCGCGTGGGCTGAGCGCTCACGACGGCCGCAGGGCTGCCGCTGCCTTGCACGCATCTCAGCAGTGGAGCCGCAGCGCAGAGGATCCAAACGGGACCGACGCCACATCGAGAGTGTCCGACGCGTCGTCGATGGTGACGGTGGCTGCAGACCGCTGCTACAGGGACATGGTGGCAGCAGAGGGAAACGTGGACGCGGCTTTGTTTCAAGAGCCAGAGGCGCAGCAGGGCATCTCCGACGCCTCCGCGATGCCGTACGCGATGCTAAGCGGTGAGCAAGGACGCTTGTCGTGGGGGGCGGACGAGTTGCAGTCGGCACGGGCACAGCCGCAGCCCTTCTCGCCACTCGACTTCGAAGATCGTCCGCTTCAGTGGGCACCACCGCAGCCGATGCCGCTCTTCGAAGAGCCGTCTGTCTACGGAAAAAAAAACGGAGGAGGGCGGCACTGAAGACTCGAACTTCTGGCCTTTGCCGGCGCCGCCGCCACCACCACAGGAGGCGCAGGGCTGGGCTGCGGACGGGAATTTTTTCCCTTCACCGCATCGCGCATCCGAAGTGCGTCCCGCTTCTTTCCTGTTGCCTGACTGGCAGCTGTCTGTGCAACCACCAGCTCCATGGCAGCATGCTGGGGTGTGGGAGGGAGAGCCGGTCGACGCAGCGATCTCCAACTCTGCGGAGATGCCGTTCATGCCTCAGGCAGTCAGCGGAGACGCTTCGACAGCGTGCGTTCCATTGTGCGCACCACATTCGTTTCTGGAACCAGAGGAGAGAGACGAGGAGCGCCACCGCGATACTGTTGACACGTGGGGAGGGAGAGGCGGGTGGCTTCAGCAGGCCGCTGCAGCACCGCTGAACTCCTCTGCGTTTAACGCTCCTTTCGCTCCGTCACAACCACCGCCAAGCGCATCAATGCAGGCACACACGCCGTGGCAGACACCGGCGTACCTCCTGCAACAACCATCGCAGTCGCATCGGCAGCGTATGCCACTCACCGCGCGAGGGGAGCCGCCGGTTGATAGCCACACGAACGCTGCGCCGCCCACCGCGGTTGTTGGTGTAAGTGGTAATCGTCGGCAGCGGCAGCGGCAGCCGCCGGCGCGTGCGCTCACCGGGGCGACGGAGCGGTGCCGCCGCTTCTGGGAGCGCTGCCGAGGAGCACAAGACTTCCGTCCACCGCAGCCATTTTGAGCATCGCTCAATCAGTGCGTCGGGAGGAGGAGACTGTGAGTTGCGCATCGCTTCTTAGTGTGGCCTCGATATGCAGGCGTTTCTCTTTCTCTTATATTGTAGTTGTGTTCAGTAGACTATTCTAGTCGATTTCTGGCAGTTTTGCTGCTTTTTTTTTTCAGTTTCCTTCGACTCTTGCATTCTTGCCCTCTGCTTACTCGTTCCAATATCCTCGTCTCTAAACATCTTCGTCGACAGTGTTGCCAATTTCTGCGCTTGATGTGTTGGGTGACTGTGTTTACCACCGGTGTCCTTCTCTGCTTCCACTGCACCTGCCTCTGGTCTACAGCGTTGTTCCTCCACTTTTCTCTCTTCGGAGAAAGAAAGAGAGAATGAAAGAAAGCTCGTCTATGACGCGACAACGACACCGCTCTTTCTCTTACAAAGCCGCGCACGTCATGTTCTTTGACATTCGCCTCTCAAGTGCATGCGGCGCATATCACTAATTTGTCTTTGCCCTGCAACTGCTTTAACTTACTGGCATTTGTTTTTCATTATCATTTCCTTCTCTCTCCATTGAAACTGAAGACATCCACCCACCAATGCATGCCACAAGTCATCGCGACATGCTTGACGTCGTTGAAACACAACATTATAATAACAAAAAAAAATAATCAAGAGCTATATATGCCGCGAACGAACTTTCAATCCCATACGAAAAGCAGTTTTTCCAGCAAAGACAAATTTGCTCGTTTTCACAATACCTTCCCTTTTTCCGCAGTACGGTCCCACTTCTACCCCGATGAAAACTGCAACCACACACATAAAAAAATGTTAGGAGTCGTGAATAGTATAGATGGCGTGGCATTTGAAAAAAAGATGCATAACTGGTGAGCTCTGTGCTTCTTCGAAGCTCTTCTTAGCGACGCACCTCTCCTCTCCGCTCGGCTCGGTTCTAATAATATGTTCACTTTCTAGATTTTTTTTGCTTTGCTGTCAAGCAACTGCTTCTTCTTTTTCAAAAAAAAAACCTTTGTGTATGCGAGGTGCAAAGAAACAAAGAAACTCGCGGATCTTCCGAAAGATCCCATAAGTTCTTGTCGTGGTAGATATCTGGGGTGAATGGGTAAATTTAAACAAAAAACGGAGTTTTGCCACCGCAGTACCAATGGCGGCTACCACGAAAAACCCACCGACACCGAGAAATGAACAGAGAAGAGTTAAAGGCGAGGAGAGTTGTAAGCATCCAATTAAATGATTTAGCAAAGCACATCTCATCCACAGCCCATCCTATCCTTCGCTCTCTTTTCCCATCCCTTCGTCCTTCCCGTCAACTTCAACAAACAATTGAACGAAAAAGTCCACAGCCTTGTTTTCGTCTCTCTTTTTATACCTCTGTAGTACTATTTTTAATCAAAACGAAATAAAAACAGACAACTTTGCCTCTCTCCTTAATTCACTTGCAAACAAAACAACCAAAACGAAAGAAAAAGAAATAAAGAAACGACACAGCTATTTGCTATATTAAACTCTCTGTTACACGTACACGACCGTCATCAATTATCAATTTATTTATTCTTTTTGTCTTTTGTCGTCTTCCCCCCTCCTTTTTTTTTCTCTTTCTCTATTGATTTCTTTAACTCGTTCGCACTTCAATACGTCATTGAAGTCATCAGAGTCTAATTTAAATTACAAAAAAACGCCTTGCGACGTCGCAAAGAAACTAATTTTTAAGAAAAAGTAGATAAGTGACAGAGGCAACGACAGAACAAAGGACATTTAACAAACCGAGAAAGAGGGCTGCGAACGCGTGCAACGATAAAGCGTCGCCTCCGCTGAGCATTCTCCCTGCTGCTGCTGTACCTGAACAGCCGTGCCGTGCCTTCTTTCCACCCCTCGTTGGTACCATCTTTCATCTTCGGTCTTGACTTACTTAATCTTCACCCCACGTGGAAGTTCAAGAACAAATAAAATTAAGTCTTGAAACTGTTTGAAAAGGGCGGAGCGCACCCAAAGCCACAAGCACAAACCAAATTAGTAACATTTCAATTTCCCCTTTCTCATTTTACCCCATCAGCCCACTCATATTTTATTGCCTTCCTCTCAAAACGACGCCCACCGATTAAGAGAGAAAAAAAAAAAAAATTAACAGGCCGACTCACTGTCCAACGCGGCGTGTGAAGAGGGACAAAGGACAGCTCTGCAAGCCCCCTTTTCAGCTGCGAGTCGTGCGTTGTGAGTCTTTGGCATCACCAACACGCGACGTGACAGCCAATCTTTTTTCTTTCTCTTTCTCTCGCTCCTTTTCTCTTCTGTTTTCCTCTACACCTCTTTTCTTTGCGCTGAAGAGAAAAAAAACTGAAGATACTGTAGACGTCGATACCTTTATTGTCTTTTTTGTTTTTGTTGTTAGTGTGACCAAGTTGTGTCTCCCTTCTCGTTTGTTTCTGCCCCTTCTTTCTTTCCTTTCCTCTTGCCCTGACGTTGGGCGTTGTTTAGGGGATCAGAGGTACAAGAGAAGCTCCAACGACGTCGGCACCTCGTTGGCGCATTGGCTAAGCAGCGAGCGTTGCGGCTTTTTGATCGTTCGCGCATACCTATAATATCTTCACTTGTTGTGTACGCCGTTCTTTGGCTCATAAACATATTCATCTCTTTTCTTTTTTTGCCTTTGCGTTCTGCTGAGCTGTCGCTCATCGTAATCGAACTTTATTTTTTTTTTTCTTCTTTCTACCTACACTCAATTCGTTTCTTTCTTCTTTTAAATTGAAGTCTGTGCGACCGCCTTGCCTTTCCCGAACACACACATACGCCTTCCTTAAAAAAGGAGTTTTTTTCTGCTGTGGGCGGAAAAAGTGCGTTGTTTCTTCCACTGGGAAAGGAAAAAAGGAGTCAAGTAATATTCAGTATAAAAGCGAGTAGCACGAGGTGCTATTGCGAGCCCTAAAAAAAAAAGAAGGAAGAGAGGTTTTGCCTTGTTTCTGTAACAGCAGGAAGCAGAGGCAGCGAAAAGATGGACGCGTGGTTCTCCTACGTGCTGGGCCTCAGCGAGCTCATCTTCCACATGAAGCTCGAGGCCTACGAGAACGCCTGCGCTTCTCTGGTGCTGTCCGCCGCCGGGGTGCAGCAGGCGATTGCCTCAGCCGGTGCGACCGGCACAGGGTGTGGCGCTGCGGAGACGAAAGAAACAGATGACGATAGCGCCGTAGCAGCAACGGCGCAAGAGGCTATGGTGCAGCCGTCTTCGCCGCCAGAGGCGTCTCCATCATTACCGAATGAAGTTGCCGCAGCACCCAAGGCAGAGAGCGTGGACGCGTGCAGCAGTGCCAGCGGCACCGACCACGGCGCGACCGCCAGCCAGTCCACCACCTCCCCCATGTCCACGCAGGGCCAGCAGAGCGAGAGCGGCACCGGGTTGCCGCAGCGGCGGGCCTCGCCACCGGTGGCCGCGTCTGCTGAGACGGTGGGCGCGCTGCTCGACGCGATGCAGCTGCGCCGCCCGCTGCGCAACGTTGCCTCCCCCAGCCAGGTCATTGACGACATCCAAGCAGAGGCGGACGTGGTGTACCGGGACCTGGAGGAGGTTTATGGCCTGCGTCCGGGTGACATCTCGGCGCTGCGGAGGGCTGCGGCGGCCATGACGCCCACGCCCCGCAACTCTCCGGCTCCACCCGAGGGGGGACAGCGTCAGCAGGACCACGCCTTTCCTGCATCAGCAGACGCGGCGTTCACCAGCTCCCCTGCGTCGCTGGAGCAGCAGCTGCTCTACGGCGAGCTCACCTCTGTTGGTGTGCGGCAGCTGCAGGCGATCAGCATGGCGGCGGTGACGGTTTCGCGGGAGCAGTACAGCTTGTCGCGGTCGCAGAACTTCTCCTACGGCACCTCTCCCCCAATTGCAGGCGCGGGTGGCTCACACGTGGCGCAGTCCAGCAGCTACGGCGGTAGCAGCCACACGGGAAGCCTGCGACACACCGCCGGGCCGATCGGGCTGCCGTCGGTCGGCAACGTGCCGCGCGGGGCCGTCGTCGTGGGCGTTGACGTCGGCTGTGGCAGCGGGCGGCTCCTCTTCGAGTGGGCCCGGCTGGCGACGGCGGCGTGTCGGCGACGTGCGGAGTCGTCGCGGCGCCGCTCCCACGCTGAGGACAACAGCACCTCCCACTCCAGCTCGCAGAGTTACAGCCAGGCTGGGAGTGTGAGCAGCACCAACAACAGCAGCTACGCGGCGGCGGCGCGGCGTGGCAACCTTCTTGCGGCGACGGTGGCTTCGCTGGGGGTGCCGGGGACGAACGTGGTGTGGCGTGGGTGGATGGGTGTGGGGCTGGAGCTGGTGCCGTCCCGCATCCGCACCGCCCGCCGTGCTCTTGTTCCGCACTACTTGAACCTGAAGCCGGCGCTGCTGGTGCCTGCTGCGGTTGCCGGCGCCGGAGGCGACCGCCTGCGTGACGAACCCGTGCCGCTGCTCGACCCGGTGGCGCCGGAGGCCATCGCAGTCTCGCCCACCTCCGGCTCCTTCAGCAGCCCAAACTCGGTGAGCAGTCCAGCGCTGACCCGCGCCGCACCGACGCCGACGGCGCAGTCGCCGAACACGGGGGATGCGCCACGCGTCATCGCCGACCGCCTTCCGCAGCCGACGGCGCGCGTGCTGCTCTACGAGGGCGACGCACTCAGACCCGGTGTGCTGTCCAACGGGACTCTTTGCCGCTTTCCCCACTCCACGCTGCCCGGCGACACGCTGACGTTGCTGCGTGGTGGCTCGCTGCTCGTGCCGGCCAAGGCGCACCACCTCGTCAACGGCCTGGGTGGCGAGAACATGGGCAGCCTCGGCAGCATCGGCTACCACGGCGGGGGAATGAGTGCACCCATGCTGGGCGGGGGGGCCTCCACGTGTCCGTACCCACCGGCAAACGTGGTGGCGGCGGGTGCGGCACTGAACAGCGCGTTCCTCAGCCACGCCAGCGCCGGCGGCCACTCCAGCCGCAGAGCCCCCGCCTCCTTCATGGGGGGAATGGGCGGCACCTGCTCCATGACGTCGAACGCCAGCAGCACCTGCTCCGCCCGCGGTGGCAGCGCAGCCAAGCACAACTACTACCGCCTCTGCCGCGTGGAGGGCGGCCCCTCGCTGACCGGCAAGGAGGACCCGCACCTGGTCGTTTTTTGCTGCGGCTTGGGGTTCGACGAGGCGCAGGTGTGGCGGCTGTGCCAGCGGCTGGAGGACATGCTGCTCGGGCGGTCCGCCACCACCTCGCCCACCCGACCCGACTCCCTCGACGGCTTCTCCTCCTCGCACAACATCAGCGAGGATGAGGCGTGCATGCCGGGCTACGCTGGCCGGCACACTAACGCGCCCATCGCCTCGCCTGTGGCCGGCACTACTGCCTCCGTCTCGTCCGACGAGGGCAGCGCGGCGATGGAGGAGATGGCGCGGGGCTTCGGCCACCAAATGTCCACGCCAACCGTCGCCGACCCCACCATGGTTGGCGGTGTGGGAGGCGAGACTGGTGCTCCGGCGGCCCGGGACGCAGCTCCGACCTACCGCCACTGGGAGAGCGTCACCTGTGTGCTGCTGCTGCGGCCAATGGATGTGCTGGCCCCCAACTTCCCTCTCTTCCGCTACGCCACGCGTATCTACAACACGCAGCAGCACCCTGTCGCTGCAGAGGACACGGCGATGCTGCTGGCGACGGGGAATCGCACAGATGGCACGGCTGCTCGCTACGTCATGCGTGACCTCCCCATGAGCGACAACCCGCAGGACGCGAACGTTGCCGGTACGATTCAGGAGAGTGACGTGTGGACGACGACGCTGGAGACGACGTGGATGAACGCTGCGCCGGCGTGGGTGGTGCGTTTTCGCTTTTGATAGTGTAGAGTAAATCGAAGGAAGGAGGCTGGGAAGGCGTAGTGTACGTGGTGGCCTTTTTTTTACTGATAAACATAACAACACACGCCTGCGTGAGTGTGTATGCGTGTGCGTGCGAGTTTCGCCGGAAAGATGTTTCGAAAGTTTCATCGTGTCGCCTGTTGTGAGTTTGTGTTCTTTTCACTCGCATTGTCGCAACGGCGTCTTTTCTGTATTATGTTTGTTGCCTCCCGTCTCTGCCTTCGAGTGTGGCGGACGCAGATTTTTTTTTTGTTTCTCCGGGATTCTCTGCCCTTTCATTTTCTTGCGGCCACACACATACGTAAACATAAAAGTCTCGTCAAAGGAGAAGTAAGACACGTTGGTAAGACAGGAATGAAGGCTGGCCGGATGTCCAGCACTGCAGTGTTGGTCAAGGTGGGCGTGCAGAGGAAAAGAAAAAATACAAGAAAATCTGCCTGAACGATGGAGATGAGCGTGGTGTGGGAAATAACGCCTTTGCGGCCACACGGCAGACCCAGTCCTTTAAAAACATTTTTTTTTTTGGAAAAAGGCTTAGTGGCTTCGTGGCATGAATACTTGTGGTTTTTTTTTCTCATATGTTATCTGAGTGCTGATATCACACTTCGCCTGTGCACGGTGAGCGGATTTAAGGCGACCGCCATGCCTCCTTTTTCCGAATTCTTTGGAAATACATGTCTCTCTCTTCCTTCTCCTCCTCCTCTGCACCGCCATGCAAGTAGAGCACACGAAGAGTGTCCGCTGCACACACACACACACACCACACACATACACATCATTTTTGACGTCCTATCACATTGTTACGGACAGCAGCATCATTGAGCCGCTACGTCAAAGCATCATACTGGAGCTTTGCACCTACCCGCATTCTAATAAAAAAAAGCCTTCATTTCCAATGAGTTCGTCGCCGTCCTCCTCAACAAGCGGTGCGAGTCGCACCCCGCAAATCATCGCAGCTGCGGTGACCGCCGTGGCTGCTATCGGGGCAGGTCTCACGTACTTCGCTCTCACCTCCAACAGTGGCGGTGGCGGTGGTGGTGGTGGCAGCCGTGCCTTCCGCTCCGACGCCGCCGTCGACACGCCTCGGCAGGCCATCGCGGAGGCGCTCGAAGCAATTCGAAGTGGTCGGTGCACTACCTGCGGTGAGCTCGTCGCCTTTCTGCGTGGCCCACCGGCCGCTGCAGTGCCGCCGGCTGCTCGGCTCGGCGTGACGGAGCGGCAACAGGAGCAGCAGCAGCAGCCGGCGCAGAAGTTGCCACCGACCAACGCTCACCTTCTGCGCATTCCCTTCTCCATTTTGCACTACATTCAGGTAAGCTACCTGCCGGCGGTGCGTCGCCAGCTCGGGTCTGCGCAGCAGCCGCACGCCACGGCCCCGGCGTCCCTCCGCGTCGAGTACGAGATCTTCACGCAGATGATGGCGGCCGACCTGTCGGTGCGCCGCCTCAACGTGGAGCGTGCGAGCGCTTTTGAAAGCGACAACCGCAGCCACCTCAACCTGCTGCAGCAGCTGTGGATGGCGGCGGGCAAGCCCGCGACGTCGTACACCCGCCTCGGCACCCAGTGGGGGGCGTTGGGCTTCCAGGGCGAGGACCCAGTCACCGACCTCCGCGGCGGCGGCGTGCTGGCCCTGCGTCAGCTCGTGCACTTCGCCCAGACGCACAACTCGGCCTTCCGCGAGATGATGGCGTACAACGAGCGCATCCAGCGAGAGGGAAAGCACAGCTGGTACCTCCTGGCAGTAGTCAGCATTCAGCTCTCCACGCAGCTGCTGCTCGAGCAGGACCACCCACTGTACCTCCCGCACTTGGAGCTCGTCTACGACACACTGCGGCAGGGGGCCGCAGGCGATGCAACGGCGAAGGTGGTGGCGCGTCGCACCGCTGCTGCGCAGAGAAGCGCGAACTTGTCCAACACAAGCACCGAGGACACCGCTGCCTTTTGGGAGTGGTGCGGCCCGCAAACAAATGGCGAGGCGGGTCTCTTCGCCCTGCACCACGCACTGCTGCTGCACTTTAAGGCGTGCTGGGAGCGCGACGAGCCGCATGTGATGGAGTACAACACCTACATGCCGTCCAAGGTCTTCAACACCTTCTTCTCGCCTGCCTGGAAGTGCACGACACTGGCAGCGTAGGGAGCAGAGGTGTAGGCGAAACACCCGTGCCAGCAGCAGTGATGATCGACAAAAGGAAGCACCGGAATTGCTGGGGAAGCAACAGAGGCCTCGCTTGTTGCTGTACTCGCAGCTTTGTTCTGTCCGCTTCTCTTCTATTGGCAGCAGTTCCTGGCACCGCGTTTACCTCGAGTGGTTTCTTTCTTTTCTATTTTGTCAGTGTTTCCACGTGCTTGCTGCAAGGAT
This sequence comes from Crithidia sp. LVH-60A, assembly GCA_030078075.1. Classification (NCBI taxonomy): domain Eukaryota; phylum Euglenozoa; class Kinetoplastea; order Trypanosomatida; family Trypanosomatidae; genus Crithidia; species Crithidia sp. LVH-60A. The sequence continues at coordinate 29,034 of CP119667.1, forward strand.
GGTTTCGCCCTCTTTTCTTTCCTCTGCTGTGAACTGTCTTGCGGGTGCAGCGCGGACAGTATTTGACCGTTTTTTTTCATTCCTCATTTCTTTTGTACTTGTTGTGTGCGCGCGTTGTTCGTTATTTTTGTTTTCCCGGTTGCCGCGCAACGTTGTGAACCCCACCTGATTGCTTTTTCCCTTCTTCCTTTTTCCTTTACTGCCTCTACAGTGTGTCTGGCGGTCCACAACAAATGCCACAGGTGCTCGATACATCTAAATCTGCAGTTGCAGGTGAATCAAGTTCGCAGCATTCTTGCTGGATGGCTGAAGGGGCTACACACACAGAAAAATAGATACTTGTTTTTTGCGGAGTTTTGGCTGTCGCGTTCGGCATTTGCTTTCAAAAGAATTTACACACAGCAGTGGCAAAAGAAAGAGGGATTACACGAGGGCACAATTTACACGCGAGAGGCGGTGGTGATTGAGATTACCGATAGGTGCAGGCAGTCGCGAGATCCAGGTTTAGGGCTGTGCTCCGGGCTTCTCTGGACTGGTAGTGCACAGGAATGAAACGAATCGTTTGAGAAGGATCGCTGCTGACGCTCTTCATTCTTTTTTTTTCCCCTGTACTGATCCGAATCTTTCAAGGAACAAAACTTGATGTCACTCTCAAGCTCCACTACACACATCGTACTTATTAGCACTTGCGAAGTTTTCACCTTCACCTCCCCTTCCTCCGCTTCCTCTCATTTTCTTTGACGCCTTACTGTAAAGAAACCTTGTCCTTTACGGGCCCCGATCACGGCGCACCTCCACACTATTATTATCACCTTGTACCGCTTAAAACTGCGAGAGTAGCGTATTTGGCAAACTCTTTTTTGTTTCCTTCTCTTCAATATCCTCTTTCCTTGACCAAATTCTGTCGCGTCTTCCCCACTCTTCCGTGCCTCTTCCGCTGTCCTCCAACTCAACGTAATTCCAACTTTGCCTTTCGTGCTCTTTCTCTCTCTCTTCTCGTGCACGACAGCTGCTGTTAGCTGTGGGTGTCTTCTTTGCACGTGCGTGTGTGGTTGATCGAGCAGGACTAGAGTGGTGCGATTTGTGTGTTGTGTGTGTATAAGTCCCCTCTCTCCCAATGTCCCACCTCAATCCCAATGCGGTGGAGTGGAAGCCCACCGGCAACAACGAACACGGCATGGTCGACCTCGCCCTCCCCCCAGCAACGGCGCTGCCGGGTGAAAGGATGGAGTACTACGAAGATGGACGAGGCGCCTCCATCAGCACGCCACCCCTCGCTGCTGCACCAACAGAAGCAGCAGCCGCGTACCGCAGCACGCCCCCGTCGTACATCCCAAGCTACATGACGGGCGGCGACCCCATCATTGCTGAGGAGTTGGCCAACATCGACTGGGCTGCGGAATTTAAGCGCCTGATGGAGCTGACAGGGGAGATGATCGACCGCCAGCTTAATGGGCTTGACGGGGACGAGCCTTCACCGGCAGCCGTCGCAGCAGCAGCGGCAGCAGCAGCAGCAGCTTCGGCCGCCGCCGCGGGTGCGAATGGTGGTACAGGCACTAGCAGCACAACCCCAGCGGCCACTGCAGCTTCAACCGGCGTGACCCCCGGTGAGTCGAAGGCCAGTGCGGTGCCCCTTCCTACCACCTACGCCAGCGCCGTGAAGGGGGCTGCTGCGGCGGCTCGCAAGCCGGCGACGATGGGCGTGGCGAGCACCAGCAGTGCGGCTGCTGCGGCTGCCATGGCGGATGTGGACGACAGCGCCAGCATGGCCCCCACCCTCGCCACCACGGCAGATGCGAGCAAGAAGCACCACTGGAAGAAGCTCACCAAGGCGCAGCAGCGGCAGGAGCAGTCGCAGCGCAACGCATTCGAGGCCTTCGCGAACGCCCTGCTGCACAGCGTGTCGCCCTTCATGGCCCCGCTGCGGGAGAAGTGCAAGACGTCGCTGCCGCACATCAAAGTGGACCAGCGCTTTGGCAAGAGTGGGCAGCCGGAGACGGCAATCGCGCAGTTCATCGTCGCGCCGCCGTCACCAACTACCGCCCACGCCACTTCACGCTGTGGCGCCGGGAGCTCAGGAGCCCCACCACTCCTCTCTTCTCTCGCCCCACAAACCTCCCCCTCCGCCACCCATTTCCCCCCGGCCCGGGGCGGAGGGGGAACGCCTCCCCGGCCCGGTACGGCGCGGGGGGGGGAAAGGAAAACGGCGAGGGGGGGCCGCGCCGGGGGCCCCCGCGACCCCCCCCCACCCCCCCCCCGACCCACGAGGAGAAGGAGACGAAGGACAAAGCGGACCAAGGGCTGCGGGGGGGGGAGGGGGGGGGGGGGGCGAAACGCTTTTTAAAGGGGAGGGAAAAAGGCAAAAGCGTTAACCTTTCCCCCCTTACCCCCCTCTCTCCCCCCCTCCCTCCACCTCTCAAACGCCGAAAAACTCAAAACTCGGGCCCTCCCGCCCTCGCCTCCTCCTTCTCCTCCTCTTCATCCGTCTTCGCGTTTCCCTTAACCCCCCTTCCCGCGGGGGGACTCCTTGGGAGGAGCTGGCCGGGGGAAAGCCCCCCGTGTTCTTGGCCGGGGGGGGGGGGGTCTGGGGGGGGGGGGGCAAGGCGCAGGAGGAGGGAGGGGAGGGGGGGAAGGGGGGGGCGCGCCGGGGGGGGGGGGGGGGGGGGGGGAAGGCGGGCGGGGGCGGGGGGGGGGGGCGGGCGGTGGCGGGGTGGGGGGGGGGGGGGGGGGGGGGTCGAAAGAGAAGAGGGAGGCAGATGCGAAGGGGGCGTCTGCCAAGGCGGTTAGTGGTGGCGGCGGTGGTGCGGCGTGGCAGGCGGCGGCGCCGCTGATCTTGAGTGGCGTTTGTGTTGCCGCGACCGTAGCGCTTGTGATGCTCAAGAAGCGAAAACAGTAAAAAGGCAAACAAGCAGACAGACAAACAACAACAGTAAAAGAAGAATGTATCGCAACCCGACGGCCATTCGTACGTGCTTGTGCTTGCGCTCTTCTCCTTTTGTTTACCTCTGATTCTGTGTTATTGTTGTTGTTTTTGTTGGTCTGGTGTAAAGTTGGGGGATGTGAGAAAGACGCGAGGAGACGTCTCCTTTATAAGCCGGAGGGATACGTGACGTGTAGCGCGAACGCACGGAGAAAATCGAAAAAAAAAGTGACACGATGAGACACGTCTACGTCTTCGCGGCTATTGTGAGCGTATTAGTCGTAGGAAGAGAGAGAGAGAGTAGAAAGCTGAAAAAAAGACTGAGAGCTGCTTTCTCTCTTTGGCTTATGTTGTGTAGATGTGCGCAGAAACATGCATCGCTTATTGCCGCCTTGCGCCTCTTTCTACAGCCTCTGTTTTTTTTTTTTTGTCTCCCGTCTGGTCTTTGACTTTCCTCTTTGCTCGTGAGGCGTCCACTCAAATATTGCGATGGACAGCGTATAAAAATAAAATATGAAAGAAAATAAAGTGGCAGAGAGGAGCTGGGCGAGCGTTGTTGGAAAGAGGTCGCTGTGGGCCGCAGACCTTTTTAACTAAAATGTCTACCAAAGAGAGACAGCACAACGATACATGGTGACCTGCTTGCGTCGATGTGTCGTTTGCAGTTTCGTAGGTGTGTCTTGAAGTGAAGGCAACATGGTATGAAAACTTCTCGTCACCGTCGCAGTTTGGCTAAGGTTCTCAAATTGCTGCTACGGAGTTTTCTGTGCGTCTTCTCCCTCGTCGCGGGTGTGGCCAATGCGATAAGTCTTCTCTTGTCTGAAGTTGCGAAACACTTTTCTCCTCTACTCTGTTCTCTCCCTTTGGAGCCATCTTGGTCCCACCTTTTTCCACGGACGCACCCACAGCATCTCAGGTACGCGGTGACACACCGCAACGGCATATTTTTTTGTACGAGTATTTCGTGCTCTCTTTCCTTCTCTATCGTGTGTGCGTGTGTGTCGGCGCACACTGGAGAGCTGCGGAGGTGAAACCACACCACTGTTTTTTCGTGCACCTTGTTGCCCCGCTGTACCTCTGCTCACCACATCTTTATTATTATTATTTGACGAAGACCAGGCCGCCTGTCGTGGCTGTGTGCATTGCCTCTCACGTCTGTGTGCTTGTGCCGACGCCAAGCTGTAAGGCAGCTTCTCTTAACCCTCGACCAACACACCTTACTGCCACAGCACAACAGGCATTTGGAGAATCAGTTCTCCTTTGAATCTTGCCTCGTATTTCTATTGTTTTGTACTTTCTACATTAGAGCACCGCCGTTCAGAAGAACAATAAAACAATAAGAGAGTGGAGCCGCGTTTTTTTTGTTTTCCAACACACTTTTGTTGTTGTCTCTTCCGCGATTTTTTTTAATTTTGGTATTTTGCACTCTTTCCTTCTCCTATTTAGAAGCGTCAATCTCTCTATATCCTTCTCTATCTGTGTGTGTATGTATGTATGCCAGTTGGTGCATCTGTGTGTGACGCAAAAAAAAATAAATAGAGATTAATCAGCGTCTTCTGCTATTGCGATGAACCGTAGTCTGGAAGGACCGGCGCGGTCGCTGCTGAACAGCTTCACGGTCGCCACCACGCCGCCGCCACGTGTCACCACCGCCTCCGCAGGTGCACCAGCGGTTGACCCTCCACAAGCCAGTGATCACCTACTGGGTCGTGACGACGCACAAGAGAACGATCACGTCCACCATCACCCACACCACCGCAGGAGCAACAGTGGCAGCCACAGCAATGGTGGCCTGTCACCCCCTTCAGCAGCAACATCAGCGGCTGACCCGGAGGAGGAACCGCAGCCAAGCTTCATCGCCCCACAGCCCGCCCCGGCTCCCTCCAGCTCAGCCGACCGCTCATCAGAGCGCTCCGCCACCGCGCCGATGTCACACGGCGGCTTGGTGTCTTCTTCCTGGCAGCCCACGTGGCGTGCGGCTGCACTGGAAACACCGACCCGCCTGTTGCCGTGGGACGCACGCGGAGAGACGGCGCAGCGTGGAGGCTTGACACCCAAAATTCGCTACCGCAGCGCGTCGGCTGGCGCACCTCGCGCATCGTCTGCCGCGGCAATGAGCAGCGTAGGTCGGCGCAGTCCCTTGCCGGAACAGAGCCTCAGCCGAAGTCCGCAGCGTTTGCTGGACTCAAACGGAGACTGGCGCGGTACAGGCTGGGGGAAAGCCGTGGCAGATGCGCCTCGTGGTGTTACTGGTGGCACCGCTCCAATGAGCAGTTGGCAGCTGCCACACGGCCATGCAGCTCCATCGCTCTCCCCTGCGGTGTCCGCTGCTTCCACACAAATCCCACCGCATCGTTTATGGACTGCTGACGCAACAGCAGCAGCTGCAGTAAGCGGACTTTCCCGGAGTGGTGCGGGTAGTGGCGCTGCTGCCGCCCTCCATCACCCACCTCCCTTCACACGAACGCGGCCCGGCTTGCGGACACAAGGGGCATCAGAGTTTCCGGCTTCTCACAACGCCGCGCCAGTCGCGAGCGGTGAGACAACGTCAGAGCAGCAGCCGAGTGCGCCGCTCGCTTCACGGCAAGTACCCACGCTGCAGCGGGGTGCCGCAGCATCGACAGGATCGAGTCGGCCCGCCAGCACGGCGCGTAGCGGCCCACGTGTATCCTTCACCGACGAACTCGATCCCGCCGTGGTGCGTGCCGATGCGCACCGCGGCACTGACGACAAGGCGTCTCTCCGTGAAGCAGCTTGCACTCCAGAGGCGGAGGCGGACCCGCTGAGCCACCTGACCCTGCGCTCCCTCACCGAGGAGTACAACCACTTTTCATCGGAGGGGACGGTGGGGTGGGTCGGCCTTCAGGTGCACCTGCGCCGCCACACCCAGTCCACCCAGATCACCGCCCTCGACCTCACCTGCTACCGCATGCGGCGAGAGCAGTGGTTGTGGTTTACGCAGGAGATCCTGCCCGATTTGCGCTCGCTGGAGGTGTTGCGGCTCGTGCAGATGGGGCTCGCGGACGAGGGGGCTGCGGCGCTGGTGCGTGGCTGCTGTGGACTTGGCACGCACGTTGAGGCAAGTCGAGTACAGCAGCAGACGTCGTCTTCTGAGCGTACACGCACCTCAGCTGCCACAGCTGGAGCCCCATCGCCGTCGTCACCACCACCACCTGCTACCGCTTCACGGCCGACGTCGCTGCAGCTGCTCCGCGTGCTCGACCTCAGCGGCAACCTCATCACCCAACGCAGCTGCACCCACCTTGGCAAGATGTTGCTGTGGATGGCCGACTCGCTCGAGGAGGTGCGGCTGCTGGGCAATCCGCTGAAGGACTACGGCATGCAGACTCTCGGCATCTACATTGCAAAACTGAACGTCGAGTCGCTGAAGGAGGACCCTGAGCTCTTTTCTGGTGCCCTGCGCCATCAGTGGCGACTGCTGCAGCAGCAGCAGCAGCAGCAGCAGCACCAGCACCGCACATCTGCATCGCCAACAGAGGCCGCAGCCGCAGTGAAGGCGCTGGAGGCCTTCACGATGGGGCCGGTGCTGCTCGATTTTCGCGACTGCCGTGCCTCCGCACGTGGTCTCTCCGACCTTCTCGCTGCTGCCAGCCGTGCCCAGCGCCTGCGTGTGGTGGTCCTGTCGCACAACGTCGCAGGCGTGACGGCGCTCCTGCCGCTGCCCTCTGCTGCTTTTCACGAGGCGGCGGACGTGGCCACGGAGGCAACCCCACTTGCAGGCGACGCCAGCAGCACCGCTATGAGCGGCAACAACAAGATTAGTCAGGCGCGTGTGTTGCGTGCAGGCCCGGCGCCACGTCGGCTGCGGCTCGCCAAGACACCGCTCATCTCCTCTGGTGCTCTGATGCGTCGCCAGCAGGCTGCCTTCAGCGATGTGCGCGGCTTCGCCACCGCCTGTGCCTTCGCCGTCCTCGTCTTCCACGGCGTCCCTCTGAGCCAGACCTGCTCTCCGGTGGGGTGCCGGGAGCTGCTGCTGAACATCTTCTTCAGCTGCCCGCAGCTGGAGCTAGTGGACCTCTCCGACACCTTCGAGTGGGCTCTGGTACCGCTTGCGGAGCAGCAGCGACTCGTGGCCGAGGCGGTGCGTCGCGATGTCGTGGAGCAGCGCCTGCGTGGCCCTGCGGTGCAGCGCGGCTTGCTGATGTACCGCGAGGATCAGGGCGAGGTGGAGTTCGTGCTGGACACCGCCACCGCAGCGGGGCAGACACGCGTGGGCGATATTGTGAGTGAGTTCATGGCGCACGCCGCACACAACGCTGTTGTCCGGCAGCGTCTCGTGCCGGCAGCCTTTGCGCACATTCGGGAGCTGGACCTCAGCCACTCGGGCCTCACCGATGCGGGGGTGCGGGGGCTCTGCGTGAGTGTGCGACGCGGTCGCGCCCGCTCTGGGATGCTGGCGTCGCTGTCGGTGCTGAACCTCTCGGACAACCTGATGACGGTGCGGGGGTGTGTGCGGGTGATTTCGTCCTTTCTGCTCGAGGACACGGCCGATGCGGACGGCGATGTGGGCGGCATCGGGCCGCAGCAGCCGGATGTAGTTGGTGGTGCTGCCGCGTCAGCAGCGACGGGGCCGATTGCCCACATGACAGCTCTGGCTCTGCAGCGCAACGCGGGTGTGCTCGGCACTGCGGAGGAGGGCGGCGAGGCCTGGGATGGGGATCGCATTGCTGGCTACCTCACTGACGGGTCGACTGGAGGTGAAATGCCACCTGAGGCGGTGGGTCGAGGCAGCGGCAGCCGTGCGCCGAGTTGCAGCCCGCGTGAGAGCGCCGCCTACTTGAGCGAGGTGTGCACGGCGGCAGAGACGGCAGTGCTGCGTCGCGCCACGCTGCGGTCTGCCGCGCGGGGCTCACAAGACAGTAGTGGTGTTAATAATGCTGGTAGTGGTGTAGGTGGTGGTGGTGCCCCAGCTCTTACCATTTACTTCAGTGCTCCTCCGGCCAGTGCACCAGGAAGTAGCAGCGGCAGCAGCGATGTAATCCCCAACGTGTACTACGCCGGTTGCGACGAGCGCGGCGACATCTTCTGCACCTGTCCCCGCAGCCGCTTCTACGTGCCAAAGGCGGAGGCGGACCGTCTTGCACGCGCCGCCGCCGCGGCACCGGGTGAGCAACCCGACGCGGCGACGACGGCTCTCAACGCAGCAGAGCAGCATTTCTTCTCCTCGGCCGCCTTTGCAGATCCGGCTCCCCCGCCAACAGCCCTGTCGGGGATTGGGCACGTTGTCACTGATGCACAGCGCACTCTGCTGTCGGGACGCGATGTGCCACGTCCATCCGCGGCCACGGCAAGGAGTCAGCTGCAATTGCAGCGGCCGTCCCTCACCCTCTCTACGCCCGATGTGCGGCTACCACCGCGGCCAACTTTCATGAGCGCAGTGGACGAGGCGAATGGGCTCGTGCACTCTGGCCCGCTGCTCTCGTCGATGCGCGGCGGACGCGACCCGCTCGTGTCCTCGCTGTTGTTTCCCCCACCCTCCACTTTTGACTCACGACGAACATCGCAGCTCCACGAGGAAGAGAGAGGAGAGGATGCAGATAAGCAGCATCAGCAGCAGCAGGTGGGGCAGACCACCACCACCGCCGTCACTTCTCCAACGTCACGGCGTGGCAGCCTCGCCTCCGCTGTTGGCGCCTCGCTCGGCTCTCTCTTCATGGACAAGTCGGCTCAAGGACGCAGGGAGGAACACGGCGCTGAGGTGGCTGTGCGCCAGGGCAATGTCAGTGGCCAGGAATCACCAGCACATGGAGCCGCGGGTACCGCCACTGCTTCTTCTGCGGTTGCTGCTGATTGTGAAGGTGGCGAAGGAGAGAACTTAAACAGCTCCACGACACGCTCGGGCAAGCGGCGGGCCAAGGCGCGGCAGACACGCACCTTCGTGCTCTCCTACGACCACCCCGCCGGCCACCTCCTCTGCAGGGCCCTCGGCGTGCTGCTGCGACCGGCACCCGACGTCTTCGGCGAAGGCGCGCGGGCGGCACTCTCTCTCGATTTGCTGACGGCGCTGCAGCGGGCGTGCGCACGGGCCGCGGCCTACCCAGAGGGAGACAGCAGCAACAACGAGGATGACGGCAAAAAGTCACCGCGTGCTGCGGTGGTGGTGGAGGCGGTGCGCTACCTCCCACCCGACCTGACCAGCGACTCCGACGACGACGAGCCGCACTGGATGCGCTTCGAGGTCACCACAAACGAGCGCAAGGCCCGCATGGCGCAGCGGCTGCAGGAGGTGCTGAACGTGTCGTGGGCCGCCCAGTGCGTGCGGTTCGCGAACCTCCTGCAGTGGCTGCGTGCGCACGTGAGCGGTGGTGGCAGCGGTGATGAAGGAGACCACAGCCGTGACAACGGTGCCGTCGCGGAGTGGGACCCGGTGCAGGCTGTGGAACGTGCGGCCCGCTTCTCGCCTGCGGTGCGTGCGAGGCTGGACACGCGTTACGGTGGTGCTGCAACCGCTGCCGTGCACGCGAATCACTTCGCTGGAGGGGAGTCGCAGCCTGCTCGCAAGAGTGGCGATACTGCTGCTGGTGGAAGTGGTGCGTTCCAGGTTATGTCCCTCGCACAGCTGCATCCCGCGCTGTGGAGGGCCGTAGGTCTTGCTTCGTCCGACTTGAGTGTGGGTGCCGACAGCACCACAGCTTTCACGAGTCAAGGACCGGCTGCCGGCTACCGCCAGGCGAAGGACACCGATGTCGGTGAGGACGGCGGGGCAGGCGAGGACATGTATTCCGCCATCTCCACCTCAGAGGACGAGTCCCGCGCGTCGCAGCGAGACAAGGGCGAGGGCGGGGTCGGCGTTGGGAATGACGCTCCGGTTCCAGGAGCTGCGCAGCTGCCGCCACAGGATTCTGCTCGCCTACCGGTGGTGGACCTGTACGGCAGCAGCCGCAGCCCCAGCAGCAAGCAGAGCCAGCAGCGTGGTGACGACGGCGGTGCTACCACAATTCCTGCGACGCGCGAGGACCATGGCCGTAGTGACAAGGAGAAGTCGCCACTGCACTCTCCGCTTCGGCTGGTCGAGTCACCAAGCGGGTCGAGTCCGCTCAAGGCTCCTCAAGAGGACGCAGAGAAAACGACAACATCTCTCGGCTCACCTCCAACACCGCCGCCATCAGCACCAGCAGATGACGCCGCATCAAACGCAGCTGCACCTCATCCCTCTGCTACGGAGCTCCGGTCGCCTACGAGTGCTGCCGGCACAGCCTCTACGCTCTTCTCCAAGTTCATTCGGCGCTTCCAAGCCGTAACGGACAGCGAGGAGGACGACGAGGCAGATGAGAAGGCGACGACGAGTGTGGGGACGCCGGAGAAGCAGACACGCGGTGGGGAGCGGCAGAGCAAGGCGGAGGTGGAGCGGGAGGCAGAGGAGCAGCAAGACGAGGCCCCGCCGCTCTCCTCGCCTGTGCTGCAGCCAGCTGAGGACCGTGAAGCAGGGGAGAGGGCAGAAGGCGGTGCGCTGCTGACGGACCAGCTGCTCGGCCCCCCTTCTCCTACTCGTGGAGGCGACTTAAAGCCGCGGGCAGCTGACGTCGCACCGCTCAAGCAGCCGAGTTCTGCTCGTGGGGAGAGGGAGAAGACGGTGGGAGAGGGGAAGGGTGAGAAGGGCGGCAGCATCGGCAGCACCGGCAACACGGAGAGTCGGCGGGGGGACGCGATGCGGAGCGACAGCCCCTCCTCGCCCGGGTCACGCCAGCGTGCATCGCCGGTCGACGAAGCACCGGCCAAGGCAGGGGAAGTTGTGGAGGACGACAACGACCATGCGGTGCTGTCGCCGCCTGTCCGTGTGCAGCGCCGCCCCAGCGAGTTGGAGGGCCGCGTCAAGACCTTCACCCTCTCCTACACGCACCAAGAAGGCACGGCGGTGTGTCGGGCTTGGCGCCTGCTGCACTCCGCCATGGGCAGCGACACGTCAGGGCAAGAACGAGTCTCACCCACGTCGCCCACCTCCGCTGCTCTGGCGCAGGAGGCACGTGACTGCCTCTGCGATGATTTTCTCGCGCTTCTCCAGCCACCCGACGAGGACCGCAAGCACGTCGTGCTCTCCGTCACGCTGCACGGCGACGGCGGGGCCGCCACCGCGATGCTGCAGGTGCAGGTGCAGACCAACGAGCGCCGCGCCACCCTGGCGAACCGCTTGCAGGAGAGCAACCACAGCGTCCGTCGCACCGCCAGCAGCTCCGCCGCCGGCCGCGGCAGCATCGTGCCCCTCTCTGTCGAGGAGGCCGACCGCTTCTACTTCCCGCGGCTCACCCGTCTGCTGCGGCGGCATAAGCTGACGGCCGACACGGTGGCGCAGATGGCGCCGTTTCTGGCTGTTCGTCCTGCGGTGGAGGGGCGGCTGGTGAAGAGCTATGGCAGCATCGGGGCATTGGTCCACTATTACCACGGCAGCGCCACGGCGCTCGAGCACGAGCTGGGGATTGCCTCGTGGGGCGAGTTGATGGGTGCGGCAGCGGCAGCGCCGTCCTCTGCTCCTCCTCCAGCGGCGGCGGCGGCGATGTCAGCAGCGTCGCTCATGGAGGTGCCGCGTGAGGCTGCTGAGGGCGTCTCGTCGATGCTGTCGGCTACTCTGGTCGATGTCTCCTCGCCTACCGTCGCGAGTGACCGCGTGCTTCCCTCCCATGACAGCGGCACCCAAGGCGAGCGTGTGTCTCGAGCGGCAAGTCCGCCAGAGTCGCGACGTGCCGGTAGTGGTGCTGGTGGTGGTGTGAAGGCAGCTGCCGCGTCGTCGCGCCTGCACCCACCTTCTCCACCGTCGCAGCTACAGCCTGTCTCGGTGCAGGGCCGTCCGCCGCCGCATCCCCGACGACGGCCGTGGCGTTCCCCCCCCCCCCGCAGCGCACTCCCCTGGAGGGCCGCAAGTTCAGCACCGCAGCCCAGCATCACTCTTTGGCTACGCGAGGGACCACGCGAAGCGCGGGGCTGCTCCCTCGAGCGGCGTGATGCGCGTTCGCCTACGAGCCGGCGTGGCGCGCGGCAGCGTCCCCCGGAAGCCGCAGCGCCAGCAGAAGACGGTGGGCGATTTGTGTCACCCTTGCGGGCCGCAGCCCTCGCGGCGGGCGCAGATGGTCGTGCACCCCGTCGGCATCGGCTTCGAGTGCCTGTCGGGTGACGAGGTGGGCCACCAGAGCGGGGAGACGTCGTCGCTGCACTCGTCGATGGTGAATGCGATGACGGCGGAGGGCAGCGGCGCGTACCACCCTGTGGGGCCTACCGCCTCCCAGGCTTCCAAAGGGTCGCGCGGCAAGCGGGACGGCGGCAAGTCCGCTGCCTCTCACCTTCTCATCATGATCCAGCGCCCTTTCAGCCCCGACGAGGTTGGGTCATCCAGTAGCGAGATCGAGGCGACCTTGCTCGCTGGTGCGCTGCTCACCGTCTCCTCCGCAACCACGCTGTCCAAGGCGGCGTGGCTGCTCGGCGGTGGCGGCGGCGGGAGCAACAGCAGCAACGTAGGCGAGGAGGTGAGCAACACCTCGCGGGGCAGTGGTGTGGCGAATCAGGTGGCGCAGGACATGGTCTTCCAGCTCTGCCAGCGCTCACTCACGCTGGACATTGAGATGAAGAGCTCGAAGCACGTGCAGGAGGCGCTGCGGCTGCTAAAGAACAGCATCCGCCGTGCCACCCAGGCGGTGCGGAAGTCCATGTCCAACGCCCACCTCCCGCCGCCATCCGCTCCAACGTAGTGGACAAGATGAATGCGTTCTCTCTCACTCTCTCGCTCTCTTTTCCTGTCGTGCGTTGTTGTTGCGGGTGTGTTTTGCTCAGATGCGTGGTCTGTCGCTCACGGCGTAGTGTGTGTGTGTCTGGTATGGCCTCTGCTTTTTCCTCGACATGCCGTGGTTCTACACCTCTTCTTTCACTTCGTTGCTTTTCTCTCTTTGCTCATCTCAGTGGCGGGGAATGTGGGGCGGCGTGTTTGTGTGGTGTGCGTACTCCTGCTACTTGCTTCTGTACATGTAGCATCTTTCAAATGAGTTTAGAAATAAATAGTGCCGCATCTAATAACGCACTCACACACACACACATTGCTCGTCAACGTCGAGTATTGCTGCTGTCGACCTTTGGTTGTATGCTTCGCGTCTCAGTTGGTTGCTGCAGACTCCGCATGTGACTTGTTGCGCCGTAGCTGGGTTACGTCCACTTTGCTTTCCTAGCTGATCGTACCTAAACGGAATTGAAGACGCGGTTTATTCGCGTGTCTTTGTGCCTGCCACGCACCGCTCCGTCGCGTGGGGTGCGCAAGATGCCAGAGCAACGTGTGTTCTTGTAAAGCCCCCTTAAACGCCCCTCCTTCTCCAACCTTTCCCGGCACAGGTGGAACGTGTGCGTCTTCCCTCTTTTAACTCTATCACCTCTCTCTCTCCACCTCTTCTCGGCCTTTTCTTTTTTTCTCTCTCTCTGTCTGTGCGTGTGCGTGCACGAAGTTCAGTTTCCACCTCCATGTACAAGAAGGCACTCAACGCCTTCTTCTTGAAGGTCCACCCCGACTTTTTCCACCACGATGTGCAGCAGCAGACAGTAAACCAGAACGCCGTCGCACAGCTCAACGAGCTGCTTGCCTGGGCACGCGAGTTCAAGCAGGGCACGCTACGCCCCCCACCGGCCACCACCATCGCCTTCACCTTCTACCGCCGCATCGAGGACACCGACGCCAACGCTGCGGCTCCATCGTTCAGTGACAGCGCAGAAACCGCAGAGAGTCGCCCACATGAGTCCTCCTTCGCGCGGCGTGGCTTCCAGAGCCCGGAAGGTGAGACGGCAGGCTCCTCGTCGTCGCCGGACAGCCACACCGCTCTCATCAACTCCACCTTCGAGCTACCGCAGGGCTTCGTGGCCAGCGAATCGAACAGAGGGCTAGTGGAGCGCTCCGTGAACAAGTTCCTACGCGACCTGCTGCGACGCGCAGAGTGCATCGACTCGGTGACGGAGTCTCTGTCAGTCGCAGAGGATGCGGCGGCGGCGCGACGGGAGGCGAAACCGCTGCGCCGTCGACCCCACCCGCAGCTGAAGAGCAAGAAAGACAATCGTCGTGCCGGCAAGACGCTACTGGATGAGGCGAGCGAGGCGATGCACGCGCAGTGGACGCTGACGGCGGTGCCCACCATGGAGGAGCTGATGGATGCCGATCACGTCCTCTTCGCCACCGCCCTCTCCCCGCTGCAGTGCTCGGCGGCCCTGCTGACCCTGCGCAACCACCTCGGTGAGCTGCACTACGAGCAGTGGGAGTCGATGCCGCTCATCATCGACGACCATTTCGACATCGGGACAGACATCACCGGCGGCCTCACCGTGCCGTGGGACTTCACACCCATCCAGTTCGTCAGCTTTCTCCACCAGAACGCTGCCGCCATCGCGAAGTGTCGCATGTCCGCGACGTCCTTCGCAACTGAGGTGGAGCAGCTGATCACGGAGCTTTGCACCGCCCTGGAGCTGGACGACGTCCTCATCTCCTGCTCCCACAGGGAGGCGCTGACAACGCTGCGGCTGCTGCACCGCAACAAGGAGCTCCTCCACGGCTACGGACTGACAAACCTGACGCTCGAGCTGGGCATGCGACACGCCACACGAGCAAACGGCGTGGTGATCGTGGACGTGGCGACGCAGACGACGACGCAGCTGCGGGAGTGGCTGCAGGCGCTGAGTGGGAAGCTGGACCTGCAGCGCAAGCTCTACCGCGTGTCGAAGCAGATGCTAGAGACGACGATGTGGCACCTGAAGGAGTTCCGCGATATGGTCGAGCCAGGCGGCGTGGATGCCTTTGTGAACAACGACTGCACCTACGCGGAGCGCCTGGAGTGGGCGAAGGAACTTTTTCGCATTGGCCCCGCCCTCGCCCACTGGGACTGGCAGGACTTCACGTTCCTTCTGAGCCCGGAGCTGGATGTGGACTGGGCTCGGAAGCAGTTGCTGCTGCCGCCCAGCTTCGACGGCGACGCGCTCGTTCGCTACATCGAGGAGGTGCAGCAGGGTGCAAAAGAGAAGGAGCGGGAGGCGCTGCTGAAGGCGAGTGCGATGCGGCGCCTCACCGAGGAGGAGCTGCGCGAGCGTGCACACGCCGAAGACCTGCAGCTGTCCGAATCGCCCGAAGCGGATGAGCAGACGCGCCAGCAGATGCGGGAGAGCGAGCCACTCGTGCCGGGGACGCAGCCCATGTCCGAGGCGGTGCGGCACCTCTACCGGCAGTCCAGTCCCCACATGGATGAGTACATGTCCTCCAGCGACGACAAGGTGGACCCGCTAAGCGTGGAGCGGCCCCTCTCGCACGCCGTCACCTTCAACAGCGACACCGAGGCGGAGGAGCAGCTGAAGTGGGAGGGCTTTTATCAAGATCCTTACGTGGACCAGGTGCCCACCGGTGACCTCGACGATCTGAACCACACGTTCCGCCTCACCAACCGCTGGCATCGTGAGGCGGCAGCGAAGAAGCTGCTGGAGGAGCTGCAGTCGACCTACGGGAAGAAGAGCCGCCGCTTTGACTACATGAAGATGGGTGATGTGCTGGAGATCAACAACGCCCGGGTGCAGCCGAAGGGCTTCCCGGTGTTGGCGCGTGGTATGAAGCCGAGCGACGGTTGACCCGACAGAGACGAAGACAACTTCCTTCATGCGCTTTCAAAGCAGATCAGGGTGAAGGACGCGCTTCCTTCTTCTGAAGGTGTGTCAACCCGCGTGTGCATTCTGAAGCGGAGCAGGCCCTGCGCGTACCAAAAGCAGCGCTGCTACTACGTTGTAGGCTGAGAAAAAGCTGTCTGTTGTCTTTTCCCTTATTGTTTTGTATATTTTAATGAATGGCGCTACCGCTTACTCACGGGAGGTGCGGGCGACAACGCGTGTACTTTGCTTTCTTCTTCGTCGTCTCTGCCGCAGAGAACGCGGGAGAGCAAGAGAGAGGTTGTGTACGCAGACTGCGTTCGCTGTTGGCCCTTCTTCACATACAAAGACACCCACTCACAGCGCTTTAGCACGCGTGTACATGAAGGTGAACTTTTTTTCTTCAGGACAGCTTCTGAGTTGTGGAGCTTAAAGCTGCACAGCTGCGACTAATTAAGGGTGAACCACACACCAATACGCTCAAAAAAAACAAAAAGCAAAGTTAATTTAATGGAAGGAGAAGTAGTGGAAGACGATGGAAAAAAAAAAAGAAAGAGACATGAGTTTGTCCGGCGACGCTGCTGGTGTCTGTTGCATGAAAATGTGCGAAGTCACGAGGCGGCTGCATTCTTTCACAGAGTCACGCTCTCTTTCTCTCTCCTCTCAGCTTGGGTGTTGTTGCTCCGATCGACGGAAAGAAGCTTTATGCGTGTACGCACCGTTGCCTTAGGTAGTGACGTGGCGGGTGGAGCGGCTTCACGCCTTCTCTCCCAAACACAGCACTTCGATCTTCTATTCTCGTCTCGTCCTCTCGGTCTTCTTCTTTCTGTTTTCTCGCTCCTCCTCAATGAACAAAGCAATTCGTATCTGTATGAAAAATTTGTAAGGTGGTGTGAAAGCAGCCTGTGTTACCGCTTGGATGGACGCGCCGCTGGGTGTGTCTGCTAATGTCCGAGACTGTGTGTCAAACGGTTGCAAGATCAGCACCTACTGGTTCTCTCTTTCTATTTCTGTCATGTCACTGCGTTGCTGCTGCTGAGGTGCCGGCTCTTGAGTGTGTGTGCACGGGATGATCAACCTATGAAATTACTGCGTTCTTTCTGATGTTTCCTCCGATGCGAACTTCATTTGTGAATCTTCAACGAACAAAAGTCTGATGGCACACTACGGCGGAGTCAGTGGGTGATGGGGCTGCACACGGTGCTAGCCGTGCTGCGCTAGAAAAGGCAGCCGCGGAGAGTGCGATGCGGAGAGGAGCAAGCCACCTGTGTTACCGCTCGGACGGATGTGCTGAAGTGTGCATCTGCCAGTGTTCGAGATTGTGTGTCAAAAGGTCGCAAGAACTGCAGTCGATCTTACACCTTTTTTTCTGCTCTGCCGAGGTCGCGGTGCGGACTTTGCGGGGGAAAAAAAAAGTGGATGAGACGACGTCGAAGCAGCCTGTGTTACCGCTTGGATGGACCCGCCGCTGGGTGTGTTCGCTAATGTCCGAGACTGTGTGTCAAAAGGCTGCAAGATCAGCACCTACTGCTTCTCTCTCTATTTCTGTCATTGCATTGCGTTGCAGCTGCTGAGGTGCTGTTTTGCGTGTGGGCGTGTGCACGGGATGACCAACCTATGAAATACTGCGTTCTTTCTGACGTTTCCTCCGATGCGAACTTCATTTGTGAATCTTCAACGAACAAAAATCTGATGCATGGAATCGGGGTGCTAGTGGTGAAGCAGGCTCAAGCAGCGGCAGCGCTCAATAAATGTTGTTGGTGCGCGTGGTGGGCTGCAAGGAGATGAGATGTGGATATTCGATGGAAAATGAATATCATTGTGTGGTATGCCTTCTTTCATTTTGCCTTTGTTGTGCTCCATTGGGGAGTGCTGTGTGTATCTACTGCCGCTCGCCGCGCAGTGTTTGTCAGCCGACGTTGTCCTTGACGCTGAGACGTAACGTTCTCGGTGCCTTAAGACAAGACTTCAACAATAAAAAAAAACCCCACAACAAAAACAAACAGAGAAAGTAGAGAAGGTGAAAAGTGGTGGTTGGGATGCGAGAAGAGGAGACAACGAGCTTTAACCTTTTCATACCGCAAGGTCCAGATGAAGTAGGAGTAGCATTGCGCACTCAAGACCGCTACGCTGCCTTCGGTTAGCCAAATGAGAACATCATCAGTGGCCACGCAGACGGAGGCTGCTGAAGCGGGTGCTGACACGGACACCCTTCAACTCTTCTGCTCTCTCCTCCTCAACTTATTATTATTGTTATCGTTTTGCCTTAAAGTGTGTGCTAAAAGCGCCACCATCGAGTGCACAGCACAAAAAGGAAACGCCACACACCAGTCGGCGGAACGCACTTCGCGCTTCTTTTCTGTAATACCCATATCGTCCTCCTTCCTTTCTTTTGAAAAAAAAAAAATGTCTCTTGAGACGTGGGCGGTGGCTGCGGTGGCCATTGTTGATGTAGAAGGCACTCCCCTCCTTCTCCGCACCTACACCTCCCCGAAGGATGTCCTCAACTCCCCTGCGGCCCCGCTGCACGCCCACCTCTACGTCGGCTCAGAGGACGTGATTAAGCTTCACTTTGTCCTTCTCGCCTCTCTCGATCGCTGCGAGGAGCTGCGCGAGGCAACCGCGCTGGCCAAGGAGGCCGCCACCGCCGCGGAGTCCCTGTCCCCCTCTTCCTCTACCCCGGCCTCCACGGTCCCTAAGCGTGGGTCGGTGACGGCAGCGGCTGGGGCGAGCAGCGGCGCCACGCGCAGCAACAACGCGAGCGCGATGGGCGGCCCTGGCGCGGCGACGATGATCGCAAACGACTCTCTCACCGCTCCTGCTGGTGCTGCTGCTGCCGCCAACGCCGCCCGTTTGTTGTCGCCCACGACAGACGCACGTTTTCTGGGAAAGCTGTTAGAGAGCCACCGCATGCGCTCCTACGGCTTCTGCTCTGCCACGGGGATTCGCACGCTGCTCGTGACGGTGGGCAGCGACGCGCCAGCAGACGCGATGGTGCCGCTCTGCCGCGCGCTTTACGAGAGCGCCTCGGGGGCTCTGTGCAACCCGTTTCGCTCGCCCGCGCAGAGTTACCGTGCGCAGGAGCAGCTGCTCTTTATGTCGGCGCTGACGGCGCAAAGTGATCGACCCGGCGGCGGTGCAGGCACACTCACGACGTCGCCGCTGGACGGAGCCCGTGGCAGTGCCTCGCAGGCCTCACCGGGTGCGATGACGAACACGAGTTTGACAGCGGGGAGCATCAACCGCCTTCACCTGTCGCCGGGAGCGGCGGAGTGGAGCTGGCCGCGGGCAGCGCCAACCTCGGTGGCCTCGCTGACGGCGGAACCAACGCTGGCGCTCTCGCGCACCTTCAACGCGCAGATGGAGAGTCTCCTCTCGTCCTTCACGGTGACGGCGCGGAGCTGCATCGTGCGGTAGTCAGAGAGCGTGTGTGTGCGTGTGTGTTCGATGCGGGGAAGATGTTGGGCTGTTGGGATGGCAGAAGGGCTTGGAATGAAGAGTGCGGCTTTTTAAAATTATTGCTCTCCACCTTTTGTTTCCCGTGCTTAAACGAATGCTCAATGGCAGCTGATACGCGAAAAGAAAAAAGAAACAGAGCAACAGCAACAACAACAAAAAATGATAATTGCACCGGAGGGGGATAAGGCGGCGACGGCTCAGGCAGTTGCGTCCACATGAGCTCAACTGCAGAGAGCTTTGCGTGTTTTATTCTCTACTGGAAGCACTTGTAAGAAAAAAAAAATGAGGCTTTCCGTTTTTTGAAGTGTCAGCAGCGGGTTTCGGTTAGCTCACCGCTTCGTCTCACACACTCAACAGGGGAAAGCAGTTCTCGGGTAGTGATCGTGTTTTTAAGCTAACCTTCATTGGACGCATCGATGCCGCTTCCGTGACTCGGTGTGCCATTCACGCCGTCCTATTCTCTTCCTGTTTGCTCACTCTCACCATCTCTTTCTTGTATGCGAAACACACACACAAAAACATACACACTAACGGATACGCCAACCTAATGTCTTTAAAAGCCTCAGGAAAGGAAAAAAACAATAAAGAATACACGGTTCATTAGGGAGGCAAGTGAAGGCTGCTACCACGATTCGAGAACAGGAGGGACGGCGCTGCTTTTGTGCGCAATACATATTCTTCTTACTATTTTCCCTTAATATCTGGTTCAGCGGCGTCGGGATAATTTGTGTTTTTGGTTGTTGTTAGTGTAGAAGTTGTTAGTGCGTTTTTGTGCCTCTACTCTACGTTGCTGCCTTTTTCTATTTTGTTTGCGACAAGGTAATCAGTTTGCACCCAGAAGTAGCGCAAGTTGAGTGAAAATAAGTAAGTTAGAGAGAGAAATAGAGGGCATCTGCTTCACAAAGGAGGATCTTCAAGGGTGTTTTATTACGTCTTCTTTTGCTGCTTCGAGGGATAGAATGAGTTCGGTGGAGGAGATCGATTCCTTGGCCGAGTGCCTCTACGCGAACCCGGATCGATCGGCGCGGCAGCAGGCCGAGGAGCGCTTGAATGCTCTGACGCACGAGAACGCCGATGTCGCACCGCTCAAGGCCATCTTTGCCCAGTCCAGCAATCAGTACGCCCTCCTCTTCGCTGCACAGGGCGTTGTGGTGTGGTACAAGGCGAACCGCAAGTGGCTCTCGGACGACCAGCGCTATGAGGTGGTGGTGCAGATGTGTGGCGGGTGCGTGCAGCGCGTGAGCCTTGCCGGTGCGCCGCGGCACGTTGTCTTGGCCCTCATGGGCTCCTTCGCAAAGCTGACGAAGCTGTGCTTTGAGAAGGGCAACTTCCTACTCGAGGCCCCCACGTTTGCGCTGCAGATACTGTTCGACACCTCCGCCTCCTACAGCCGCCGCGTGAGTCAGAACGGCGGGTGTGGCACGATGACCGGCGGTGGCGCTGCCGGGGAGGGGCGTACGAACGCGCAGCACAATCCCAGTACTTCCTCTGGCGGCAATGGTGGCGGTGGCAGCTCGGGCTCGACGCCGCTGCCGGCTGGTGCCTCGTCTGGCAACCTCGGTGGCTTCTACACGGGCTTCACCCTCATCAACTGCTCTCGGGTGCCGCGCACAACGCTGAACAGCGATGCGGAGCGCAGCAAGCTCTACTACACCGCCTTGGTGCTCCTCGCAACGCTCGTGACGGAGTTCAGCAAGTACGACTCCTCGAAGCAGCTAACGTACATGAACTTCTCCACGCACCGCCGCTCCAGCAACAACTTCCGTGACGAGTGCCTTCTCGATGTCTTTGTCGCCGCCCTGTCGGAGCTGGAGGACGTCTCGTACGCCTCGTCTACGCTGGGCGAGGTCTTGGAGTTGCTGAAGAGCGTCATGACGTTTGACTTCATGGCCATCACGGTTGACGAGACAGAGGAGGCGCTGTCGTCGCAGTACCCGAGCACGTGGAAGGAGATCCTGCTGTCGCAGAGCACCCAGCAGGTTCTCTGGGGCCAACACGCCGCCCTGCCCTTCCCCTACTGCGAGACGGTCTTGGTGGGCCTGACCAGCCTGTGTGGCATTCGGCGCACCTTTTTCGACTCCACCGAAGAGCGGGTGCGCTACCTTGACGGCATCTTGGGCAACCTCGTGAACACGATGCAGTTGACCGACGGCCGTCTGCAGGTGCCGTCCTACGTCTCGGAGCTTGGCGAGGCATGCTACCGCCTTGTCTCGCCCTTTGGCTACCGCGACCTGCACCTCAGCAGCGCCTTCCAGCCCTTCGTGAGTGGCGTGCGGTCCATCTCGCTGGAGGTCTTCCGCATCCCTTTCGGCCAGCCCGGCTCCTTCACCACGGCCACAACACTCCTCAATTTCTGGAGTCGCCTCGCCACGTCGCGGCGCACCTTTAGCATGTCAGAGGAATCGCCAGAGGACCTCGAGCTTGTGGCGCCGGAGCTCGTGCGGTGCTTCTTCGAGTCCCGCATGCAGAGCCCAAGCTCGAGCGGGGGGTCGAGTGACACGCACAACACCAACGCCACGGCCTACAGCATGGAGACAGACGAGGACTTCGAGGCGACGCTGGACTCCATCCTGTCCCAGACCGACGCGGTGGGCAACCTCGCTGTGCTGGACCACGCCCGCACGATGGAGCTGCTTGCCGAGTACGTGACGCGCACCCTCGGCGCCAGTGTGCTGAACAGCGCGAGTGCGACGGCGTGGCTCTTCTACACCGCTGCGGGCCTCGTGCGCCACGTGCTGAGCTCCGTGGAGCGGCCCGCCGTCGACGCCTGCTCTCTCTTCTTTGTCTTCTGCGTCGACTGCGCGAACCACCGCCGCAGCAGCGGTGGAGCAACGATGGGGTCGCCCTTGTACAGCCCTTTCGTGGAGCGTGCGTTGCTGCACTTCCTGACCATGACGCAGAGCGTCCTTAGCTCGTCGCGGCTGCACGAAGAGCTCGGCACCGTCGTGACGAACGTCTTCGAGTCCCGCACCGCGCTCTTCCAGTTCATTCTGAACAACACGGGCCACAACATTATGCGCGGGGTGAACGGCAGCCACGACGAGGAGTCGGCGCAGATCATCCGCGAGTCGATCGAGCTCATTCGCAACGCGTGCATGGACATCCCGAGCACGATGCTAGCGGAGTTGAGGCTGGAGCTGCCGCCAGTCGTGGAGCTCCCTCTTGCTCAGTCGCGGCAGACCTACAAGCTGCGCACGAACCTGTACGCGATGCTGTGGCGCCTCTCCAGCGGTGGCACCGCCTACTCCAGCGATGCCCTGCTGACCTTCGTCCAGCCTGTTGAGCTGTGCATCCAGAGTACGCTGGGCGGCGGTGGCGGCAACGACCCGCTGTACACGGCGGGGTGGATGCGCGACTTGCGCGGCGTCGTCCTCGCCTTGCGTGACAGCGCGGATGGGCTGAGTGATGTTGTGGAGTGGGTCTGCGACCACGCCAGCTCCTTCCACGAGTGTCTTAACCGGCCAGCCGCGCAGAGCAGCATGGTGATCGTCTCCTTTCTCCGCTTTCTGGAGGAGCTGGTGACGCAGATCGGTGGCCGCTACACGCTGCCCTGCTGCACGGCGCACAACTCGTGTGGGCTGCTGCTCTTCCGCCACGTCTGCACGCTCATGCAGTCCGTCATTGAGCGCAGCATCACCGACGAGCACATTCAGCGCGTGACAAGCCAGGGCGGGGGTGGCATGGTGGACGGCGCGTACGAGGTGATGCTGAAGCCCTTGGCGCTCTCGTTCAGTATCCTGCGCAAGTGCATCCAAGGTGGCTTCGTCCCACTGGGGGCAATGTACTACTACAACGACGACACCTACGACAACATGCTGCTTGGCATGCTGCGCATGGTTGGCGTGTTTCCGTTTGTGTACTTCAAGGAGTACAGCAAGGTGTCCTTCGCCGTCGTGAACATGCTTCGCACCGTCACCGAGGAGTTCGCCTTCCGCCCCTTGACGAAGCTCGACGCTGGTGAGCTGGAGAAGGTCATCTCCTTCGTGGTGTACCTGTGCGAGGACGTGGACACGCAGACCGGCACGCTGCTGCACGGCCTCTCCTTTCTCAGCTTCGTTGCGGGGCTCATTCGCGAGGTGAAGGCGCTGTCGACGCAGGCCGTGTCCCCTGCGCTGGACGCCCGCACGCATGGCATGTCCGGCACCCCGCCGCCCTCGCCGATGCAGCTCCCCTCCTTCTACGCGAGTCCCTCCGGTCGTCTCTCCGGCACCCCCGGCAGCATCGGTGGCCGCAGCGGCGGCGGCGGTGGCTGTGGCGGCGGTGGTGGACGCTCGGCCGGCCCTTCACCCCCGCGCTCCACCCGCCTTGCCCGCGAGGCGCTGGCCCGCACTCTGGAGCCCTTCAGCAGTCTGTGGGAGCGCCTCATCTCGGTGGCCATGAACGTCATTGTCTGCCAGGACCGTGCGCTGAGTGTGAGCTGTGCGGTGGTGTACCCCATCTTCGAGACCCACCCGCCCTTCTGGTTCTCCTTCGTGGAGGGCTTTGTGGGCACCTACCCGGAGCGGAAGCAGGGCACCGTGCGGGAGGCGCTGTCGGCGCTGTCGCACGCCGCGGAGTCGCAGGATAAGTTCTTCTCGGAGGTGTTCACCTTTCGCCAGGCAATGCGCAACCTCTAACACAGGCTCGACGCGCGTGGAAGTGATGCGAAGGGGGGAGACGAGGCTTCCGTGGGTGTTGGCCACTCCGCGCTCCTCTTGCTAAAGGGGCGTATGTTTTTGCTTCTTCTCCCTTTCTGCGGTGGGCCGTTCCTTCCACAACAGAGCGTGGCTGCGGGTCTAATTGCGTTTCCGCCCGGCCGTTGGTCCCACCCGCGCACTCCAGCACACACACACGCACACACATACAGAGATGCACACAAACACACACATATTGGATTGCGGAATAGATGCCAGGAGAGGTAGCGGAGCGTGCGAAGGTGCGGGTCAGTGACGCGTTTTTTTTTGTCGCCGCCCGTCTTCGCGTGCTCGCGGACTCACACACCTGCGCGCACTGCCGCGTTTCTCTCGCGAGCTAGCTCCTACAGCTTTCCCAGCCCACACACTACGAGTGGGAGACGAAGAGAGATGGAGGCGTGGCGTAGCGTGCCGTGTGGGTGAGGCTTCGAGCTTTTTTTTTGTTTTTGGTTTGTACTTTGCTTCGCACAGTACGCGCGCACACACACTGACACACTCGATTAACACATGAGGAAGAGGGACACATGTGATGATAATCTGCGGCGTTTCTTTCGGCCATTGCTCACCGGTCCTATGAAAGTAAGAGAGGAACATAAACGGTTATATTTCAACGAACAGGTGGAGATGAGACGTGAGCGAGTAACAAGCGTGCGTTCTTGCAACCGGCTTTCAGTGCTGTGCGACGGGAAAGGGGGACTCTTGTTTGTGAGTTTTTTTTGAGTAGACCGTGTCTTTCTGGCCACCGCTGCCGAGGCGAATCGTTTCGAGCGTGATGCTCCGGCCACTTGGGCACGCACTGCACCACGCTGCACAGGGCACAGGTGTCATGTTTCCCAGAGCTGTAGGTAGCTGGAGAGAGGCTTGCGTGCCTTTGCAACGCCAGCGACTGAGGAGGACGGCGAAAGGCGCCAATAAAAAAGATTCGACCATGTACGCCTGAGCTTTATCAGCGCAGACAAAAGTCTTTTTCCATTTCTTCCTCGTTCTCGGGTTCCTCCTTCTTCCTGTTAATTTTTTATCTCTCTCTTGTTCGTATTCGCCCGCTACCATTGCCACGCCGCACTGGCTTCACCCCGTGTTGGCAACTTCAACCACTTGTGGAACGTAGCCGTTTGCAACACAGCAGTCTCGCCCTCGCCCTTTTCTGCGAAGTACACATCAAAAGAGAGAAAGTGAGAGAAGAGCAGCAGCTGTGCCATCACCACCCACAATCCCAGCCGCTGTCACCGTACTCCCTTTTTTCCTACTCACTACACACACACGCTAACACTAAGTGCTGCCAAAAAACAAACAATAAAAAAGCACAGCGAGCCATGTCCACATCGGAGCTCACAATCGAGGAGGTCCGCACGACCTACGCCAAGCTGCTGGACCCGCAGGAGCCGCTCGACAGCCGCATGCGCGACCTCTACCGCCTCAAGGAGGAGTGCCTTAAGACCGTCCCTGGCGTTATGGTGCTGCTCGAGGCCATTGACAAGACCGACTCCGTCCTGCTTCAGCACGAGCTCGCCTACAACGTGGGGCAGAGCGGGCGGGAGGAGGCCGTGCCGGAGCTGGAGCGTATCCTGCGCACCGCCTCGTACGATGTGGTCACCCGCCACGAGGCCGCTGAGGCCCTCGGTGCGATCGGCTCTCCCCTCGCGCTGCAGGTGCTGGAGGAGCACGGCGACCCAGCCAAAGAGTCAGAGGAGCCGATCCGTGAGACGTGCGAGCTGGCGCTGGCCCGCATCGCCATGAAGGAGAGGGAGGGTGACGCCGCCGTGGCGCCGCCGAGCGACTGCGCCTTCGTCTCGATCGACCCCTCCCCCGCCTTCAGCGCGGCGGCGAAGGGCGGCGATGACGAGCCGGTGCCGACGACCCTGGAGGAGATCGCGGCGGTGCTGCTCGACACGTCGGGCCGCACCCGTCTCTTCCGCCGCTACATGGCGATGTTCACGCTGCGCAACATGGCCACCGATGCCGCCGTCGCCGCCCTTTGCCGTGCGCTGCGGGAGGACACCGTCTCTGCTCTCTTCCGCCACGAGGTGGCCTTCGTGCTGGGGCAGCTCGAGCACCCGAAGAGTCAGCCGGCGCTGATCGAGTCCCTGAAGGATGAGGCGGAGGCGCCGATGGTGCGGCACGAGGCAGCCGAGGCGCTGGGGGCGATTGCCGACCCAGCCACGCTGCCGGTGCTGGAGACGTACGCGACGCACTCGGAGCCGATTGTGCGGGACAGCTGCGTGGTGGCGCTGGAGATGCACAAGTACTGGGCCAACTTCAACAGCCTTGGCAACCAGCACGCCCAGGAGGCCGAGAGCGGCGACGCCGTGGCGACGGCATAAGAAGCGGTGCTCCGCATCTGATGGCAGAGAAGACACACACAAACACGCACACACACGTCTCGCTTCGTTACACAGGAATAACAACAACGAGACAGCTGCGTCGCAGGCGGTGCGTCTTCGTTCACATCCGTTACGACTGCGGCGCTCCTGGCGTCTCTCTTCTACGTGTCTCCTCCTGTTTTTTCCCTCTTTTTCTTTGTCCATGTTGTTGACTGCTGTAAAGATATTTTATTTTGTTGTTGTGCGGTTTGCGGCGCGCACACACAGATTGCGAGAAGATGAGAGAGTGGGGCGTGTGGGAGGAAGAGCAATTCTGTGCTGTGTCCCTTCCCTTGACCCGATGCTGCACGCCTGCAGCGGCATTCCCACCACTTTCTTACATCTCTGCATCAAAAAAAAAAACAATTTTTCTCTTGTTAGTTTCATTAAGACTTGATTCTTTTTTTCCTTTGCTCGACTAAATAAGTCTGTTAACAATTGAGAATTGAGGCGAGTGACGCGTGTGCAACTGCCAGTTATCTCCAACAACAACCACAACAACAAAAGGAAATAGAAAAGATCTGATGCACGGTGACGGGTGCTGACTTTGATCTCACTCCCTCCGGTGACCAGCGACACCCGACATCTGTCTCTTGAGCATTTAAGGACACAAAAGCCACGCGGTGCCTCTGTGCACGACTCAACGCACGCACGCACGCACGCTCTCTCTCTCTCTCAATCGTTACACGTGCCTTCGCCCCTCTCGATGACACACCGCTAAGCATGTGCTTGCCACTTGAGTTAGATTTTTTTTTCCTGGATTTTGCGTGCACTGCGTCTTCTCCCGCCTCTTTCGAACTTTATTGCGGCGGGATGTCGTGCATCCACCAGGAAAAAAAAAAAGGAAAGAAGCTTCAGGAGATAACTTCATCTTTTGCACGCCATGTCGTGAGATCTTCGTAGGCACGAAACTCCTGGTGAAATATTTTATCATTGAGTCGTAAAGCCATATTTCGTTTATTTATTTTATTTTGCTGTTTGTGTGTGCGATGCATGCGGCTCCAATATCTTGAGTCAGTGCGAGTGTCTGTAGCCAACAACGCACCTAACAGCAAAAGAGATTGAAAAATGAACACAAACACACACAAACACGCACTTAAGACAGAGAGGCTGAGCAGTAAATCGGATTTGCAGGGCATCAGAAGGCGAAATGAGAGAGAGAGAGAGAGAGGACGAAAAGGCGTTGAGCTTGACAAGGAATTTTGGCACACACACAAAAAAAAATACAAAAAACCTTAAACAACATAGCAGGAATGAGAAAGATAACCCAAAGGACATATATTCTGCCGCCTTGTCACAAGTCCGACGCTCCTCCTCCGTCTCCACCTTCTTTTCCCACTTTTGATTTTCTGTCAAAGGGCCCCTCTTCTCCACCCTATTTGAGACAACCTTCATTTTCAACTGATAAGCTTTTCAACGTCCGTCGTACACGTGCAACTTGCGTGACGGCTTAACGTAACGCAGAGAGAAACGATGAGAAAATGAACAGAAAAAAAAAGTTGAGTGCAAAGGAAGATGATAATCACGTGCAACATTCGCAAGGTGAGCGTTACGAGGCGCTTAATAGCGTCACTAACAAAGAGGATAAAACACGCATAACGCACACAGGTCGACTGTGATATCGTGAGCTTTTGGGTTTTTCCAGATGGTCAACTGACGAGAACGTGCAGCTTTTTTTTTCTTCTGTGAGAGACTATGAGAATGTGCGCTGGTCAGATGTGCCAACTGCTCCACCGACGAGGACACGCAGAAACAGAGAGAAAAGAGAAAGAGAGAGAGAGAGTCTGTGAGAGGGTGATGCGCGGAGCCGGAGAGTGACGGCGAACATGTCTCCTCTACGTCCTTCTGCATCCCTGTTATGAATTTTCTGATGCTTATCTTTCCCACATCACTGTTTTTTTTTTCTTCCAAACCTCATCCTGTCTCCCTCTTCTCCTAACGTGCTTTTGCTCACATGCGTCTCACTGTGTTGCACCGCTCGCGTCTTCGCACCATACCTTTAATGCTCCGCTAAGCTCTCTCGTACCGTACACGTCTGCTCTGCTCCATCGCCACTAAACAAAATCAAATTCCAGAGCCTGAAAAGGAAAAGAAAAAAAAAGGAAGCACAGACGAACAAAAAAGGAAAAAACCCCCCCAAAACAAAAAAAAAAAAAACACAAAAAAAACACAAAAAAAAAAAAAAACAACATATAAAAAAAAAAAACAAACGATTTCACGTACTCCCCCTTCCCCTTACCTTACTAAGATACTCGGTTGCTTTGCTGTTGCCGGCACACCCTTATTTCCCCTTTTTTTTCACCGCGTTTTCCCTTCATCGCCATGGGCTTCGCCACGGCACGCGAGACGTGGGTGTCGCCGATGATGCGTGAAGGTGTCATCTTCACCCCTCTGGTTTGCTTCTGGTTCGGCTTGCAGTACACGTTTACGAAGCAGCTGCCGAAGCGCGTGCCCAACTGGCATCGCCTCACCACCGCACAGAAGGAGGACATGATTGTGCGCTGCTGCAGCATCGCGAACGGCTGCATCATGTCCTTCTCGGCCGTTCTTTTCTTGACGCACTTCGTGAAGAACGGCGGTGTGCTCTCCACCGATCTTTACGCCACGATGCCCTACTACCGCTTTAGCCGTGTCGCCATCCTCGCCTACTTTTTGTGGGACATCTTCGTCTGCTACTACTATAAGTGGTCTACAGCTTGGAAGATCCACGGCTTCTGCAGCTTCATCGGCTGCTACACGCTCCTCTTCCCCTTCTCTGAGTACTACGCGGGCTACTACACCGGCTGCTTTGAGCTGAGCAACGGCTTCCTGCACGCCTCAATAATTATGCGTACCTTGTGCGACATTGCCAATAAGAAGACGCAGAAGCCTCTTATTGAGAAGCTGGAAAAGCGCGCCACGGTGTGCGAGTACGCATTCGGTGGACTCTATCTGCTCATTCGTGTCATAGGTGGCACCTACGTCACGGGCAGCTGGCTGTACAACGTGCTCGGCAACTGGCGCTCCGACGTCGTGCACGCCGGCGAGGCCGGCTACGCGCCGCGTGTGCATAATGAGGTGGCCACCGGCATCGCCGTAGCGGCCCTCTCTACGATCCAGTTGCTGCAGTACTTCTGGTTCGGGCAGATTGTGCGCAAGGCGTTGGGGCTAGACGGCGAGGCCACCGCCGCTGCTGCTGCGCTGCGCCAGCGGATACGAATGAAGACGCGAAGAAGGAGAAGTAGCGCGGCGTGTGATTCGGTTTGTTTGTGCGTGCGAGGGCCTTTGTTCGACGCAGAGCCTTCCCCTCGCTCATCTCAGGTCACAATTCGTCCAGGAGAACATGTAAAAAAAAAGTAATGCACACGAAGCAAAGATCAGGGGGGAAAAAAGATAGCACCGCTCCTTTTGAATTTTTCGGTGCCTTACTTATCTGTTTTCTCCTGCTTTTTGAAAAGAAAAAAGATAGGAAATTACGACGAGAGGAGACGCTGTGGTGCTCTGTGCTGCTTCATCGCGCGCTACGTTGCAGGCAATCCCTTCCTTTTTTTGTTTTTGTTTGACAGCTTCTTTCTTTCGTCACCCTTCCTCACCTACCACAATTCGCTTTTCTTCTTTTGCGAGTTTTTTTTTTTTTGATCTGTGTTCTCCGCAGCATTGTTGAAGAGGAGAGATGTAGAGGGAGAGAGACAGAGAGAAGGAGGCTGGAAACTCAAAAAGTAAAAAAAAGAGCAGCCGATCAAGACGGAGGCCAAATCGCTTTTTTTTCCCCCCTCTTTGTTGTTTGTCGAGCCTCTGTGTCATCTCCTCCCTCTGAGTATCTCCTTCGTGTTGTGCCTTACTTCCAATTGGTGTCTTTCGCTTTGTTTTGTTTGCGACAGCCGCTTTAGTCAATCGTTCTCTCTCTCTCTCTCTTTTTTTCCTTCTATGTGACAGCGGTGCTCGCCTCCTCTCATCGTCACCCCTCTTCTCTCTCTCTCTCTCGCCACTTCACGTGCTCCGTGCACCGAAACGCACGACGGCGTACGCTTGTGCGTGAGAGAGAAAGAGAAAAAGCAAAAAGAAAAGGAGGGTGAGAGCTGCGTCAAAGACGCAGGTTAGACGAGGGCGGAGCAGAGCAAAGAAAAAGAATGATGCGTGTTAACATTTGTTCCTGCGAGGGGCAATGCGTTTCAGCATCACCTGGTGTTTCCTTTTTTTTTCTTATCCTGCATCTTTTATCCCTCTCATTCCTTCACCTCGCTCAGTAGGTGCTTGACCGGTGGGGCAGGTCACAATGCGATCGGCGTCGGCGACGAAAAAAAAAAAGAAAAGAAAAAAGAAAAATTAGCAGCGCGTGTGTAATGCACTTGCCATTTCATCATTCCTACACACTAAGGAGTACGGCGAGTCAACTAGCGCTAAAAAAGGTGCAAAACATTGTGAGGCTCGAGGCTTTGTCTGCTTTGTGGTCTATTTTCATCTTGACTCCCGTGCACTACCTCAGTAGCAGGCGGAAAGAGTACACTGGGATGAAATGCCTCGGCGAATACCGTGGATATGTGCAGCTTCCCTGCTCCAAAGACTTCAGCACCTTCTCGTCGCTCACTCCACCCCGTCTCACCCACTTCATTTCCCTCTCTCTTCTTGTTTTTCCCCGCACACTCACGCATCTCACTCTCTCAACGAACTCCCTTTTTCGACGCAGTGAAGCTGTTTCGTGTCCATTCCCCATTGCTGTCTCGTCGTTTAGTTGTACGTTGTCCCAAAATTGTAGTTGTGGGATTGTCGAAGTCGACTTTGTAAAAGAACTTCGCTTCCCTTTGTTGAGCTATTCTTTCCTCCCTTTTATAATTTTTTCTCTTCTATTTATTGTTTGTGTTTGACCACGTTGACACTTCGGTTTCGCTCTCTCTCTCTCCTTTTCTCTCTTTCTCAGCTTTGGCTTCTGAGCGTGCGGCAACGGCAACAGTCTGCATCGTTCAGTTTTCTTCTCTTTTGTGTTGTTCACCGGAGGACATCCTCGAGAAATCTTTTAACAACAACTCTGAAATCCGCTCGTCGCACTTCTGACTTTTTTTTAGTGATAGACGAGTCGCAACAACCACACTAAAGAGAAAAGAGAAAGAGTGACTGCACTGCGCTGTCACGAAACAAGCCAAAACACACCATCAAAAACAAAAATAAACCGGTGATGACTCTGATGAAGCGTTCTTCTTTTTGCCGCCACGCGATGTGGCTTGCGGTGGCCCTCTTTGTGGCGTGGTGCTCGTCTGCACCCACCGCCGCCTTTGCTGCCGAATCGCTGGACACCGTCGTCTACGACTGCGACGGCGCTGTGCCCTTCTACTCCCCTGCGCAGGTGACCGCAACGACCCGCTTCTTGCAAGGCTTCGCCGACCAGATCTTCCCCTTGGAGATGATGTGGGGAGACTGCCCGAACTTCTGCGCACGCGAGTACCTCTCGTGCACGGCG
This sequence comes from Crithidia sp. LVH-60A, assembly GCA_030078075.1. Classification (NCBI taxonomy): domain Eukaryota; phylum Euglenozoa; class Kinetoplastea; order Trypanosomatida; family Trypanosomatidae; genus Crithidia; species Crithidia sp. LVH-60A. Next base: position 60,486 of record CP119667.1, read on the forward strand.
GCGGGCGTGGAGATGGACTTTGCTGGCGCCGGCGTGCTGGGTGAGCTGCCCGCCGTGCCGTCGACAGTGGCGGGTGCTGACGTGGTGGTGATCGGTATAAACTTCGATGACAACCCGGACATCAGCGAGCTGCTGCCGCCGAGCTGGTCGACGCTGACGCAGCTGCGCAGCTTCTCGATTGCCGGCACCAGCATTGGCGGGTCGCTGCCGGCTGCGTGGGCCGCGTTGACGAACCTGGAGTACGCCGACTTCAGCGCGACACAGATCACGGCAACGGTGCCGGCGGCGTGGGAGGGCTTGCGCAACCTGCGGGTGCTGCGCGCGCACACGCTGGACGTGGACGGCGGCTTGCCGGCGTCGTGGAGCGCGATGGCGGCGCTGACGGAGCTGGACATTCACGGCTGCGCCTTCACCGGCTCGCTGCCTGCGAGCTGGTCGACGCTGGCGCACCTGACGACGCTGCGCGTGGATTCGAACAAGCTGACCGGGAGCGTGCCGGAGGAGTACGGTGCGATGAGCAGCATTGCGACGGTGAACCTCCGCATGAACAGCTTCTGCGGGTGCTTGCCGGCTGCGTGGACGGCCGCGACGTCGACGGTGTCGGTGTTGGCCGATGCTGACGTGAGCGATGCTGAGCTGTGCGCGACGAAGAACAGCTGCTTTCCGGTGTCCTCGTCTTCCTCGTCGTCTTCGTCGTCTTCGTCGTCTCCTGTTCCGACCCAGCCGCCGACGTCATCTTCGTCCACGACTCCGAGCGTGCCGTCCAGCAGCAGCAGCGGACACAAGTCGGACTCATCGGCCCCCGCGCCGCCGCCTCTCCCTGACAGCAGCAGCCGCAGCAGCGGTATCATTCCCAGCAGCAGCAGCAGCAGCAGCCCGATTGTTACTCCGTCTCCCTCCCCCTCCTCTTCGTCCGGCCCTGTGGAGATCACGTGCGAGAGCGCTGTGCCTTTCTACTCCCCTGCGCAGGTGACCGCAACGACCCGCTTCTTGCAAGGCTTCGCCGACCAGATCTTCCCACTGGAGATGACGTGGGGAGACTGCCCGAACTTCTGCGCACGCGAGTACCTCTCGTGCACGGCGGCGGGCGTGGAGATGGACTTCGCTGGCGCCGGCGTGCTGGGTGAGCTGCCCGCCGTGCCGTCGACAGTGGCGGGTGCCGACGTGGTGGTGATCGGTATAAACTTCGACGACAACCCGGACATCAGCGAGCTGCTGCCGCCGAGCTGGTCGACGCTGACGCAGCTGCGCAGCTTCTCGATTGCCGGCACCAGCATTGGCGGGTCGCTGCCGGCTGCGTGGGCCGCGTTGACGAACCTGGAGTACGCCGACTTCAGCGCGACACAGATCACGGCAACGGTGCCGGCGGCGTGGGAGGGCTTGCGCAACCTACGGGTGCTGCGCGCGCACACGCTGGACGTGGACGGCGGCTTGCCGGCGTCGTGGAGCGCGATGGCGGCGCTGACGGAGCTGGACATTCACGGCTGCGCCTTCACCGGCTCGCTGCCTGCGAGCTGGTCGACGCTGGCGCACCTGACGACGCTGCGCGTGGATTCGAACAAGCTGACCGGGAGCGTGCCGGAGGAGTACGGTGCGATGAGCAGCATTGCGACGGTGAACCTCCGCATGAACAGCTTCTGCGGGTGCTTGCCGGCTGCGTGGACGGCCGCGACGTCGACGGTGTCGGTGTTGGCCGATGCTGATGTGAGCGATGCTGAGCTGTGCGCGACGAAGAACAGCTGCTTTCCGGTGTCCTCGTCTTCCTCGTCTTCATCGTCCTCGTCGTCTTCGTCCTCTTCGTCGTCTCCTGTTCCGACCCAGCCGCCGACGTCATCTTCGTCCACGACTCCGAGCGTGCCGTCCAGCAGCAGCAGCAGCAGCAGCAGCAGCAGCAGCTCCGACTTGTGCAATGCCGAGGTGCCCCTCTTCACCGCAGCGCAGAGGCAGGCCACCCAAACAGTGCTCTCTGCCTTCCGCGGCGCCTTTGCAGCGCTCGAGGGGGCCTGGCAGTGCTCGAATTGGTGTACGTGGAGCGGCGTGCAGTGCGCGACGGGCGGAGTGCGGGTGGCGCTGAGCAACACGAACCTGGTGGGCACTTTGCCGGAAGTTCCGACGGTTGCCAACGTGGACGATGTGATGCTGCTGAGCATGGATCTGAGCTTCAACAAGCAGCTGACAGGCACCATGCCTCGGGGCTGGCTGTTCCTGCCGAAGCTGACTGTGTTGAATGTGAGCGGGTGCGGCATCTCTGGCGACCTTCCCGAGTAGCACGTGCAAGACGAATTGGCATGTGTGCACACCTGTACCTTTCTCCAGAAACAACAAGAACAACAACAAAAAAGCAGAATAAAAGAGAAAATAAAGACAAGGACTTCCCAGGTGCTATCCTGTCACATCTTCGCTATCGTATTTCTAACAGCACCGTTGAGACCGCAGTGTGCGCTTTATTTTTTTTTTTTGCCTTTTCTTTTCTATTATAAATCAGAAAAGTCGCTCGCTTTTCTTTTTTCTTCATACTCCGACACCGTGAGCACACACACCCACACACACCTACAACACAGAGTCATACATGTTTTCTTTATGTTTCTCCTGGGGCTTCCTAGTATGGTTTCGACAATTTTTTTTCTCACGTTCTTTTTTCTTGTTCCGTGTGTACGTAAGTGGGTGTGGGTGTGTGCTCGTTATCTTGGTTCCGTTCGCCTCTTATATGGAACATTCTTGTTGACAAAGCTGAAGCTTTCTCTCACTTATCAAGGTTGTTTCTCTTCTTCTGATTCTGCCTTGCCTCACATCTATTGCTGGTATAACTGTGTGATCTTCAGTGCGGAGGTGAGTGTGTGTGCGTGTGTGTTCGCCGTCCAAGATGGCAAACAGACTCTCCACACACACACTGTTCAGTACTTCTCTCATCCTCTGTTTCTCTTCATCACGCTAAAAAAAAAAGGTTCCAAGAAGAAAAAAAACACTGAGCGAACTTGTGGCTCATTGTTGTCTTCATTAATGCGGCCTTTTTTTTCCCCTTTTTTTTTACTCCTGGTTTTCGTTTTTCATTGTACTGAATGCTGATATTCTTTTTCTTTAAATACTCTTAATTTCTTGATTGTTTTGTTTGTGGTGTTTTGTGCGCGTTGGGGCACGCTGCCAAAAAAAAAAAAAAAAAAACAGGAAAGAGTAAAAAAAAAAAAGGAAAGGCTTGTCCCTTATTTTTATCCACCCCCAAAAAGTGTCTTTATTTGTGCGCGTTGTGCTGTTTCTTTTTCCCCCTTGTTTTTTTGTTTTGAATACACCGTCCTGCGGATGTTTGGCACGTGCGCATGCATGGAGGTTCTTCCTTTACGGGTTTTTTTTCTGTTTGTCGCTACACTCCAACACTGGACGAAGAGACATAAAAATGAAAGGTCTCCGTCATCTACAACACCACCGCCGTCTTACGCGCCGCCTCCCTGCTTGAGACTTCATCTTTAACTTCTCCGTCTGGTTGAAAAGATGTGTTTGTGTGGGTGTGTGGAAAATGATCGTGGTGAATTTTTATTTTAAATCATCATCCTCATCAGAGCAATTCTTTGAAAAAAAGGTGAAAAACTAATAAAATAAAAGAGTGCCGTATTCTCTTTGCCGGAATGTAGCTCATCGAGGGCGTCGCCCGTTCCTGCACACGTTTCCAAAATAATAAGAAAAAAAGAAGCGTCGAAGAATAACCAAGGACGAAGGCGAGAGCGCTGTTTTTTTTTTTTTTCTCTCTCTTGTGAGCGTATTCCTACCTTAAACATCACTCAGCGAGCAGACATCTCCACCACAAGAGGAGAAAAAGAGTCTCAAACGCGTCGAACAGTACTGCACAATGGTTGGTGCTCGCGAGACGGGAGATCCGCAACAGCAACAATAACAACAGAAAAAACTCAAATTGTTTTAAATTGATTTGAAAGACACTACATGCACTTCATGTCATACGACAGCGTGCGAGTTATTTTTTTTTCCACGGTATCTGAAAAAAAAATATAGGACAAAAATAACAAAAGAAAGAAATATCTGAAGTGACATGTGTGCTTCGCTGTCAGCTGCAATACGGCCACACTCTCGGCTACTAAAGAAAAAAGGCGGGAAGAGTGGATCTTATTAACGCATTGCGTGCGGCGCGTCGGGGCACCGGATGCAATCTCTCCAGCGCATCTTTTTCTTTCTTGCACTTCTTTGAAGCGGCGGCAGATTGTATTTCTACATCTTTGGCCTCACGGAATCTGGTCTCGTGAAAAAAATTGAGCGGTGTGTTGTCTCGAGTCCACGCTCGATATGGTGAGCTGAATAGAAGAGGCGGCAATTTCGCTCCAATTATCGAGTGCTTTTTTTTTTCCCGCTGATGGGAGTCGCTGTCGGGTGCATGCTGCGTCTCCACTCTTTGCTCATCCCGTTCCTTCGTGCGCTTCTTGGCTTGTTGTTCCACTACCGCTCTCTACACCTCCACTTTTCTCTCTTCTCATTCTCTCTCTCTCTCTTCTCGCTTTCTCACTCTCGGCTCTCTTTTGCCACCAGATCCTACCACAGAGATCGGTGCATTTGCCTTTCTCCCACCCCTTCTCACAGCCTACTTTCAATACGTCCGTTCTTTCCCCCCACCAGGCGGCGTCAACCTATCTTACTGAGAGACGAATCAAGAAGAACAAAAGAAAAAGCCTTCGCCTTTCCTACTGAGAGCCGAACACTTTTTCCTTCTGCTCTTGTGTTGTTCTCTCCTGATCATTTACAGTTATCATTTTTTTTTTCCTTTCCAGTCTTCAAAGGACTTGACCCTTTTTTCTTTCTCTCGTTTGCTTCGACGCCGACCACTTTTTTTCCCTTAACGGTCGTCGCTCCATCTTCCATATTCTTTTCTTTTTCTCAGTTTTAGGGTTCTCGATTGTCGTTGAGTGTCGTCGTATTTTTTTTCCTCTCCTTTTATATTCCTTTTCATTGACTGCCAGGTGCTTCACATACCTGTTTCTCTCTCTTCTTTGCCCTTCATTTTTTTTTTTGAGCGCCTTTTTTTTTTTGCTGTATTTATTTATCAGCATCGCTACGCTGCACCCACCGCCGCCAAAAAAACAAGAAAAAAAGCAACTCACAGTTGTCTTTTTCGCTCTCTGTTATCGTGCGTCTTCAAGCAACTCTCCCCCACTCTTTTTAATTCTCATTTTTTTTTCATTCATCACAACCCCCACTCTCAAACAGCGTCAATAAGAAGAAAAAAGAAGAACAAGAAGCCACCTCTTATCATTTTTGCTTCTCTAGTCGCCCGGCGTTCACACACAAACACACAACCACTCATTCAGATTCCCACACACAAACAAGGACGCATATTACAATGACGCCTTCTCTCTTCACCTCCCGCACTCGGGCCGTCCTCGTCGGCTTCGTGGCGGTGCTGCTCACCTGCGGCGTCGTCAGCGTCTCTGCCGCCGGCTCCATGAGCTACTACACCGCGACGCAGCAGGCCAATACCTACAAGTTTCTCGCCAGCTTCGTCAACACGATGCCTGCCCTGGAGCCGTACTGGACGGGTGATGATTTCTGCCAGTGGGTTGGCGTGTCGTGCGCCAGGAGCGGTGTGTCGGTCGGCGCGGCCAGGATGACGATGCTGGCCGGCACGACGGCCTCGCTGCCCGATATTCCAAGTGACGTGGACGGCTCGCAGGTGATGCTGACGGTCCTTACCTTCAGCAGCACGAACGTGCTGACCGGCACCCTGCCGCCCAGCTGGGGCTCGCTGTCGAACCTCGTCGGCTTCTCTGTCGGCGGCAACGCCATCTCCGGCACGCTGCCCCCCGAGTACGGCAACCTGGCCAACGTCTGGACGTTGAACTTCTTCAGCAACAAGCTGACGGGCACGATTCCAGAGACGTGGGGTACGCTGCCCGCCTGCACCCTCATCGCGCTGTACAACAACAGCCTCACCGGCTCGCTGCCTGAGTCGTGGACCAACATGCCGAAGATCAAGACGATTTACGTGCACCAGAACCAGCTCTCTGGCACGCTGCCGGACGCTTGGCACGCGATGGAGAAGCTCACGACGCTCTACATCAACTCCAACGCCTTCACCGGCTCCATTCCGGCGTCGTGGGGCAGCATGCCGGCCATCGAGTACATCATGATTGCGGACAACAAGTTCTGCGGCTGCGTCCCACCGGAGTGGACCACGCGCGGCGTGACAGTGTACGGCGACGCAGCCGTGACGTCCGAGACGTGTGCGACGACAAACGCCTGTGCGACGCCGGAGCCCACGCCTGAGCCGACCCCAGAGCCGACACCTGAGCCAACACCCGAGCCAACGCCCGAGCCAACGCCCGAGCCTCCCGTGACTCTGCCGCCGTGCAACGTGCCGAACTGCGTCCTGTGCAACTCGCACAGCCCCAACTATTGCCGCCAGTGCGAGACGGGCTACCAGCTGACGGCCGGCTTCTTGTGCCGCCAGCAGTCGGGCGACGCGGTGGCTGCTCCGGTGTTCGGTGCGGCGGTGTGCGCTGCCGTGGCCGTGGCGACGCTGCTGGTCGCGTAAGAAGAAAAAAGATATACATACAAAAAAAGAGAGAGACCTATCGAGAGAGGCGGCGCAGATGAATATTCTGAAGGACAAGGCAGGACGGCTCTGCGAGCTACACCGCAGACGTCGCCTCTCTCCCTTCTTACACTCACTCTCACCTTTCATAAATGCGTGTAGCGCGGGGCGTGCAAGGCAGACATATTTTTTTTTTTAACGCACTTTTTGGTGATCCCCAAAACCGACGAAAAGCGTAGGGCAACATCAGGTGGCGCGCCAGCAGCGGCGGAGGCCTTTCCGGCTTTCTTGTGCTGCTTCTTTCTCCCTCCTGTATTATTGTTTTTTTTTTTTAATTGCTGTTTCACGTCCTCTCGTTAGTTTGTCCCTCTCAAGGGCTAATAAGGCCAATGGGTGATCCTTGAAGTTGTGTGCACGTCTATTCTTTCTTTCTCTCTTTCCCATATGTTTTTCTCTTCGCTCCTGACGATTGTATTCGTTTTTTCCTTCTCCTCTTATCTTTGTTGTTTCTTTTGCCTTTCGCTTTCTTTTGCTTAATATATATATTGAATAGCTCAAAGTTAAAAAAAAAACCTCAAAATAAAAAAAACCATGTCGGAGCGAAGGCGTGCGATGAAGAAGGAGAAGGACCAAGTCCAAAAGCCCTCTGAGAAGTTATAATTTTTTGTTTTTTTTTGTCTTCTCTTCACTTCTTTCTTCAAGCATTGGACTCTGGCCTCTTCATCTCTTTTATCCTTCTCTAGCTTGCTCTGTTCTCTCTAGACCCCCCTTTTGTTTAAAAAAAAAATTACCGGTGGACGTGTTCTCGCTTCAATCTCTTGATAGGTGAGGTGACTGCTTTCTTCTTTTTCTTCCGGCCTTTGTCGCAATGTACTCCGTGCTCTTTTCTTGTTTTCCTTCGTCTTTCTGTTTCTTACGTGTGTCTCTGTGGCAAATAACAGTTCGAACACGAATGGAAAGCGCCAGAAACAACACAACTTTGGTTGTGACTCGACAAACGGAAGTAATAAAAAAAGAAATTATACACGCACACCCACAAAAAAGAAAATACATGTTGTCTGACGAGTCATGCACTGGAGAAGGGCCACAGCTTCTCTCTCGTTTGTTGTTCATCCACATGTGCGGGTCTTCTCCATGAAACCTAACTGAGCTACCCATTTTAATTTTATTGTACTCTTTCGTGTCTTTTTTTTTTCATCGCTTGTGTGCCTTCGCCTCCTTCCCCACCCATCGGCACTTTCCTTCCCAAAACAAAATATCATTAAAAAAAGAGGGGAAGGAAAGGATCGTTGAGGTGGAGTTGGCGCGCGAAGCACCTTCCAGAAAAGGCTTCTGCCCCCCTTTTTTCCTTTTTTTTTTACATTCGCCCGCAACGCTTGCAACATCATTTTTCTCTCTTCTTTCAACTATATATGTCACTGTTGCATCCTGCATTGCGTTGTGTTTTTCTTTTTTTCTTTATTCAACATTTTGGACCTTTTTTGTTTTGCTTTGAGTCGTTCTGTCTTTCATTTTTCCGTTCGATTATGACGATTATACCGCGCGAATCGTGTTGCTCTCTCTCTGCCACCTCCTTTGCTTCTTCGTCTGAGTGCGTTGCCCTGCCTTCCCAGCTCTTCTGCGTATGGGTAGTTGGTACCTACTGTAGCAGCACATGCACAAGCGCCAGATGAAAAGAAGAGCAACAACAATATCAGAAAAAAACCCGGAATCGTCTCCGTCGATGCCGCGGTGTTGATGTTGAATGTGGGAAGAGGAGGAGCAAGGAAAGCATCGATTGCGTGCAGGATTGTCTCTCTGTGTTTGAGCGAGTCTCTTTGCGTTGCTCCATCACGGGTTTCTCCACTGAAGTTTTCTTCTTTTTCCTTCTTTACTTTTTTTTTTCTCCGTCTATTCCGTTTCTTCCGTTCCTACTGGCTGGTGAACACCGTATTCCTTTGTTGTTCTTTCCCCTTCCCGAAGCAGAAAAGAAAGGAAAGGAAAAAAAAAAGAGCGAGTTTTATTCGCGTTTTGTACGGAGGAGAAAGCACGGTATAGGTGCTAGTTTCTCCCTTTTTTTCCTTCCGATTCCGTTTCGGGTGCTTTTTTACAACCTTCACAACGCCGTTTACGTCACCGCTTAATTCGTTGTGGTTTCTGTTGATCTCCACTTGTTTTTTTTTTCCTTTTTGCCCTTCTTCCTCATCCGTTTTCCTTTTTTTCCTCCAGCTGTGCAGCTAGCGAGTGCCGGTGCAACGCTGATGGGGTGGCCTTGTGCGTCCGCTGCAAGGGGGAGAGCAGTGACGTGGACATCTCTTGCGTTGTCTACGTGCTTGCTTTTCGCCTGCACACGTCTCTCGCTGTAAAAAAAAAAAAAAGGCGTCTGCGACAAGGCGATTGACGCAAAGACAACAATTCAGACGCGCACGAGCAACAAGAGGAAACAACAACAACAATAACTATTGGGTACTTTCTGGTGTGTACGTCTGCGCGCATCGCCGGCGTACGCCGCGGCAACAGTAGCCGGCGGCGGCTTTGCCTTGACACGGAAAAACTAACCTGCGTTTACCACCTCTCACAGGCTTTCACTCTTACCCCTTTAAAGTAAACTCTACACCAGATAGAAGAATGGTGCGCTCTGTTTTTTTTTTTCTCTGGCAGTTCACACCGTTAGCCTTTCTTCTCTATGTCCCACCCTCAAAATTAAAGAAAAGGCGGCAACGAGAACACGCCAGAAGAGAGGAAAAAAGAAAAGAAAAATAGGGAGCTTGAGCCGGACGGAGGAGGCCGACAAGTTTTAACGTGTTCATTGCGCACATCGGTATTCTTTTTCCTCACGGCACGTCTTCTCCGTAATTGCGGGGCTTTTTTTTTTCCAACTTTACATTGTCACTATTCTATTCCTTCGTCCGTATGTTTTGCGACTATTCTTTCCTTTTTTTTTTTTTTTAGCGGCGTTCGCGCGTTCGCTTTTCCATTCATTTATTGATTGGGCGATACTGAAAGCAGGCGTTCCACCACTCTTGTCTAATTTACTCGGTGGGCCACCTTTCCAAAAAAAAAAAAAAAGTCGACCAAAACAGAAAAAAAGAAAGAATAAAAAGGCATAGGCAAGAGGGAGGGGGAAAGAAGGAAGTGGAAGAGAAGGAAAGGGTACAGGATCCTCTCGGCTTTTTCTCTCCTCTCTCTGTGTCTGTGTGTGTGTCTGTGTGTGTTGAGATGTGGCCGATTGCCGACCTGGCGATGCGATGCAACACCGGTAAAACAACATCAAAAAAATAGTGAAAAAAGAGGAAATATGCACTTGCTTTTGAGGCCACACTGTAATTTATTTATCTATTATTTATTTTCCTATCATTTTGTTTTTTCTCTTTCTTTTTTACTATACTGGTCGTTCTTATCTGAAGTGAAATAAAAAAGCAAGACGAATGCGTCGCAAAACGATGTGTGTGTCGAAGAAGTAGAGCAGGCGTGCCGGTGTGGCAGCCCCTATCCCAACACGCACGCTGCACGACGGCTGGGCTGCGGAGACGCACGGCGTGCCTGCCTCTGTTGCTTCTTTCTTGCCTTTGCCGCGTGGACAGCCAGCGAATGCGTAGTGGAATAAGTTATGTTTTAAGAATCTGTGCTTTGTATAGCGACTGGAATGCTTGTCTGGGCACTCAGTAGACACGGGGCATACGTCCGCGCTCACTCGCCTTGAACGCTGTTCGGCCCTGCAAACAATCTCGCGTACTTCCAACACTTCATCTATCCTCACTCTGCTGCAATTCCTCCCCGCACCTCTCTCTCTCCCTCTCCGCTAGAAAAAAAAAAAAAAGAAACAGCAACATCAACAAAACACAAACAATTGATATTCCACGAAGTACAACGCGTACGAGCAGCGGCTGCACTCAACTGTGCTACTCGACTTCTCCCTTTTTTTCCTATTGCTGTCTAATAATTCGGGTTTTTTCTTTTCGCTTGTTTCTATCCGTGCTGTGAGCGACACGCTGGCATCACCGATACCCAAACATTAAGCGTCACTTGCCAAGCATTCAACATAGGAGGGATTTAAAAGAGCAGTGTGCCACCTCGCCGATCTCGTCTTTTTAACACAACTCTATTACTCCATCTTTCTTCTTTCCCAGTACAAGAAAAAAAAAAACTCCAGGCAGCTTCAAACATTTTAGAAGATCGTAGCTTTCGTATCGACGACACATAAGACAAAAACAAAACAGAGGTGTCTGCGTAGCCGCACCTTTTCCCTTCTTACCGTCTTTCCCACCACCTTCTAACACACACAAAGAAGCCATACAGACTTCTAAAGCCAGCAATACCTCCGTCCCCTCCTGCTTCCCTTATACAACATTATTATTATTATTATTGTTGTAGACTTCTCTTTTTTTTTTCACTCTCCGACACACATCTTGCAAGAAAAAATGGTTCTGCTTCACCTGCTGCGTTGTCAGCGCTTCCTCTGGCGCGGGCTGGTGGACCGGGCACGCGTGAGCCACGCCCTCTACGGCACCGCCCCCATCCCTGCCGACGTCGCCACATCCGTCGTCCCAGTGCCGGCAATGCGCCGCGTAGCGGCAGCCATCGCTGGGGGTGAAGGTGACACTGGTGGTAGTGCTGCCGCTGCCGTGCCTGCTGCCTTCAAGGGCAGCGGTGCGGTGCGGGGTGTGGTGTGGCCATGGATGCGGCGGCTGCCGCCCGACCCCGCCTTCGGCCGCTTCATTGCGCAGCCCATCACCGTTCCTCTCCGCTGTGGTCTGCGCATGGTGGACGAGCTTGGCCACGTGAACAACGCCAAGTACCTTGAGATCACCGAGTTTGCGCGCTGGCACCAAATCGCGTTTCTTGGTCTCGGGCACGCGATGATGGAGCGCAAGGTTGCCTTTGTCGTCTCGGACCTTTCCATTACGTATCAGCGCGAGATCAAGCCCTTCTCCAAGGTGTGGGTGCGAACCCGCTTTGTTCTTCCACCAGAAGCACCGCCTACACCTACCTGCTGCTGCTGGCTGCGGACGCTGGAGAGAAGGCAGCAGGCGGCGGTGCTGCAGTGCGCGCCAACACGGCTGCCGTCACAGACAAGAAGCGCTTCTTCGTCGAGCACGAAATCTGGAGCGCCGATGGGCACAAGCTGCACGCCGCCCTGACGCTGGCAGCTGCACTGCTGGGTCCAGTCGCTTATGAACAGGAGCTCGCCCAGCGCTACGGCAGCGGCGCGGCGGCGACGGCGGCACCGGGTTCACCGTCGACGCCGCAGCGGCCGCGTACGACGCTGAACTGCGAGCAGGCGCTGGCGGATGTCTGCGGCCTCGCCACAACCGCGGAGGTGCGCGAGCTCTTCGCCTCTGTCGGACACGTCTGCGCACACGCCGCGGGAGGGAAGGCGGCGGCTGAGGCGGCTGAGGACGCGGAGCGGTCGGACCGCATCCGCACCTTGGCCCGGATTTGGAAAGCTAGCCGCAGCGTGCTGCGTGGAAAGTCTCTGATTCCTAAGCCCACAAAGAAAGAGTGAGCGGCGGCATTTCACACGTCAGCGAGCCAGAAAGAGGTTAAAAGGTTGACTTTTCCCTCTCCCTTCTCATTTTTCATTGTATAATTATTATTATTATGGGAGCGCTTCATTGCGGCGAACAAAACGACACGTTTTATACCTCTCTTTGTTTGTGTTCGCCATCTCCTTTGAGGTTCACATTTTTTTACATATTATCAAATACCGAGAACAGATTAATTAAGACGACACATGCATTCATAAAAAAAAAACCAAATAGCGACGAGGAACAGATTCTTTTGTTGACGCGCAATCTTTCACGCACGCTTCTTGTGACGACTTCTAACATTTATACTATTGCTGTTTCTTTTATTATTGCGGTCTGCTGAGGCTCTTCTATCTGATATGGGTTTCAATAAAAGACTTTTTTTTTTTACGTGTGCCCTCTCCTACCCTCTCTTCCTCCTTCTCGGGAAAGTTGAGAGAGAATGCACCGCGTCTTCCTTCTTCCCCACCTTGTGTGTGTGTGTGCTTCGACAAATTAGAGTAGAGAGAGAGGCTTTGTATTGTCTTCCTGAAGCTTCAGAGTGTGGAGGGCGGTGCAGGTGCGGCGTTGACCCGACAAGGAGAAGGGTAAACACCGCAAACCGAAGGGCACACCTGTTTTTTTTTTTTTCTCTACCCCTCTTTTCTCTTTTCATACCTAATCCCCCCAATTCTCGTGTGCGCATTATCCAAATTGGCCGGTAGAGAGGCAATGCGTTGTGCACATGTATGTGTATAAATGTGTGTGTGTCCATGCATGCAGCCTTGGCGATGATGTTGGGCAGCTTACAGGAGAAAGCAGCAATACGGCAAGGGATGAGAGTCGAATGGGGGCAGCACCGTGAGAGGTGTTCCGTCCGCTCACACAGCCGCAACACGCGCTTTCTCCACGTCGACTTTCTTCCAGAGGGTCTTCTCTTGGCGTAGTAGATGTACGACTAGCAAACCCTATATGTTGTTCTCCCCCCCAAAAGAAACAGTCTGCCAGCTCTTTGCATCACCCTCTTTTTCCACCTCTTACCCTCCAATTTTTTTTTTCTCCTCTCCATCGTTTCTTGTACCTCGTTCTTTTCTACCTACACACACACATATAAACATCAATAAAAATAACACATTTTCACTGATGAAATTGCAAAGAACGGTCGCATTGTTTACCGCATTACACCACACAAAAAACAACAAACCTCGCTTCTCTCTTTCTCTCTCCACGAGACCACTCATACTCCGTACCGGCGTAGAGCAGGACTCCCAAAGAAGAAACCAGTAGACAACACTGTTATTTTTTTTTCATTTCTCTCCCTTTCTCTCTCTCTCTCGACACCTGTTCTCTTGAGAAGGGACCGAACTCGAAGGAAGGTCTACTAGCACCCCACCCCGACCCCCTCACACCCGCTCCCTTTCGAGCTTAGATACGCATAGTTTGTAGTGTGCACAGCGCTACATCTATCAGCGATTTGGTACGAACCTTCTCTACCTCTATAATTTACCTTTTTTTTTCTCTCTGCCCACGTTCGGTAGGTCCGTTTTTTTTTCTTTTTAAACGCTCTTCCTCTTTTTACTTCTCTTTCCTTTTTGTTCGGATTAGTGTTAACCCTCATTACCCTGGCGTGTTTTTTCTGGTGACCCTGTAACGTGAATCTTCCGCCTACTCGACGATTTGTTCTCTCTTTATCTTTACCTCTCTCTTACTGCCCCTTTCTCGTTCTCCACGTATATCCTCTGCGAATTTTTTTTCTTTTGAAAAAAAATCTCGACCCCTTTTTTTCCCTTCCTGTACGGCGTTAGCGGAAGACGTGGTCTCCCCCTTTCCCAACTCCCTCGCTCTCTCTGAGTTCTCTCTCTCTCTTTCTTTCTTTCTTTTACCTTGTCTAACATTCACACATACCGCTGAGTCGTTCTTTTTTTTTTCCACTTCTTTTTGTTGTCTTGCCGCTCTCTTGACGTGCAAACGCATCGACCCTCCCCTCGCTTTAGGACGTCACCGCAAACAAACAAACAAACAACCAAAAGAAGTTACTTAAGTATTCTTTTTCGCTTTTCTCCTCTTCACCATGGCCGCAGTTGTCGATGAACGTGCGTTGATGCACCTCAACGTGGGCGACTTTGTCGCCATCATGACCCACCACATGAAGGATGGTAAGATGCACTGGACTCTCGGCTCGGTCGAGACGCCGCCGTACCTTCGTGATGTGGAAATCCGTCTGTGGGAGCGCCAGCGCTCCGAGTACTACAATGAGGAGGAGACGCCGGCCAACCCCGAGACGGCGGAGCTGATGAAGCGCATCGCCCAGGTCAAGGAGGACCTGCAGAAGAGCATTGCGCAGTCCGAGGAGCTCACGCAGCAGCTCCGCGATCGCCGTGCGGCCATCATGCAGCAGATCGCCGACGCCGACCAGTATGTGCAGGAGTCAAATGCGGTGCGTAACGCCGCCCGCGACGACGTCGAGAGCATCCCCGACCGTCACTGGCAGGAGCTGAAGTCGTACCGCATTCCGCCGAAGATGGTGTCCGTGGTTATTCGGGCTGTGATGCTGCTGCTCTCCGAGGATGAGGCACGCACGTGGTCGCAGATGCAGCGCGTGCTGCGCTACTTCAACTTCAAGCGCCGCATCACCGACTTCAACGCCGATCAGCAGCTTTCGCCTGAGCGCCGCGACTACATTCTGCAGGAGTGTGTGAGCAAGAAGAGCTTCCGCTACGACCGCGCGATGCAGGGCAGCGTGGCGGTGGGCCCGATCTACTACTGGGTGCTGGCGCAGCTCGACTGCGGGGAGGCCCAGTCACAGAAGGACCGCGTCAACATGGAGAAGGTGGAGCGCCAGAAGGAGCTGCGCGATGTGTTGAAGCAGATCAGCGAGCAGCAGAAGCGCATCACCGAGTACCAGGAGCTGATGGACGACCTGGACGACCAGCTGCGCATGTGCAACCAGCACAACGACAGCTCCGCCTCCCGCTCGCGTCGCCGCAGCGTGGGTGGTGCCGACCGCTACGCCGACAGCTTCGCGGCGCGCGAGGGCAAGGAGTACCTGAAGCCCGCCTTCTTTACCTGGAAGCCGACGGACCGCGTCATCATTGTGCTGCGCAAGAACATCGTCAGCAACTTCAACGGGGTGACGAGCAAGGAGCAGGAGGACGGCTACAACCTCAGCGACGCGCAGATCCGCGCCATGGACGATGCCCTGACACGCCGGCACCAGGCGGCGGACGGGATGAGCGACGACGACGACGACGCCGAGGACGACATGCTGCGCCAGGACACGGAGGGTAACGCCGCACGCAACGACGATGATATTATGAAGGAGCGCGAGCGCCAGGCGGCGGAGAGCGGTGCGGTGCCGGCAACCGAGGTGACGGCGCAGCTGCAGCGCACCTTTGAAGGCCGCAACTGGCAGCGCGTGCTGGACCGCAAGCGCGAGGCTATCGAGGCTGCCTTTGCGGAGGAGTCGGCGGAGTGTCTGGAGGTGCCGGAGTACTACATCTCGATCGAGGACTTGACAGTGGGCAGCCTCATCGTCGACTTCACGGCGCAGCACGATGGCCGCCGCTCCACCGCAGAGCTGCAGAGCCGCGTCGACGCGTGCGGCTACCCGAAGGTGCTCTCTCTGTACGAGGAGGACGACGAGGAGGAGGCGGAGGAGGAGCCGGAGGGGCCGGAGCACCAGATGAAGTTCGGCGGCGACCGCTGGGCCGATGTGGCGCCGGCGCACCGCCAGGAGATCGAGGAGGCCTTTTTGATTGACACGAGCGCCGCCACCGGTGCGCAGCGGAACGAGATCGAGGTGCAGGATATCCGCGTGGAGGATGGCGAGGGCCTGACGGTGGACTACTCGATGGCGGACAAGTCCCGCGACCCGGAGGAGGTGCAGGCGCAGGTCGACGCCTACGCGTACCCCGAGGTGTGGGCGCTCTACCAGCAGCTGGCTGGCCTCGACGAGGCTGGGCCGACCCACCAGGTGCGTTTCCGTGGCGAGCGGTGGGCGGACATCATGGAGGACAACAAGGCGGCTATTCAGGAGGCCTTCGCCGAGGACACGGCCGAGGCGCTCGGCATCTCTACGCGGCAGGTGAAGCCGGACGAGATGCGCTACGAAGGCGGCCTCACGGTCCCCTACACGATCAGCGGCTGCTCCCTCGATGACGACGAGGTGGACCAGAAGGCCGAGGACTACGGCTACCCGAAGACGTGGGCCCTCTACGACCGCCTCGTCGCCGAGGTGGTTGGCGCCGACTACCAGAAGGCCTTCGATGGCGAGCACTGGGAGACGGTGCTGCACGCCGCGCGGCCGGAGGTGTCGGAGGCGTTCTGCACCGACACGGCCAACGCCGTCCGCTCGGCGCCTGGGCAGGTCGACCCCCGCTCTGTCGACACCGACCAGGACCGTCTGCTCGTCTCCTACAACGTGGGCGATGCGCAGGTGCGGGCTGAGGAGGTGCGCGAGGACACCCGCGAGTACCCCTACCCCGAGGTATGGGCGCTGTACCAGCAGGTCGTGGCCGAGGAGGCGGAGGGCACCTCGAACCTGTCGCAGCGCTTCGACGGCGAGGCGTGGGAGGCCATCAACGACACCGTGCCCGAGCAGGTGCGCCAGGCCTTCATCGACGACATCAGCGCCGCCACGGGTGCCGAGCCGCAGCGCATCATCGTGCACGACGTCAAGACGAGCAAGAAGGGCATGACGGTCGAGTACGGCGTCGTGCGCGAGGAGGGCGAGTCGGCACATGCGGTGCGCAAGGCCGCGAAGGACTCCGCCTACCCGGCGACGTGGTCGCTCTACGAGGAGAACAAGGAGAGGCCGGCGCCGCGCGGCTTCGGCGGCTCGGGCGATCGCGAGTCGGGCATCCTGGAGCGCCGCTTCGAGGGTGACGACTGGGACATCCTCGTCGACGGCTGCCCCGAGGACCTGAACGGCGCCTTCCGCAAGGACGCCGCCCGCACGGTGGGCGTGCCGACGAAGGATGTGCGCATCATCAGCACCGAGATCGGCAGTCTGATCGTCAAGTATCAGATCATCGACCCCGCCGACGACGACGAGGAGCTGCAGCGCCGCATCAACGAGGACGACTTCCCAGAGCTGATGGCGCTCTACCGCGCGCGTGTCCGCGGCGGCGACGAGGGCGACGACGGCGCGGCTCGCAAGAAGAAGGCCGGCAACGACCTGGACAGCATGCCAGCCAAGACCTTCGTGGGCGAGGAGTGGCCCGCGGTGGTGGGCAAGGACAGCGCGGCGGTCGAGCGCGCCTTCCAGCAGGACACGGCTGATGCCCTCGGCGTTGCGCCGGAGCAGGTGGAGGTGAAGCGCATCGGTGCCGAGGACGATGCGCTGGAGGTGGACTACGTCGTGGTGGACTGCCCGGCCGACGCGGCGGAGGCGGAGGAGGTGGTGAAGGACTACCCCTACCCCAACGTGTGGGAGCTCTACCCGTCCGAGGAGGAGGCCGGCAAGTTCGAGAAGACCTTCGACGGCACGGCGTGGGAGACGGTTGTGTCGGAGCGCAAGCCCGACGTGACGCGTGCCTTCCGCCGCGACGTCGCCGGCTGCCTCAACGCCAGCGAGGACGACATCGACGTCCGCAGCGTCCGCGCGACGCCGGAGGGTCTTGTTGTGCGCTACAACGTGTCGAACGAGGAGTGCGCGAACGAGCCGGTGGAGGAGATGTTCGCCTCCTACGGCTACCCCAAGACGTGGGCCCTCTACGCCGAGGAGGTGGAGAAGAACTGGGTGATCACGTCGCACCAGGTCGGCTTCGACGGCGACGACTGGGTCTACGTGGTGCGCGACAAGCAGGCGGAGCTGGAGGAGGCCTTTGTCAGCTGCACCGCCGAGCTCTTCTCGCTGCGCCGCGAGAACGTGCTGGAGGCGAAGTACTCGATCGGCAGCCTCATCGTCGACTTCTACCTGAAGCACCCGGCGGACCTGACGGAGGAGGACGTGGACAAGGAGCTGAACATCTGCCCCTACGAGCCCGTCTGGGACCTCTACGGCTACCACCCCTTCAACCCCGAAGACACGAAGGAGACGACGCACGAGGTCGGCTTCGAGGGTGCGGGCTGGGCACACGTGCTGGCGAACCACCGCGCCGAGCTGGAGGAGTGCTTCAAGCGCGACACCGCCGCCTCCCTCGATACGAAGCCGGAGGACGTCGCGATTGATTCCGCCGAGTACGCCGAGGCGTGCCTGCTGGTGCGCACCACCGTCACGCACCACGTCTTCCAAGACAGCGACCTCATCCAGGAGCAGCTGAGCCGCTTCCCCTACGAGGAGGTGTGGGCGCTCTACGAAGAGGACCCGAACGAGGGCGTGGTGACGACGTCGCACCAGGTCGGCTTCGACGGCGATGACTGGGCCTACGTCGCATCGGCGCGCCGCGAGGAACTCGTCGCGGCCTTCCGCACGTCGACCGGCGAGGCGCTGGACGTGCAGGACGACCAAATCACGAACCTCGTGATGGAGGCGAGCGACAGCGCGCTGCTTGCCACCTTTGACGTGCGGCACGCGGAGGAGCAGTCCGAGGCGGAGATCAACCAGATCCTGGCCGACTGCGACTACGTGCCGGTGTGGGACCTCTACATTGACCACCCTTACAACCCGAACGAGGTGGAGACGACGACGCAGGAGGTGGGCTTCGAGGGCGACGAGTGGCACAAGGTCGTGGAGACGCAGCCGGAGCAGCTGCGCGAGGCCATCATGCTCGACACCGCCGAGGCGCTCGACGTGACACCGAACGATGTGACAAACATCACAACGCAGTTCAAGGACGGCGACCTGCTGCTCGTGACGATGGACATCGAGCACCCGGTGCTGCAGGACGCCGATCTGATGAAGGAGCAGCTGAGCCGCTGCCCGTACGAGCGCGTCTGGGCACTCTACGAGGACGCCCCGATCACGCCGGTCGAGGAGACGGAGTCGGGTGTGATTGAGCGCCGCTTCGAGGGCGACGACTGGGACATCATCGTGGAGGGCTGCCCGGAGGACCTGAACGAGGCCTTCCGCAAGGACGCCGCCCGCACTCTGGGCGTGCCGCTCGACCACGTCCGCATCATCAGCACCGAGATCGGCAGCTTGATCGTCAAGTACCAGATCAAGAACCCACCCGGCGAAGATGACGAGATCCGCCAGCACATGGACGCGGACGACTTCCCCGAGGTGATGGGGCTCTACCGCGCTCGCATGCGCAGCGGCGCCGCCGAGGAGGGTGGTGAGCAGGAGACAGCCGCGGCGGCCCCGCAGGAGCGCGAGATCGCTGCTGGTGACGAGGAGGACGCCGGCGCCTACCGCCAGGAGTTCCCGGGTGACAACTGGGAGGAGTGCGTGCACAACAGCCGCGCTGACATCGCCGAGGCCTTCCAGAAGGATTCGTCCGATGCCCTGGCTGTTGCCCCTGCGCAGGTCGTGGTGCGCTCGATCCGCACGGATGACGATGCCATGTACATTGGTTACGACGTGGAGGAGGGGGAGGCCGCCGCGGCTGCTGCCGAGGATGCGGAGGAGGGAGAGGAGCAGCCTGCTGCTGCTGCTGCTGCTGCTCCGGCGCCGACCAGCGAGGAGGTGGCGGCCAAGACGCAGGACTACCCCTACCCCGCGGTGTGGGCGCTCTACCAGGACGAGACGATCACCACCGCCCACGCCCTCAGCTTTGAGGCTCGCCACTGGGGCTTTGTGGTGCGCCGCCGCCGGTGGGAGCTCGCCCGCGCCATCTCCGACGACGCCGCCGAGGCCACCCACCTCGAGGCCGAGTCGGTGGTCGATGTCCGCATGGAGGCCCACGAGGAGAACCTTGCCGTCACAGTCTACATCCAGCACCTCCGCACCACGTCGGCCGACGAGATCGACCAGAGCCTGTCCGATGCGCCGTTTGAGCGTGTCTGGGCTCTCTACGAGCTCGTCGCCCCGTCCTCGGACCTCGTGAAGAAGTTCGACGGCGAGCGGTGGCCGCAGGTCGAGGCCGAGCACGGCGCCGAGCTGAAGCGCGCCTTTGCCGAGGACACGGCCAAGAAGATGCACGTGTCGCGGCTCGAGGTGGAGGTGCTGGCGATGACCGCCACAGCGGAGGAGGGCCTTGCCGTCACGTACGTCGTGCGCGGCTCGAGCCTGCAGGACGACGAGATGGAGAAGGCGGCGCGCCAGTGCGCCTACCCGAACGTGTGGCGCCTCTACAGCGGCGAGGCGGCCGGCGAGCGCAACTTTGCCGGGGAGGGCTGGGAGGATGTGCTGGCCGCGAAGCCCGCCGCGGTGGAGGAGGCCTTCAAGGAGGACACGGCCAACGCCGCGGAGGTGCCGCAGGACGCCGTCGACGTGTACCAGGTCACCGCCGATGACGACGGCCTGCACGTGCTCTACGGCATCCGCCCGATCGAGGGTGCGACGGACGAGGAGGCCAAGGCGGCTGCGGATGATCGCGTGCAGCACTACGACTACCCCCGCCTCTGGAACCTCTACGAGGAGAGCCAGGGCACCGCCGGCTTCGGTGGCAAGGGCGACCGCGAGTCTGGCGAGCTGCAGCGCGTCTTCGAGGGCGACGACTGGGACCTGGTGCTGGACGGCTGCCCCGAGGACGCGAACGACGCCTTCCGCAAAGGCGTGTCGGACGCGGTTGGTGTGCCGAAGAGCGACGTGGTGGTGCTGAAGTCGGCGCTGGGGAGTCTGATCATGGACTACAAGGTGCGCAACTGCGACTACGAGGACGAGGAGATCAACGAGAAGGCGGCTGCGCACGACTTCCCTGAGCTGATGGAGCTGTACCGCTCGCGTGTGCGTGCCCGCGACGAGGGCGAGAATGGTGCGGCGGCGGCGGCGCAGCGCGGTGCCGCCGAGCCGATGGCCACGACGCAGCACCAGGTCGGCTTCGACGGCGAGGACTGGCCCTACGCGCTCGCCACGAACGAGGCGGCCCTGCGGGAGGCCTTCGCGGCAGACTCGGCTCAGCGGCTCGGTTGTGCGCCGGAGCAGGTGCAGAACATCCGCATGACGATCGACACGCAGATGCTCGTCGAGTTCGACGTCGAGCACCCGGAGACGGAGACAGAGGACGCCGTGGACGAGCAGCTGAAGAACTGCCCCTACGAGCGCGTCTGGGAGCTCTACGGCGTCCACCCCTACGAGGACGCCGCGAAGATAACGACGGAGCACGACATCGGGTTCGAGGGCGAGGACTGGGACTACGTGATCGAGAACGACCGCGAGGAGCTGGAGCGCACCTTCAAGGCGGCGACCGGCAACGCCATCACCGTGCCGGCCTCCGACGTGAGCGACCTCCGCATTGCACCGTCGGACGACGGCATTGTGATCACGTGCCAGCTGACCCACAACGCCAACCGCAGCCGCGAGGCCCTGCAGGAGGAGCTGCAGAACTACCCCTATGAAGAGATGTGGGCGCTCTACCGCACCCGCCCCTACGACGAGGAGGAGAAGGTGACGACGGCGCACGAGCTGACCTTCGAGGGCGATGCGTGGGACGTCGTGTGCGAGATGCAGGGCGAGGCGCTGCGCCGCGCCGTGGTCGAGGACACCGCCGCCGCGCTGAACGTGGAGAACGCCGACGTCGTGGAGGTGAAGAACACCGCGACGGCGACCGGGCTCGTGACACGGCTGAAGGTGCGCCACTCCCCCTCTGCAGGACAACGACCTCATCCAGGAGGAGCTGGCACGCTACGAGTACGAGCACGTCTGGGCCCTCTACGAGTCGTCGGTGGAGAGCCGCGTGATGTACAAGAACTTCCCGGGTGCGCAGTGGCCGGAGCGGCTGGAGACGCACAGCGCGGAGGTGTCCAGCGCCTTCCGCATCGACTCGAGCAACATGCTGAACCTGCCGCCCCGCTTTGTCGAGGTGAAGAGCACCGAGGCGACGGAGGAGGAGGGGCTCACGGTGGGGTACACAGTGATGGGCGAGTGGTTCAAGGAGGAGGAGATTGAGCAGCGCAGCGCCGCCTTCGCCTACCCGGAGGTGTGGCGCTGCTACCAGGAGGAGGGAGCGAAGGTGCCGACCGACTTCGTGAAGACCTTCCCGGGCATGGCGTGGGAGTCCGTCTCGGCGAACCGCCCCGTCGCGCTGAAGAAGGCCTTCCAGACAGACGTTGCGGATGCGATGCCCGGCGTGAAGGCGGAGGAGGTGGAGGTGACGGGTGTGACCGCCTCGGCCGAGGAGCTGAGCGTGACCTTCACCGCCCCCACCGCGATCGGTGAGGACGAGAAGGAGCGCGCCGATGCCGCGATTCAGAACTACGCCTACCCCTGCGTGTGGGAGCTCTACCAGGAAGATGAGAGCCGCCAGGCCGCTGCCGCCCCCGCTGGTCCGACGCACACGACGCTGCAGGACTGCGGCTTCGAGGGCGAGGACTGGGACTACACGTGGGAGAACAAGGAGGAGGACGTGACCGCCGCCTTTGCCCAGGGCGTGGCCGACGCCATCGGTGTGCAGCCGGCTGACATCACCGACGTGAACATGGAGAAGACGAGGGACGGCATCGTGCTCGGTGCCAGCGTGACGCACCCGCTCTCGCAGGACTACGACTGGGTCCAGGCTGCCCTGCGCGACCACCACTTCCAAGAGCTGTGGTCGCTCTACGAGACCCGCCCGTACGACCCGAACGACCTCATCGACACGGTGCACACCATCGCCTTCGAGGGGGAGGAGTGGGCGGCGATCATGGAGGCGAAGCACGAGCACGTGCTGGAGGCGGTGCGCCAGGACACGGCCGAGGCCCTCGCCGTCAACGAGGAGAACGTGATGGATATCAAGCCGGACGTCGACGCCGCTGGTCTCACCGTCGTCATCGTCGTGCGCCACTCCCCGCTGCAGGACGACGAAATGACGCAGGCGCAGCTCACTGCACACGAGTACCCGCGTGTGTGGGCGTTGTACGAGCAGCACGAGGGCACCTCGCAGGGTGAGAAGCACTTCGCCGGTGAGAGCTGGGCCGCCATCGTGGAGGCAGATGAGGCAGCCGTGGCGGAGGCCTTCAAGCAGGACGCCGCCGCCGCCGCGAAGGTGGAGACGGCCGACGTTGAGGTGAGCGCCGTGCGTGCGGATGCGGAGGGCGTGACCGTCTTCTTACACGGTGCACGCCGCCACCGCCCCCGAGTCGGAGGTGGCGCAGACGCTGCAGCATTACGACTACCCCGCTGTGTGGGAGCTGTACCGCAACGCGGAGGAGGAGGCAGAGAAGTCGCGTGCCGCCGGCTTCGGTGGTCAGGGCGACCGCGAGTCTGGCGAGCTGCAGCGCGTCTTCGAGGGCGACGACTGGGACCTGGTGCTGGACGGCTGCCCCGAGGACGCGAACGACGCCTTCCGCAAGGGCGTGTCGGACGCGGTTGGTGTGCCGAAGAGCGACGTGGTGGTGCTGAAGTCGGCGCTGGGGAGTCTGATCATGGACTACAAGGTGCGCAACTGCGACTACGAGGACGAGGAGATCAACGAGAAGGCGGCTGCGCACGACTTCCCTGAGCTGATGGAGCTGTACCGCGCGCGTGTGCGTGCCCGCGACGAGGCCGAGGGTGGCGTGAACAACGAGCAGTCGGAGGTGATCCCGGTGGACGACGAGGTGGAGGAGGAGCTGCCGGCCGGCTACGCGCGTGTCGCCCTCAGCGTCATCTTCGAGGGTGAGCTCTGGGAGCGTGTCGTGAAGCAGCGTGCCCAGCGGCTGACAGACGCCTTCCGCGCCGACACCGCGAGCGCCGTCAGCGCCGAGCTGTCGGACATCCACATCCGCGAGTACGTGGTGAGCTCCGAGAGCGTGCTGGTGCACTTCAGCGCCTCCTACCACGAGTCGACGGAGGAGGCCGACCTGCGGGAGAAGATCGACGAGCACCCCTACGAGGACGTCTGGGCCTTGTACGACGAGATGGAGGACGAGGCGAACGCAGTGGCCGCGACGGTGCTCGTGAAGCGCTTTGACGGCATCGACTGGGACGTCGCCGTGGAGGCGCACCCTGACGCCCTCTCGGCCGCCTTCCGCGAGGACACGGCGGACGTGCTGCAGACCACCGCGGACCACGTCGTGGTGGACAGCCTCGTCGCCGGCAGCCTCATCGTGCACTTCCGCGTTCACGCTGTGGATCTCTCGGTGGAGAAGATCACCTCGCTGGTGGACAACTACGCCTACCCGAAGGTGTGGGCGCTCTACATCTCGCGCGACGGTGGGAGCCGCCGTGCGTCGGCGCAGGTGTCGGGCACGCGTGCCTCTCGCAAGGCTGAGCCGCTGGTGGTGGAGGAGGGCCTGCAGTCGGAGGACTCCGTCACCTACCTGCGCAAGGCGCTTGCCGATGCCCGCCGCGAGCGCGACATGTACATGGAGCAAGCCGAGAAGGCGGAGGAGGAGTCGCACAGCGCCAGCCGCCGTGCCCGTTAAAAAAAGACAAATACATTGGTGTTGGTCTCTAGAAAAAAATTGAAAGTCATTGTTTTTTCCACTTTCTTTACGTTGATCTGTTGAGTGTTGATGAAAGAGGCGTTCAGGTTGACAAGGGTGAGACAGGCTGTGCACCTGTCTCGTCCACCGCCATCTGTTCTCTCTCTCCTACTCACCCCACACAACGCATCTTTTTTTTTTTTCCCTCATTGTGTTTTTTTTTATTATCTTCGTGTGAGGTGGAAGGTTGTGTTCCACGTTAACGCTGTACTACTCTTTTACGCTCTTCCCTTTTTTTTTTTGGTTGATCTGTGCCTTCAGCCCTTGTCGTGTACGGTGAGGACGTGAGTCTTCACGCCAAGCGAACAAAACACACAGACAAAGACAGCCGCAACAGCAAAGAATGAAAAAAGAAAAGTTGTTGTGATCGTGAGGTCTACTTCACGCCAGAGATGTGCTGTTCAGTGCCGGTGGCTGCGTTTGCACATGACACAGACACTCAGATGAACCAACTATTTTTTTTTTTTTGGTCAAAAGGCGTGTTGCTGGCTCTTATTTGCGGCTCTTGCCTTCTCATATAGATATCGACACTCGTCGGAAGGAAAGCTTTCTTTCCGCGGTTTTAGCTGTTTTCGTTTTTTTCTTATTCCTTCGCTCTTACTGCGCGTTTGAGTTTAAAGCTGTTCTGAGCGAGTACTGCCGTGACAACGAAAAAAAGAAAAAGAAAAAAAGAAGAGGGAAGAACACGTGCGGAAGTTAGAAACGGATACAGCATTATCTCTGATCACCTTAAAAATACTGCGGTCCCTATCGAGTACGACTTCGAGATGCTTCTCGTGCGTTATCAGAGGTACGTGTGTGAGGTGTGTGTGCCATACATCTCTTTCCGAAGGCAAAAAGCTCGGCACGCCGGCTACAACTGTGTGGATGCGGATCGACTTCCTCTTTCTATCTTTAAAAACAACTGAAACTTCTTCTTTGTGCGTCCTAATCCCACGTATTCCTCGTGACCCCAACATGCACGCACGCCTTGTCACGCTGCTTTTCCCCCAAGTTTAGAGCCGAGCAGAACCCTTACTCGTTTTATTTCTCCCCTCCTCTGTGTGCTGACCAACAAAAAGAAGAAGAGAAAAAACGCATTAAACTAGCAAAACTAGTACCATCATATACCCTCACATTCCGTCCATCTCCCACGTAGCCGTCCCCCGCATTGCACGTACGCGTGCACACACAATCCCTCCCTCTTTATTATACAACACAACACTTGTCTTTCCAGAAAGAGCAGCTATGTCGGAATCTGTGTCTTTCCACTCCGAGGATGGCGCCTCTGAGGCCGGCGGCGCCGTGGCGCTGGGCGGCCGCACCGACCTCCACATTGGCGACTACGTCGGCTTCGAGCGCATCTCCCCCAGCAAGGAGTGGAAGCTGTCCCTTGGCAAGGTGATCGGCTTCCCCTCGAGCCACACCGTGAAGGTGGCCCACTACGACGCGCAGAACGCCTCGACCACCGCGCAGGACCCCGAGTCGGAGCGCCTGGTCCGCGAGACGGCAGAGTCGGAGGACAAGATGGACATCTGGCACAACCGCGAGGCACTCCGCGAGGACCTGCTGGCCGCCATGGCGCGCGAGAAGGAGGCGACGGACAACTTCTTCACTGCACGCGACGCCACCGTGGTGCGGCAGCAGGCGGCGGGCGAGAAGGTGGCCGAGACGCTGGAGGCCCTCGACGCCGCCCGCCGCGACCTCCGCGCCATCCCTGCGAAGGAGTGGAAGGAGCTCCGCAACCCCTGCGTGCCCACCGCCGACCTTTCCGGCCTCATCCGTGCCATCATGCTGGTGCTCTACGAGGACGGCATCACGGACTGGGAGGACATGCAGGAGCTGATGCGCCGCCCCGACTTCGTGGACCGCCTCGTGAGCTGGGACTGCACCGTCACCCCGATGTCCGTCACGCGCCGCAAGAAGATCGTGAACCTCTGCTCGGGGGAGAGGGAGGAGTCGCAGGGGAAGAAGCGCCGCCGCTCCGGCTCGCGCAGCCCGATGCCGGCCCACTTCATCGTGCCGGCGAAGAGCGCGACCAAGTCGGCGGTGCCGGCGGCGGATAAGAGCATGCGCAGCTGGCTGAACGCCCAGCTTGCCTGCTCCGAGGCCGCCCGTGCGCAGGAGAACGTGATCAACGACTGCTTCGCCGACCAGCAGGAGCAGCGCGTGCAGCTGCGCGAGATCAACGACATGCGCATCGGCATCTCGTCCCTCGAGTTCCAGATGCTGGAGATGAAGAACGCGATTCTCGGCATCGCCGACACCCCCAAGCCGCTCATGCCGCTCGACGCCTACCCGACCGACACCGTGTTTTACAAGCGCACCTACCCCGACAGCGAGGGCCGCTTCGTGCAGGAGGTGATTCTCCGCCAGTCCGTTGTGGTGAACTTCGGGCCGATGGCTGATGAGGACACAGAAGGCTACGTGCGGCTCAACCCTGCCCAGTCCGACGCCCTCCGCACCGCCGTCATCGCGGCAAACGTGCGCCACGACGCGGAGGAGATGGAGGAGCTGCTGGCTCGCAAGGAGCGTGAGGAGCAGGAGATGGCAGAGCTCAAGGCCCGCATCAACGAGCTGCGCGGCAAGTCGTCGCTGTCGGCCGAGGAGGAGGAGGAGCTGGCGCAGCTGGAGAAGCTGTACGCCGATGCCGAGCGCCGCCACCACACGACGCTGTCCCGCATCGCCGACCTGTACGCCTGCGGCCGCGGCGCACGCGAGATCACGCTGGCCATCCACCGCCCCGCCTTCCGCTACACCCGCCTGCACTGCAAGATGTCAGGGGAGTGGGACATCATCCTCAACGACCCCGAGCGCTACAACGAGATGGTGGCCGCCTTCTCGGCGGATATCTCGAACCTGCTGAACGTGCCGGCGCAGAACGTGCTCGACATCGACGCCCGCAGCGGGTCTCTCCTCATCGACTTCACGGTGAAACACAACGGCGACCTGGACGACGACGAGCTGCAGGACCTCGTGAACAAGGGCCAGTTCCCGAAGCTGTCCATGTTCTACGAGAAGGTCACCTTCAAGAAGACGTCGCCGCTCAACACGAGCCAGCAGCAGGAGGCGTGGGAGGAGGAGCAGTCGCAGTCGATGCCGCTCCCGATCTCGGGCATGGGCATCCGCCAGACCTTGGCGGACTACTACAACGCCGACGGCACGCTGGACGAGGAGTTCAGCGCGGACATCCGCGGCCACCCCGACTACCGCAAGTGCGTCATCACGATTCCGCCGGTGCGCGAGGACTACGACCAGGACGTGGTGAGCGGGCCGTTCGAGCAATACGCCGAGGACGAGGAGGCGCCGAATGCCGAGATCGCGGCCGCCTCGGTGGCGGCGTCGACGATGCAGCGCGAGGCGCAGGAGGATGCAGAGGCCCCTCCGGCTGCTGCTGTGATGGCAGAGGACGAGCCGGTCGCGGATATGATGCCGCCCACGGAGGTGCGTAGCCGCGGCAGTGCTGCTCAGGCAGCCGAGGCGGACCCGACCGTGCCGGAGTCGACGGTTCCGCAGGAGGCGCCAGCTGCCGCTGCTGCGATGGAGGAGGGGAGGAGGAGGCGGCGGTCAGCGCCGTGCCGGAGTCCACCGTGCCGCAGGAGGTGCCGGCAGCTGCCGCTGCCATGGAAAGCACGGAGGCCGCGCGGGAGATGTCGGCGCAGCCCTCGAGCAGCCGCCAGAGCACCCCGCAGGAGGAGGCTGCTGCTCCGGCTGCTGCTGCTGCTGCTGCTGCTACGGCGACCGCGACGGCGTCCAACAAGACCTCGTCCAAGCGGACCTCCACGACGTCGTCTGGCACGTCCTCGAAGAAGTCCTCGAAGAAGAACACGCCGAACGAGTACCACGATGAGCTGTAAGAGAAGAAAGAAAACAGAAGAAAAGGGGAAAGGGTACCGATGATGTGAACAGGGAGTTGTCCGAACGTTTCACAAAGAAAAAAGAAAGAACGAACGGCGCAGCTGCTCTGCTCTCTCGCTTTCTCTCGATGTGCGTGTGTTTGCAGGCACTTTTTCTTTCTTTCTCTCTCTGCCATCTTTTGCAGTTCTTGTATTTTTTTTTTTTTGGGGTTTGTGGATCGCCAGCGAGGGGGCATATAGGCGCGCTGCACGACGCAGCATGAAGGCCGCTCTTCCCTCTTTTTTTTTCTCATTTACTCTCCGTTATCGCTCTTTCTCTCGACGATGCGCAAGACAGGGGAAGAGCGGAAAGATTCGCTTCTGCAGTACTCCCCCGCCCTCCCCACCCATCCTGTACCCGACGTGTGCCCATCGCACCGTCCAACTCGTTTTTATTCATTTTCTTTTTTTCTCCTGTCTCTCTTCGACTCCCCACCAAGTTTTGTTATCCTAGAAAAGGGTGTATTCCCTCTTCTCTACCTCCTTCTTTCTTTTTCATGCACCTCTTCGTGCACGGTACGCTTGTGTGGGGTTTTTTGTTTATGTGTGTGTATGCTTGTGTGTGTTCCTGTACTGTCCTCTTCTTCTTTCACCTTTTTTGTTTTCTTTTGTTTTGTTTCATCGACGTCCCACCTGTTTCATTGTTGGCTTTTTTTTTTTCGCTTTACCGCACAGATTTTACTACATTTCTTTTTTTTCTCTTTTTATCGGTGGTGTTTAGTGGGGTGTACCACGTGTAGAGACGGCTTTGCCGGCACGGGTGAAGCGGGGGAAAAATAACATTTCCGAAAGAAAATACTCCCGCATGTTCGCGCGCAGACACAGACACAAGGGTACAGTCATGCAACGATAGAGGGAGACGCGTAGCGAAATGAAAAAAAAAAGAATAAGAGAAGGCAGGAAGTGATTTCTCTGTCTATCTTTCTCTATTTGACCTTTTTCTTTTCTTCGTCTCATGCGCTCATCTCGCGCCGCAACTCGTTGACTGTCGTGTCCTTCTTTTTCTTCTTGTGATTCCCATTTTTCCTTCATATGGTGGCTGTTCGCGCTCGCGCTTTTTTCTTTTCTGTCCGGTTGTCAATATAGAGGTAGAGAAGGGAGAAAGGAAGCAACAGATAGGCCAAAGCTGACTCATTTCAAAGCAAAAGACAACAAAAAAGTAAACGGCGGAGGCATGCATAGGCAATCAAAGACGAAAACAAAGAGCATTACTGCATCTTTTTTCTTTGTTGCTGTGCCTCTGCTTGTGCTTTTTTTTTTTTTTCGCTGGTGCGGCTTCTCTCGCTGTTCCTTCCTCTTCTCTCCTTCGGTTGTGCGGACGTGTGTGTTGTCT
Organism: Crithidia sp. LVH-60A; assembly: GCA_030078075.1. Classification (NCBI taxonomy): domain Eukaryota; phylum Euglenozoa; class Kinetoplastea; order Trypanosomatida; family Trypanosomatidae; genus Crithidia; species Crithidia sp. LVH-60A. Next base: position 90,135 of record CP119667.1, read on the forward strand.
CATTACCACCCATCCAACGTTTTTTTTTTTCTGGCTTCGTTTTCCTTTTGTTTTACGTGTAGATAGGGACTGATGGTTGTTTCCCCGTTAACTGTTTGTGTTATGTGCTGTGGACGCGATGTCTGCCAAAGTAGGAAAAAAAATGTCTTTGTTTCTTCTTCTTTTTTTTTTGTTGGAGAGAGGTCAAAGCTTGCCTTCTCTCTTCCCCACTTCTTCGCCCACCTTCCTTTCCCTACCGTTGGCGGGGGGAAGCACTGTTGATGTTGAAAGGAAAGAAAAAAAAGTCATAAATACACAGAAGCCCACATCGTAGGGAGAAAAAGAAAAGACGTGGCTGAACACGGCTGTTGGGGGCACCGCTGAGCCACCACAAGATTCCGTGTCGGTTGTTGGTAAGCGTCTTCTCGATGCGGTTTGGTCCGCCGGCGAGCTCTAGAGCACGCGGAGAGGCGCAAAGGTTCCTGTGCTGATGCGGTGTCTGATGACTTTTGCTCAACCGCGTTCGCGCCACTAGCAATAAAGAAAAAAGAAAAGCTGGTGCTATGCCAAGGCTTTTTTAAATCTGCTAAGCGAGGCCGTGTTCGAGAGTGTAGCGAGTGAAGATAAGAAGTGCGGTGCGTCCTCTTCTCCTCTTTCGTCTTATCTCGAGTGTTTTTTTACACACCAACGCGGTAGAGAACGAGGAAACGAGTATTGCGTAAAAAATTTTTTTTTTTTTTTTTTTTCTTTTTTTTCCCCCCCCCCCCTTTTTTTTTCCCTTTTTTTTTTTTCCCCCCAAAAAAATTATTCCCCCCCCCCCCCCGCCGCGAAAAAAAAAAAAAAAAAAAAAAAAAAAAAAAAAAAAAAAAACATTGAGCAGTCGAAAGCTTAGCACGCTCTTTTTTCTTCTCCGCACTTCTGTTCTCAATTCTTACTCTTGTTTTTTTTTTTTTTGTGATGCGCTCGTTTGCCTTGTCGCGGTATGACGCAGCGACGCGCGTGGCGGCTGGATCGCTGCTGTTGGGCAGTCACCGCTGGTATGCGCATTCATCGCCCCTTCACCTCCTCCTCAACCTTGTCGCCCTCCCCTGCATCGGCCACCACCGCTGCTACTAGTTGTCGTCGCTGCTTGTATGCATGTCTGCCGCAGCCTTCTTCTCCGGCAACAACAACAACTGCAGCAGCAGCAGTAGCTTCTCTCTCTTTCAGTCGACGCTGGGCCTCCAACTCCGCCCGCAGCGGGGGCAAAGACATCGATATCGTGGAGCAGGAGAAGCCCATCCACATCCGCGTCGCAGAGCAGAAAGACAGCCAGATTTACACCTACAACGAGTACGTGGAGAAGCATGAGATGGAGGAGCGGGCGGGACGCACGATCGGGGAGGCGGTGGACGAGATGCGCGACAACCCGGCGTGGATGCTGTGGGCCCTCGGCTTCTTGACGCTTGGCGTGATGACTGTTGTGGTGTCCATCCGTGTGCGGCGGGAGCAGCTGCGCTTCGACCCTAAGCTGCGCGCCGTGAAGTCCTTCGACAGCCCTGAGGGCCCGAGCATTGGCGGGCCTTTCAACCTTCTTGATGTGCGGACTGGCAAGCGAGTCACCGACGAGGACCTGAAGGGCAAGTGGCTCTACATCTACTTTGGCTTTACGAACTGTCCCGATGTGTGTCCTGAGGAGATGGCGAAGATGGTGCGTGTGATCAACCACCTGGACAAGAAGGTGGGCAAGGACTACTGGCAGCCCATCTTTGTGTCACTCGATCCCCGCCGCGACACGCCCGAGAAGATTCGCGAGTATTTGAGTGACTTCTCGCCGCGCATTATGGGGCTGGTGGGCACGCAGGAGGAGGTGGAGGAGGCTGCGCGGCAGTACCGCGTGTACTTTGCCATCCCCGACGAGGAGGCCATGTCAGAGGATGATTATCTGGTGGATCACTCGATTATTATGTACCTGATGGACCCCACCGGGAAGTTCTGCGACTACACCACGAAGGAGTTCCAGTGGTTCGAGAGCTACAGCAAGCTGCTGCGTCGTATGATGGACTTTGAACGCGCCAAGGCGACGGCGGAGCAGCAGCGCTCGTTGCGTGGGGAGGCGGTGGTGGAGGAGGGTGAAACACCCGCCAACTTGCCCATTGCGAACATTGCGTCCATGACCGACAACACCGAGGCGATCGCGGCGCAGGAGGCTGCGTTGAAGAATCCGCCGAAGAGCCGCTGGTCACTGCGGGGATGAGGAGGGACGAGGAGAAAAGAAGAAAAGAGGGACTGTGAATCTGCACGAGTACACGTAGCGCTGAGTGTATGCGTGTGTGTGTGACTATTTCCTCTTTGTAGTTCGTATAGTTCTTTGTGTGGTGGAGAAGGAGGTGGGGTACTGGCGACGATGTGCTGGCGTGGTTGATGCTGTCCGTTTTGAAGGCGTCGGCCTAATCTCAACAACAACAAAAAACAACAACAACCCAGTTAAGCTAATAAGGCAGGAGCTCTCAGCTCGTGTGGTGGTTTCCGAGTCGTGCGGAAAGAGGCAGCTACTCTTGTTAAAAGAGAAAGAGATGCGTGCTCTCTTCCCTCTCATCCTCATGATTCTGCTCTCCCCCCCCAAAACCTAAATCATCACTGCCAAGGCTTACAACACCAAAAGAAGGAAAAACAAAAAACAATAATATTATGGCACTTGAAAGAGGAGACATCAAACAACGCCTTTTCGCACATCTTCACTCTTTCTCCTTTTTACAGACGACAGCAGCAACAACAACAACAGTGAAATAAATAAATAAATAAAGCGGGATCCGGCGGTGGAAAGGAGGCAGCGAAGGCATTAAAGCGTGCACCACTAGCCGGCTTTGCACCAGTGCTTCTTTTTTCTCTCTCTCTCTCTCTTCGCCTCGGGTTAATGCTCTTCTTGGCGAAGAGTACGAAGGCCTCCAATCTCTTCACCGTCTTGCAGGGCGAGAAGGAAAGGCTGCACGCATGCGATCCGATTCGCACTAATTTTAATGGTTATATTGACTTGGCTTTCCTGAAGCACTGCTGCTCTGCTGTCTATCTCTCTCTCTCTCTCTGACTTTGAGCGTTATCTCTCACTTCTCTCCGTCTATCTCCCTTCTCAATTTTGTTCCACACACACACACAACAACATCGGTCTACTTGCCAACGTCTCGTTATCTGCCACAGTATACGCACAGTCCCCCGCTTCCACTTCCGCATCTTCGCACTATCTCTCCCACCACCGCAGCAACCACCTGCCCGAAGTCTTCTCGCTCTTCTTCTTTTTCTTTTCTCCCATTTTCAATCCCCCTCTCATCATCATCATGTCCCGCCGTGAGAGCTGCGTCTGGCACCCGATGCCCGAGGAGGTGCGCCGCTCCTCCGTGCAGTCGCGCCGTGCCTCCCTCGCTGCTGGCCGCCGCAAGAGCATGAACACGAACGAGCCCGACTGGGAGGTGGAGGCGCCGGCCACGCCGCCGCACCAGGACTACACGCCGCGCGACACCGTCGCCGCCCCCGTGGCTCAGCCGGCTGCCGTCGCTACGGCCCCCGCCGCTGCCGCTGCTGCGACGCCGACTAAGGAGCACTCGCCCGCGGAGCGCGATGTGGACGTCAGCGCCGCCGCTGCCGAGGAGGAGGAGCGCGACGCCGTGGCTTCTGTGATGTCTGCCGAGCCGACGGAGGCCTCCGAGGAGGAGGAGGTGGCGCTGAAGGCGATGGCGCAGGCGGACGCCGAGGCCTCGGGCCGCGGTCGCACCCGCCACATCGTGCGCTTCCACGGTGAGAAGTGGGCCAAGGTCCTGCGCAAGCAGCGGGCAGAGATCGAGGCCGCCTTCTTGGAGGACATCCAGGAGGCCGCTGGCGTGGAGGCCGAGGAGGCGAAGCGCCTCAAGATCAAGATGCACGACTGCATGGAGGTGACCTTCATTGTGCACAGCGAGAGCCGTGCCCGCCAGCGCAAGATCCACGCCGCCCTGCAGACCTACAGCTTCCCCAAGGTGTGCCACATCTACACCAGCTTCTCCGCGTAAGTTAGAGGAGAAAAAAGGGAAGGGCAGCCACGCTCATGTGGGTGTGGGTGTCTCTGTGTCTGCCTGTGAATGTGTGTGCGCTGGCTGAAAGGTGTAGCAGTGCTTCACCTCTTGCTGCCTCGCTGTTAATTTTTTTTTTGTTTCCTCATCGTCGCACGCTTTGTGTTTGCGGTGACGGGGCCGCCGGATTTGCACACCGAAGATGCCCCGGCCTCTCACTCTCTCTGTCTCTTTCTCTACGTTTATGCGTCTTCAAACGGCGTGCAATTCGTGTTCGACGCGTCTCTTATTCTTCTTCTTGCCCCTCTTCTTCTTGTTTCTTCCCTCGTGGTGGTGGCGTCTGCCTTTTCCCTTCTTGACTGTTTTTTTCTTCTCTTTTAAGAATCTCCACTTCTCGGTGTTTATGAAGAATGGAGGCTGTGCGCCACCACCGACGCCAGCCCCATGATCTCTCACATGAGCAAACACACGCACGTGTCAGCATGCGTTGCACGCCTTTTTTTGCTCTTTTCTTTAAAGAAAGGATCTCATTTACGAAGGGTCTGGAGCGCGAGGGGGCGGAGAGACGAGAAAGAGAGAGAAGGAGGAGAGGAATTAGTGGAGAAAAGACTTTTGTGAGAGGTGAAGTTGATGCGGGGATGCACAAAAAAGAAAAAGAAAAAAAAAGAACAAAGCGGGGAGGAATGCGGGAATCGATTTGAGGGGTACACTTCAACAGCCACGCGCAGTGTCACTCCTGATTCTTTAGTGTTTTCTTTTCTTCTTTCAGCTGGTGCCACCGGTCTTCTCTCCTCTATCACATAATATCGCCTTAGATCAACACGTGAGAAGGAGTTATTTTTGTTTTCTGTTCGCAGCAGGCAGTGTGTTGGCGCGTGCATACGTGCGAAGGGGACTCCAAGTAACCTCCGTCTTCGTTGAACACCGTGAAAAAGGAAAAAAAAGTAAAAGCTAGGCTTCGTGCGACACTCCCCTAGTGCACCTGTACCTGTCTTTCTTGTTTGTTTGTTTGTTTCTTTCTTTACCAGTACACTCTCTTTTTGTTTTGCTCTTTTTTTTTCCATTCACTGCCTTACGTACATCTCTTTGCTTTTGTGCTTCGCAGAGTTGGCCTTCTCCTCTTCTTCTCCTCTCTCCGATTTTTCCTACTCCCCTTATTGCTATATTGTCATCTGGTGCTCTCGGAGAAAGCAGACACAAGGAACTGAATAAAAACAACAGAAACACAGGGGAAAGGCGCGATTTTTTTTTGCTTTCACTGTTATTTTTCTTCCTTCGCTTCGGTGCCGCTATTCGTTTGCTGTGCGGTGTGCACAACGAGATCGTAGCGTGATCTTTCTCTCGTTCTCTTTCCCTCGTTCTCTCTCTCTCTTTTTCTACATGTTGTGCACATCCTCTAGCTGAAAAGATCCGAGAGGAAGCGCCAACGGCAACGCGCCTACAGACCCAAGCACTTGAACAGCACGCTGATGCAGCGAAGAGAGAAAAAAAAAGGGAACGACAGGGGCAAGAAAGGGAAACGAAGAGGGCTCGGTGTGTTGCTGCTTGAACGTGTTCAAGATGAAGGAGGCGGAAACAAAGAAGCCTCATTTCTCATTTTTCCTTTACTGAGAGATCTTCGATTGCCTTTTTGGAGCCCTTCTAAGTTCTCTTCTTCAATTTATGATTTTATTTTTGTCGTGTGCTGTCTTGTTGACCTCCCTTTCTTGTCTTTCCCTGCGACTCTTCTCTCTTTCAGCGACTTCTGATGGCCCTTCCTTCTCTTCATTTTTTTCCTGGTGAAGTGCGGTTGATGAGAAACATAAATCACGTATACAAAAAAAAAAGTATGCACGGCTCACTGCCTTGCAGCACCACTTCTGCTTGTGCCTTTTTATTTTCGTCTTTGCATCTTCTCTTCCCACTTCACCCCGCTCGCAAACACACATTTCATTCTTCGATTTGTCACTTCTGCCTCTTCCAAAAAAAAAAAAACAAAGAAAGATTTCGTACCCGGTTTCCGCGTCTCCCCTGGCCCCTTTCCGCACAATTTTTTCCTGTATCTGTTTACTTTCATTTTTATTTTTGTGTGTTCTCTCTCACTCTCTTCCCTTCTCCTTACTCTGTACCTTTGAATTAGAGCCAACAGCGAGGAGGGGGGCTTCAGGGAGACGACGGAGGGACGGGAAAAGAGGAGGCGCGTGACATGTCTGCGTGTGTGTGTGTGTGTGTGTGTGTGTGTCTGTTTGGGTGGGGAAGAACATGATCGCAAAGAAAAAAAACGTGAGGAACAGCTTTTACGTTTAGGGGACCAAGATGAGAGAGAGAGAGAGGAAAGATGTGCTGCGTATCATCTTTTAAGGAAAGGTGTGGAGCCAGAGCCGCAGCAACAACAACAACAAAAAAGTCTCACGGCGTGCCTATGGACTGAATCAGAAGTTTTTGCATGACACTTGGACAGTTTTTCTTTTCTCCTTTCTTCTTGCCGGCGTCTTCACGCAGCGCCAAATTCCCCATCGTTTTTTTTTTTCTCTGTTGCTCTGCTTTCACTCTTCCCTTTTTTTTATGGAGTGATGCAGCGCAGCGAAAGGGGGATCACGGAAGAGGAGAGAAAGAAACAACAACATACGGAGAAGCGAAGATGCACGAAAAGCAATTAACAAGAAAAGGCAATAACAACAAGAGCAGAAAAAAGAAGAAGAAGAATACGTAAATGAGGGAGGCTGCAATGCGCAAGCAGTGGACGCCTGCCCTTCGAATGCGCCGTGCTGAACACAGACACTTACCCCCACCCACACTCAACGCGACTACTAGAAATGGAGAACGAACCTTGCACGTAGAGAAGAAAAAAAGAAACTAAAACACACCACACCACAAAAAAGAATATCAAGTGCTCTTCGTCTTCTTCTTCTCCATCATATATATTTATAGTTTTTCTTGTACCTTTTCAACCCTTGTTGTTTTTGTCTTTCTTTCTTCCACTTCCCCCGTCCATCTGCCTTCCCTCTGTTTTTTTTTTTTCTGGATCTCTTTCTCTTTCGTCCTTTTTTTTCCTCTTTGAAGGCGTTTTGTTTTCTTCCTCGGAGAAAAAAAAAAGAAGAAAAGAGCCACGGAAAGAAATTTTTTTTTTTTCAGTTTTCATTGTGATTGATTTCGGCTTATTTTTTTTCTATTTTCTTTGGTGAGGTTCTCGTTAAAGTTGTGTGTTTAGAGTGGAACGTAAAAACGCGAAAAAAAAAAAAAGATCACCAACAACGAGAAAGTGGTCTAGCGTGTACTGTCTTCGTTTCTCTTTTTCCCCTGTTCAAAAAAATTAAAATTATAGTGAAAAAATACTTAAAAAGAAAAAAGAGAGGCAGGTGACGGCATAACCAACCAACCAAGAATGAACGCTGTTGGTCGATAATACTGTGATGTGCGTCTGTCTGTGTGTCTGTGAGTGAGTATGCGGTGCTTTCTGGTGTTTAACAATAGAACAACAACAATTAAAGGGGTGAAAAAGACAGATGGCGACAAGGTGACACTTAGGGTGGACCTAGTATTGGTGGCGATGCATCACTGAAAGTAGGTTGTGTGGCCTTTCCGCAGTTTCCTCCTCTCCTTTTGTTGAGGCTGAGGTGAACTACAGATATAGGAGACGTCCTGTGCCATTTAAGCAGGCAATAGGGGGCCAAATTGCTGGTGTTTCGTTTCTCCATGGAGAGAAGACAGTCCAGCAGCTCCTCCGGTAGACCGCCGGTTTTGTCGTAAACGCTTATGCAGCCTCGTCAGGACCGCCAAGTTGAGAGAGAGTTCGTGTGCTTGTGTTTTTTATTTTCTCTTTTCTTCTCCACGCGTGCCGTTGCTCAGCAGCAGCGTCGTTGTCGTGTGCACGGTGGGCCTTCTTATACGTTAAGGCCGCTGCTGTTGCGCTCGCTGGCAGAGGGACTGCACGCTGGCAGATTCTCACTTTTTATCTCAATTCCTATCCTTCTGGCTTCTTCTTCTGCGATCTTCGTTGCTATCCTTGTGTGTACTTCATGCACTGCCGGCTCCACCCTCCACTCCCAATCAAATCCACATGTGTTTAAAGAGAGAGAAGAAAGAAGAAAACAACAACAACAACAACAACAGCTATAAACCCTTTTCTCGACACATTCGTGTACAAAAACCTTTTTATTTTCTTTTTGCTCAAACAATGCCCGCGGGTCCTCTCAGCGACAGCGATCAGGAGCGCAACGTTGCGCAGAGCAGCGACGACGACGGTGGTGACCGCATCATCGACGGCCTCCGCTACCCCCGCCAGGAGCGCCAGATCGATCAGCTCGGCTTCGAGCTGACGAAGCACTGCCTGCACTTCCACGGCGTTGACTGGGACATCCCGCTGACGCAGAAGCGCGACGAGCTGACCCGCGCCTTCATCGGCGACGCCGCCGCCGCGGTCAGCGAGCCGGAGAGCAACATCCAGAACCTGCGCTTCATCGTGACGCCAACCCACATGGACCTGAAGCTGTCCGTGCGCCACAAGGCCCACATCTCGAAGCACGAGATCCAGAAGAAGCTGAACGGCCACGGCTGGGAGCACGTCAAGGCGCTTTACGAGCCGCGCAAGAAGGTGCCACGCCCGCAGAAGGAGGAGGAGCAGCCGATGCTCGGCCAGGGCCGGCAGACCACGTCGCACAACATTAGCTTCTTCGGCCGTGCGAACGTGGGCGAGGAGGGTCCGGAGTTTGGCGACCGCGCCGACGACGGCGAGGAGCCGGCGGCCTACGAGGAGCAGCAGGCGGCCAAGGCCCGGCGTACGACGAGTCGTCTCTTCATGACCGTCGGTCTTGCTGCCTAAGAAGAAGGAGCGAAAAGAAAAAAAAGAGGAGAAGCTTTGAAGAGCACCACAACACCAGGAGGCGCAGGGAGAAGAAGAGAGAGAGGGACAGGGTCCTACCACACAAACTCAAGAATAACACCCATCATCTTCGAAGGATCTCTCATCGAGTAGGCGGCTATACACCGAGGCCGATACGCAACCGCGCCTCTGCGCTCCTGCGGTGTGTTTCTTACTCTCTTTTTCTCCCCTTCCTTTATTTTCTTTTTTCACCCTTTTTTCCTTTCTTCCTGCCTACTTTTATTGTAGTCGATCCTTTTCATTGATGCGACGTTGCCCTTTCGTTACCCCTCCTCTCACTCTTCTCCCTTTTTTTTTCGCCTCTTTCTGCTTTTTGATTGCTTCGCTTGAACGTTGCGCGGAGACGCAGAACAAACAAGATGTTTTGTCAGACGGATGAAGGAGGTTGGGACTTGAAGGAGCAACCAAGTGCTTTTTTTCTTCCTTTTTTTTTCCATATGATCTACTTCTCTCTCTCTCTTCTCCTCTCTCTTTGTGTTGTGAATCAGAGAGCCACACACGCGCATACGTGGTGTATGGTCTTTCTGGGTAATACGCACTGCCCCACGTTTGGCGCTGCTACAAGGAAAAAAAAAAGGAAGGAGCGGAAAGAATAATGGCAACGGCAAAGACTCACGCGTGCACAGACACACCCAGATGCAGATCCTCGATCTGTAATCCACGTCATGCGCATCCTGATGAGTACTGAGTACTTCGGAAAACTGCTTTTGTTTCTTTTTGTGAACTGCACCTCTGCTCGCACACGTGCTCTCGGCTCTGTTGTCATGCCTTCTTGTTTCTCCTTTCCGCTCGCGTGCGTTTTTTTTTTCTGACTTTCTTTTTGAGTTGTCGACAGAGACACGAAGCCGTCGCGTGCAGTTGCATCGCGTCTGCGCCATTTTTTTTTTTACTTTTGGTTCAAATATGCAAGAGCTTTCTTTTACCTTTTTTTCGCCTGCCATTGCTGACTACCACTTTGTTTACTTCTTATCAACGCTGTTTCATGTTTCTTCTCTTTTCTTCTAGTTGTTCTGCCATGCTTTTATTTTTCTTTCAAGTGTTTCACTTACTGTACTCCTCTCCCAACTGAACGGCATGCCTGTGGAGGGAAGAACGGAGAAAAAAAAACAAAAAAACACAGGCTTTCATGAGAAGCGCATTAAAATAGTCTCGGTCAAGTGAAGGCGGTGTTCAGATAAGCCTGCTAAGCCGCGGTATTTAATGCAACTGCCGCGCGAGAAAAGCGTGAGTGACTGAAAGAGCGAGAGCTGCCATGACTTTGTGCTTTCCACTGTCACTTGCAAGCGGGCACCTTTCTTCTTTTCTTCGCGGAACGAACGCCTATCTACACCTGCAGCTACTCAGAGAGCGGCGGCTTTCGGTACTAGCCATCGACCAGAGGCGTATTGCTGATCTTCTACATTTATTGTGTCTTGCCTTACTTGATACTAATTGGAGTGATGGTGCTCGCTAAAAAGAAGAGAGAGAGAAAAAAAAGCTGTTCTCGCCGTGCGGTTGTGGGCTACAAAATCTTTTTTTTTGTTTTCTTCGTCCTTTTCTTGTTCTTTTTCTCACCTGTTATGGCTTGTTCATTGAACCCGGCGCCCCTTCTTTCTTATTCTTCTTATGCTCTTAACTGAACTCTCGCACGTCGTCCAGAAACCATCGCAGTAGCAGTAAGCGACATCTGTACCAGACGTCACATACCCACACACACTTACATCGAAAAGCATCTTGCCACCACTCGTTTTCACCTACCCGCTGCAACATCCTCAAACACACCCAACCAACAATAACAACAACAACACAACACCAGCGACTTCACACGTTTCTCGACATGTCTGTTACGGACAAAGTCAAGGAGGTGCCACAGAGGCTGGCGGAGAAGGCAGACGAGCTCACGAAGGGGTGGTCGCCCGAGCAGCGCCGCTTGTACGCCGCCGTCTCTCTCGCCGCTGTTCTCGCCTCCGGTGCGACCTACCTCGCGTTGCGCTTCACCGATCGTCTTCGCGGTGCGAGCTGCAGCAACGCCCGCCCCAACAGCAACTCCAAGAGCTCGGACATTTACGAGAGCGAGGCCTCTGCGCGGCAGTACATGGAGTTCCACTACACCCCGTCGCGGGACAGCTACACGCAGCGCCTGCGCTCCGTCAGCGAGGCCTCTGACTTTCCAACGCGCCTGGCGCACAAGTTCCGTGCGCATCTGAAGCCCGGGAAGCGGGGGATGCGGGGCCTGGACATCGGTTGTGCCACCGGAGCCTCGGTGCTGGAGATGTCGAAGATGTTCGACGGCGGCGTCGTGGGAATTGACTTCTCGGAGGTGTTCATCCATCTTGCGAAGGAGGTGGCGGCGATGCCGACGTCGGGGAAGAAGGTGTGCTACACCGCGCCGGTGCAGGGTGAGATCACGGAGCCGCGGGAGCTGGAGCTGCCACGTGGCGTCCACACGGAGCGCTGCGCCTTCTACGCCGGAGATGCGATGGATATGTTCGAGGAGGACCACAAGCAGACCAAAGCCGCCTCGACGCGCTACCCCGACGTCACCTACTGGCAGGCGAAGAAGGGTGAGAAGTTCGACGGCGTGCTGTGCCTGAACCTCATCGATCGTGTGCCGGACCCGCAGCGGCTCATCGACAGCTTTGTCCGCCTCGTGGAGGAGGACGGCGTGCTCATCTTGGCAGACCCCTACTCCTGGTGGGAGGACGCCACGCCGCGGTCTAGGTGGCTGGGCGGGACGCGGGACGGGCTGCGCAGCGAGGACGCCGTGAAGGCCGCGTTGGAGAAGGAGTTTGAGCTGCTGAGCGAGTCGGATGAGGGCTTTCTCATTCGCGACCACGTCCGGCACTACCAACTCGGCTTCTCCCACTGCACGGTGTGGCGCAAGAAGTAGAGGCAAAGAAAGAGAACGGAAGGCGTGCGAGGGATGAAAGGGGGAATATGAGAAGCGGACGGTTGTGAGTATTAACCGATGCTCTTGCAACCCCTCACGTACAGCTCCGCCTGCACTAAAGATCTGATCGCGCGGCGCCAAAACGAAAAGCAATCTTTTTACCAACCAAAGTAAGGAAGAGGCCGGGCAGCTGATCAGCGATAGCAGCGAGGGAAGCCGCACATCTGTCCCTTGTCGTGCCCCGCATAGACGCACTTCACCATCGTTTATCCTTTTTTCTTTCTTTTTTCGTGTCTTTGTTAGCGACACTTACCATTATTATTATTGTTGTTCTTTTGCTTTTTTTTTTTGTAGTGTAGGTGCGCTTTTTTGGGCTGCCGTTAGGCAGCAACGAAGAGAACTCGTGTGCGCTCCTGTTTCTTTGGTGTGCGAAGCGGTACGTTCTTGTTTTTCCTACTTTTCACACTTACCGATCTATTTATACATTCACACACACACACGTGTACGGGGAGCGGGGTTTGATGCAGGTGCGTGTGCGGTGCGTGTTGTCACCTACGCCTCTCCCGCTTTCACGTCCATCACATTGTCGGCCTCCATGAACCCCCTCATTTTTTCATATTTATTGTTCCTCTGCCTTCTAGCGACTGAATCACACGTTTCAGCTCTTTATATTTTGTGTGTCGAGTGGCCTATTTTTTTTTTTATTTGGGCCATCGCCTCCCATTCTTTTTTTTTTTTTTTTGTGCAGCGTTATTTAATGACACATGTAACGCTAAGAGAAAGAGCGAGATGAGTTAGACGGACGATGAGAAGCACACAGCGGGGCTTTGAAGAGTGTGCGCGTTTCAGTAGAGGCGCCGAATCGGTGTGTTTTTTTCGTATTGACTCATTGAGTCACGGGCATCGCTGCCGCGCCATGACTGCTTCTCTGCTTTTTTTTTTTTTTTGCTGAATTTAACGTACGTGAGTATATCCTAACGTGGAGATGCGTGCTTCACAAATACGTTTTTCTTAAGTGCAGCGGCGAAGCTCTCCCGCGCGCCTTCGCGTGTGTCTCTTTCATCTTCCCTTACCCCTTCCTCTCTCTCTCTCTCTCTCGCCCATCTCTCTTCGGACATGATATCAGATATTTCTCTCCTCTTTCTTTTCTTGTGTGTGTGTCGTCAGCATGACAGAGGTCACGAACCGGCAATGGCGCGCACTCGCGCAGGCCCTCCCGTTCTTTATTCCTGCTCCTACTGTTTCGCCTCATAATAGTAAGGGCGAGGGCAGCGCACCGCAGCCCCACACACCCGACCGGCGCGACTTCGTGGAAAACGTTCTTTCTCGCACTGCCAGCGCCTTCCCAGAAGAGGTACGGGCTTATCAAGAAGCGCACGGCGACCAGGTCGCCTCTCCCAGCTTACTCTTGGACGCCGCGGAAGCGCTGCTGACCTACGCCTTCGGTCGCAGCGTCCTGTGCCCCAGCCAGACACTTTCGTCGCCGCTGCCCATGTCGTCTTGCTCCTTCTCCCCTCTCACGGCACGCGAGGTGCAACTGCTCCGCCTCTACCACCGCAAGCAGGAACAGTACGCCGAGCTCTTCGACGCCCAGCAGCGGCTTCGCGGCACGATACTGACAGCTGTGCGGTCGCTGCAGGCAGCGGTGTTGTCCGCCGCGGAGCGGGACGGAGAGGACATGAGCCTCATAGATTCAACGCGCGAGAGCCTGCAGTGGTTAGGGGCTTCGCAAGGCCTTGCTGCTGCCGCGCTGCAGCCATTGACCACGCCTGCACCGCAGACCGGCTTCACGAGTGCGCTGGCGAGCCTGCCTTATACAGGCTTCAGTGCTCCTACTTCCGCAGCTGGCGCAGGGCACACTGCTGCTCTTGGTGCGAGTGGCGATGCAGCGGGCCCTGCGCTCATGATCGTGCATCGCTGCGTGGGCTGCGGTGAGGTTGGCGGCGATCTTCTCGTTTGCACGCAGTGTGGCGAGGTGCGCCACGAGGCCTGCGGTGGGCCGCACCCACCTGAGCGCAGCCGCGTCGACGGCAGCCTGCCCTCGATCAACGTGTGTCGGCGGTGTGCGAAGGAGCTCAACTTGTCGAGCAGCTCGTCGAGTCTGCGCAGCTCGACGTCGTCGAGTGAGCGGGCAGCGTTGGACGAGTACTTCGACTCGGAAGACGACAGCGACAGCAGTCTGTCAGGCTTTGTCGTGCACAGCAGCGACGTGGAGGAGGAAGAAGAAGAGGAGGATGAGGAAGGGGACAACTCTGAGGAGAGCCGCAGAGGAAGCGGTCCGGAAGACGAGAGCGCGAACAAAAGAAAGTCGCGCGTCGGTGGCGAGGAGAAGCGATACCGCCACCGCCGCCGTATTCACAGTGGCAGCGAAGGCAGCGAGAGTAGCGAGGGGGAGGAGGAGGTACAAGAAGGAATGCTCGCCCACCGTCACGGCAAGCGACCGCGGAAGGAAGAAAAGAAGACGACAGCGGCTCCGATGAAGCTCCAAAAATCGCACCCGCAGCGGCGAAAAGCGCGCTGCAGCAGTAGCAGCAGCAGCAGTGAAGACGAAGCCTCGTCTGCATCACCTGCCACTCCACCAGCAAAGCGGCGTCTGACACACACCGCACCCAAGAGCAAGACGACTTCCTCGCACCCCACACCGTCGTTAGTGGCATCAGCATCACCGTCCGCAGCGCGTCGTACGCAGGCTGCAGAGTCGCCGCTGAAAAACCGCAAAGAAGAGAAAAAAGGGAGAAAAGAAAACTCTCCTCCCCCTCCACGCAGGATCGACGACGCATGCTGGACGAGGAGGACGAACTCAAGATGCTTGGCATTCGCTCCACACCAGAGGCGAAGGAGCAATGGAAAACAGACGAAGGCTGCTGCTGCGTCTTCGAACTCTGCGCTCTCCTCTCCGCAGGCTTCGCAACGTGCGACGACGCCGTCGAAGCAGCAGAGCGGTGGACGGCGCAGCGTCGTGAATGTGGCGTCTTCCTCCTCCTCTTCCTCCGACAGGGATGAAGATTGATCTCTCAACTCATTGCGGACGACAGAGGAGAGAGAGAAGGTTGAAAGGTTCGGTACGTATAATCCCCGCAATAAACGCCCTGAGCGATGCATTAAAGCACGTCATCACAACTACCGCGCAACACACATACACACACAAAAAAAAAAGAAATCGGAGTCGGAAGAGGAAAGCGCACTCGAAACTAAAAATTGAAAAAGAAAAAAAAAGGTCTTGTCGCGCTTAACAGCTTTTTCAATCTGCACACTTTCATTTTTGCTCTCTTCCACGCTTTTCGCGCTAGACCTGTTTTGAGCGGCATGGCATGCAGTGTCGCAACTGTGCATTCCGACGAAGAAGGGGGGTGTATAAACCTTGGAAGAGGTGTAGTTGTTCTACGTTTGATTTGGGATGTTTTTCTTTCCTTTCTCTCTACTGCTTTTCTCTTCTACACCTAACAACTTACTTGCCAAACGGGAAAGAATCTGCTTTAACAACTTCAGATTCCACACTGTGACCGACTCGTCGGTTTACTACAACACGATACATTTCCTTTTCTTCTCTCTTTCTTTCTAGTGCAGTTGTAGAGGAGACACAACATGGGGCGTAGCAACAACCAGCGCCGACGGACGTGCAAGGAGAAGGGGCGGGCATTCGTGCCGAAATTGGTGAAGAGCAAGACACGCAACCAGGTGCGCAAGATCCGGATCATGGCGGCCAAGAAGGATCCCCGTCTAAACAAGAAGCTCTCCTACGACAAGTTCCGCACCAAGTCGGGGAAGATCACGCAGCGCAAGTTCCAGTCGGGTGGGTACAACAACAGTGGTAAGTTTGGCAAGGCTACCGGAGCAAAGCAGAATGCCTTTAAGGGCAAGAATGGAGGGAAGTAGGCGAGGGACACAGCAAGAGGAGAGAGAGAGTTCCACCTCACTATATCTTTCCCTTGTACGTATAATTGTTTCTTTCTGCTTCTCCGATCCCGTTTTGCGCTGTTGCGAAGGGCTTGGAGTGGCATTGCTGTGTACTCGCACCCCTCACCCTATATTATTATTTTCGCGAAGATGTTGTTAATGGTGGTGCCGTCTTTGTCTTTTTTTCCTGTCTTCGTTTCTCTCTTTAACTGTCGGCTAAGTAACACACACACAGAAACACGTACACAAAGACATGCAAACAATATGCGACGCGTTAGCGGTGAAAGAGGTGCGAAAAAGAGGTGGAGGTGACGCTGATTAGCTTCAAAGCCCCGCTCCGTTTCCAAACTTTATTAAATTACGATTATTGGACAGTATGTGAAGACACAATGCGTTGTCTTCTGCTACTTTGGCGGCGGTATACTTGCTTTGTCCCCTCGCTCCCCCCGAAGAAAAAAAAAATGGCCTTTTTGCAATCTGCGCTCCTTTATCCTTCCCTCTCTTCCTCTTGTTAAACTTCGAACGACCCTCCGCAGCACATTCCCTTCTTCCCTCTCTCACATGCTCGTGTCCTGCAGCATCGCGGAGCACTAAAAAATAGTAGACGAGAAGAGAAACCCCACGAAACAGCGCACTGTCAGAAGGAAAGGCACCGCAGCTACCTCTCCCTCTCTCTCAAACACAGACACACACTTCCAGACACGCAGATTTGGCTTTAACGAGACGAATACCAAACTAGGAGACCGTCATGTTCCGCCGCACGTGGGCCCGCCTCATCCCCCTCCCCGAGGCCCAAAAACTTGTCGCGGACGCCACCGCGCCGTCCACCGCCACTCTGCCCTCCATCCTAAACGCGCTCACCGAACACTACCGGCAGGGCGGAGAAGACTTCACGAGGGCGGCACTGCAGCGTGTGGTGCAGCTGGACCAGTCCAACGAAGACACGCAGCATGTCGCTAACACACGCGTCGTAGAAGCCGGTGGCGCGGCAGCTGCTGCAGGCTCGCAGCCGGCTACACGCTCTCTCGTTACGGAGCTTCTGCGCAGCTACCCGCACAGCCCTGAAATCCGCGAGCGGTGCTGCCGCTGCATCGCGAATGTGTGCCAGCTAAGCGCCGACACAGAGGGGCGGTCGGTTGCTGCCGTCGCGTCTGGGGACAACACAGCTGCTGCCCCCTCTCTCGCAGATGCCCTTGTCGAGGAGGGAGCGGTGGAGCTGGTTCTTGGCACGTTGGCCATGGCGAACCGTCTCCGCCCACGCGGGCGGTGCTGGGCGGCTATGGCGATGCTGAACATCACCTGCATGTCGCACAGCGGGGCTCAGCGCGCCACCAAGGCTGGTGCGGTGGACAAGGTTGCTGAGTTTGTGCTCTTCCTGCTAGACGACGCCTCCTCTCCTACTTCGGTGTCTACCATGGAGGGGCCTCTCCGCGGGGTATCGGAGGAAACAATGATTGCGCTGGATGCAGCGCTCGGCGCTCTCGCCGCGGTGTTGGCTGCCGAGGCCGCGGAGAACAGCAAAGGCATTTCATTCAACTACGAGGCCGCCAGCTACGTCGCCGTCGACGCAGTTGTGCGCGCGCTGCTCTTCGTCTCCGCGCTGCTGGTGCGGGACGGCCGCAACGACGGCGCGTACGGCGCCTCCCTCCCCTCTCGCCGCTACGGCACCGTGTCCTTCCCCAACGCTTCCCCGACGCAGCAGACGGCCGTCGTGGTGCTGCTGCCGCTGCTGCACAAGGCGTGGATGGCGCTGCAGGCCGTGAGCAGCTGTCCGACAAACCTGCCCATGGTCTTTGACGTGGTGTACGAGGCGGCGAATGTGAACCAGGAGAGTATGATGGTGGCGAATGACTTTGTGGCTGGTGGGTCGGAGGAGGTGCTAGAGGTGACGGCGCAGACGGAGCGACAGTACGTTGCCGCCCTCTCCAGCCTCGTGGACGGCGCACTCTTTCTTGACCACCGAGTTGGAGGGACTGGAGGCGGTGGGGGCGGACGAGCTGGCGCGGCTGCAGCGCGACGTGCGGCTGAACGTGATGGACGCGATGCAGTCCATGACGGCCTCTCGTAAGGATATGGCCCGACGTGGCGCCTCGGCGGATGCGAAGAGCGATGGCGCTGCGACGCACACGGAGCAGAGTGCGGAGGCGGAGGAGGGAGACGAGGTCGGGGTGTATCCCACGGCGGCTGCGATGGGGGTGACGGATGTACTGGCCTCTGGCACGGTGGGCAGCATGGCCCTCGCCTGCGCCGTCCGCCTGCACACCGAGCATCAGGAGCACAACCAGCGCGCCGGCAAGGCAGGTGGGGCGGCCACCGCGGCGTCGTACAGCACGCAGGACTTCACGCTGCTGTCCAAGTCTCTCTTGGTGCTCGCGAACGTGGCGGAGGTGGGGGATGAGGTGGCAACCTCCGCGAACTCCGTAGCCGCGCTGCAGGCGATTTTGGTCGACGCTGTGGAGGAGGTGGTGGCGCTGCCGCGTGCATACCGGTCGACCCTCGCGGAGCTCTTCAAGCCGACGGAGGAGGCAGCGGCGCGTGAGGCTGCGAGTGCCATTCATGAGGACGACCGCCTTGCTTTTCTGCAGCAGGCCGCGTTGGTTGGGCAGGTGTATAGTGTGCTGTGGAGTACGCTGCGAACGGCGCAGGGGGTGACGACCGTGTCGCAGCTGCGGGTGCTGGAGACGGCCACGGCGGTGCAGACGTCACTGCGGGTGTCCTACCTGCCAGCGGTGGAGGCGGCAAGGGAGAGGTATGGTGGCGCGTGTGCCTCTCCGTTGGTGTCTGCACAGGAGGCCGAGAAGCCTCCTGCGCCATCTTCTTCTTCTGCGTCGTCCTCGTCGTCTGATACAGCTACCAAGAAACAGTGGGTGGCCAACACGGCGGAGGAGACGGTGGTGCGTCTGCTGAAGCTGTCCGATGAGCTCATTGACAACTTGTCGAAGCTGACGGATGCGGCTCGCTCCAGAGCTGCCGCCCCGAGTTCTTAAGAAAGAAGAAAAAGATGAGGAAGGGACTGTGGCGGGACGACTGCATGCGATGTTGTTGATGCGTGCATGTGCGTGTTTGTGCCTGTGTGGAAGAATGAGAGGCGGCGTCAGCAGAGGGTGCGCAGTGCTGCCTGACGGAGGCATTACGGTTGCTTCTGGGTGACTTCTCGCTTTCACCTTTCCCAGGAGTGTTTCTCTTCTTCTCTTTCTCATTCTCTGTTTTTAATTTTTTGTCTTGTTGTTGCGAGAATGTTGTTAATCGCCGGCGCGCTTTCACAGAAGTAACCTATTTTGTTTTCCCTCATAATGTGTCTTTCACTTTCTTATCAGTCATGAGACCATGATTAAATGCAGCGAAGCTCAAGAGGCAAGGGTGTCACTTACGTGTGTGGTGAATGCGTGCAGATGGCCGCAAGTGCCGCGGCGCCGTGAGGTTTCTTTTCTTTTCATAATGATATAAAGCCGGTTGCAGAGAAACATGAGTCTCCCGGTGATGCTGCAGCGTCTTGTCTCTCACCTTGGACCTGCCTGTTCCTGTGTTAGTCGTATTGCTCGTTGAGGACAAGGAGCAACATCAGAAGAGCAATATGTGTTCGGCTTTTTTTAGTTCTTCTCGGACCACTTCTTTCTCTGTACGGTCCCCGCTCCTTCTCCGCCTTCGAGTGTCGCCGTCTTCCACCAATTCCTGTCTTACCTTCTTTACTCTCTTCTTACATCTCTCTCTCCACACACACTTACACGCACGCACATCAGATCTTGGCGGACGCAGCCCTGTACAGGTTCTATTCTCTCTCTCACTTTCACTCTGAAGTCGTTCTCTTCGTCTTTTTATCTTCACAAATACCCAAAGACCACCAACAAGAAAAGGAAAAAAAATGAGTGCTTGGGAGGTTATCTTTCAGATCCTGCTCGTGGTCGCCCCGCACATCGGGTATGTGGCGCAGTACTTTGAGATTGCCAGGACGAATTCCATCGAGGGCTACGCCCCTCTCGTCTCTCTCATCCTCCTCACCAGCAACACGCTTCGGCTCTTCTATTACATCGGTAAGCACTACCTGCTTGCCCTGCTCTTCCAAGCCATCGTCGGCGTACTCGTGCACTTTGGTTTACTGCTGAAGGTGCTGGACGTGCATGTGAGTCAGGTGGTGGACGGGCGGCAGGAAGATGTGCTCTTCGGCAGCGGTGCCATCACCCCGTCGCCGATCCGCGCCGCGATGAGCATGGAGGAGACAGGCGGGAAGCCGGTGTCTGCATCGTCCCCCGGTGCGCCGGACAACACCACGCGCGACGATCCTCTCGCAGCACCCTACAGCGGAAACGGTAGCACGGTGCTTGCGGAGCCAGAGGATGCGTCTGCCTCGCCCGTGAAGGCAGCCTTCTCCCGCTTTATGCGCTTTCTCTTTATGGTCGAGGACGCCGTTGAGCAGCGGCTGCTGCGGTTAACGCCGCGTAACTTTGCCTTTAGCTACATCGCAAGCTCCGCGGTCACGCTCGTGGTGGTTCTTGTCTACTTTATCTCTATCGGCCGTATCTGGAAGGACGCACACGCCGTCGTGGGCTACCTTTCCCTCGGCATCGAGTCTTTGCTGGTGCTGCCGCAGATTCTGCGCAACGCCCGTCGGCAGAGCACCGAGGGGCTTTCGATTCTTCTCATTCTCACCTGGGCCGGTGGTGACATCATCAAGGTGATCTACTTCACCTACGCAAAGCAGGCGCTGCCGTTTATTGTGTGCGGCATCTTCCAGACGGTGCTGGATGTGGTGGTGGTGGCGCAGGTCATCTACTACCGCTTCTACCTGCGCAATGAGGCACGTGCTTCGGGGGCTGCGGCGCCGCTTTAGCACTCGGTATCCGAACCGGTGCCGTTGGCTCGACGCCTTATGACCAGCGTGTTGCGGGTGAGGAGAGCGGCGAGGAGACTTGATGGTTGCCTGCTCCTTTTGTGTCTGCCAACACTGTCGCCTCCTCTCCTTCTTTTTTTCCTTTCTTTCGTCCGCCAGCGGCAAAATAAAGAAAGAAAGAAAGAAAAATAAAGTGAAGCGCAGCACGTTTATTAAGCCTGCGCTACAGCGCTGGTCAAAAAAAAAAAGGTGTGAGAGAGGGAGGTGAAAGGAGGATGCTGAGTGGATGTAAGATGGGATGAGCGTGCTGTTTGTGTCGATGGCGCACGCGCTGCCACGAGCTACAGCACCCAGTCATCTTTTATTATTTTCCCCCTCTCCCGCTTTCCCTCCACTTTCACATTTTGCTTCTACAGGTGTGTTTTCTTGATTTTACCGTGCGTGCAGGTGCGGTGTGCTTGCAATTGTGTTTCTGCGTCTTCTCTTGCACTGATTCCTATCACTTTTTCATTATTGTTTGTTTTTGCGCTACTCTTCATCTTAACTTGACCTCTTCTTGCTCTCTCCTGTATTGCATTGTGTACCATCGAAACGGACGATCATGCATCACTGGACCCAATTAATATATATTTTTTTTGCTGATGCGGTGTGAGGCACGATGAGAATCAAGTGGCGGCTGTGCTACATGAAGATGATTGGCAGGCTTTACGCGCGCTGCGATCACACGCTTAAAACAGAAGACACGGAGGCGTTGTACGAAAGTCTCCTTCGTGCACAAAACATAATTGCATGTCGTCTGCGTTACCTGCCACTCTGTGCACAGCACTGCTCTGTGGTACTCAGTGCGCAGCTGCGAGCTCACGAAAGGGCGACGGATCAGTGCGTTGCCGTGATAGCCGGCGGCAAGGTCAGTCTTTTATCTTTCTCTCTCCCTTTCTACAATCACAATGATTTCATCCCTCTTCACCTTTTTTTTTTGCTATTAATTCACTAGACAACGAGCAAAAGACATCCACCCAGCGAGAGAGGAGGACGACTCCGCAGAGAAGTGCATCTCTCACTTTTCCTACTGCTTACCTGCCCAGTGGCCGTTCGATTGACACAACTTCGAATGCAAGCGACGCCGACAAGATGGAGGACACTCTCACCAACGTAGAGCGGCGCATCTTCGACAACTTGCGCGCCGTCGATGCGCAGTGCGCCGCCATCGCCCAGCAGCGCGCGGAGCTCGAGCGTAGCCGCCGTGGTCTCCGTCAGTGTCTGCGTGTTGTGTGGGATGAGTACGAACCTGCTGCGGTTGCCGCGTCGTTGCGTGAACCGTCTGTGGCGTCTGCTGAGCCCCGTCGTACTCTTGCTGCCATGAAAGAAGGTGGTGAGCAGAGCGCGTACTCCGCTACGTCAACAACGGATCGTGGTGGTGATGGTGGTGAGGAGAAAATGGCAAATCTACCAACGCCAGCGAAGGAGTTTGCGGCTTTTGACAGCAGTCATGTATCCACTCACCCAGTAAGAAACCTTTCGGCGACACTTCTTTCTCTCTTTAATACTGTTCCTCACGATTTATTCTACTCGACGCAACAGGACACACATCTCTCTCGCTTCACGGCACAAACACAGGCGCTGCACACACGCGTCGCCCAGTACCGCGAGGACAGCCTTCTGCACGCCGCGAAGCTGGAGTTCGCAGAGGAGTGGACGCGCGTAGCTCTGCCGTGGTTCAACACCGTGGTGATGCAGCAGTTCTTCTTGCCGCTGCAGCGCACACTGACGAAGTTGGAAAGCCGACTCGCCAGGCTGACCCGACGCCTGTGCCTCGACCTTCCACAGTACACGCTACGTAGGCCGGACCAGACAGCAGAAGAGGCTCATGATGCACGAGGTAGGAATATGTTTCCTCTGCTGCTGCTGTGGGGACGCTACCTGCACGCCAAGGATTGTCGGCCATCCACAAGAACGGGTAAGGCTTCTCCATCATCCCTTCCTCCTCTTCCCAATTCTTCCCTTGAACGGTGTGGTGGCTCGGCTGACAACGAGGAAGAAGTTGTCGTGGCGCCTCCGCCACATGGAGATACGACAGAGCTGCGAGAGAGTCTGCCGCACCGCCGGCGTTCGCTGCGCCACATCTGGCACGTTATGCGTTACGGGCTGCTCGGTGGATGTGGTGCCGAGAAAGGAGGAGAAGGAGGAGGCATGTGCTGGTGATGGCGTGCGTTACCTGCCGGAGGAAGCGAAGCTCTGTGCACTGCCGGAGGGAAACCAAAGTGGAGACTATCTTGTCTCTCGTGTGAGAGGTCTGTTAGCACAGTACGCCGACCTCTACCCACGATTCTGCTTCTCATTGAACCACAGCGCTGCTGGCAGTGTTACTTGTTCGTTAAGGGACAACAGCAAAGGCGTCGCTGATAAAGGCGCGTATGTCGCCTCCGGTGCCTTCGCGCTGCTGCGGTTTCTCGGGCGCGTCTTTGTGCTTCACTACACTCTACATGCGGGAAACGGTTTCGCTTCATGCCGCAGCAGCAGCAGCAGCGTCGGTGAACATCGGGAGGAGGAGGAAGCAAGTCTGGCGCAACTGACCCTCCTCCCTTTTCATCTGCTCCGACCTTCCCTGCAGCCAATCTTGGAAGCTCCAGAAGATGCAGACGCAGATGCGCAGGGTGATGCGCATCACGACTCCGGCAGCGGCGCTACACCTGCGCTTCTGCCGACGACAGCCGCAGCTATGTACTGGAAGTTGAACCAACCTTTTTATCCTCCTCTGCAAGCCTTCTCTGCGGGATGCGCCGCGGCGTACCTCCGCCACATCAACTCTGAAGGCGACGGCCTTCTTTCTTTCTTACGGTGGTGGTGCGACTCTTCTTCCGCCTGTGACTGCCGCTACACGTACGCCCGTCTCCTCCTCCTTGAGTGGATTTATGGGCGTTCGCCACTCAGAGAGAGCACTGCGTCGTGTCAGAGGCCACTCATTGCCTCCTCCATCCTCGTCGTCGCTGCCACCGCCAGCTTCGCCGTTAGCTGCCGAGGCACGTCTTTATCGACTGCGAGAGGCGGAGGTACAGATGCGCGGTCAGTGGCAGGAGCTGCAGACACGGCTGCTCGTGGCGCGTTCGCTGCGTTCGCGGGCAGACCGCGTGCCACAGTAGCGCTCGGCGCACGCAACATGAGAGAGAGAAAAGAAGGAATAAAGATGTGAGATCGCAGTTGGTGTTTTTTACAAAGGCATCCGTCGTTCTTCCTTTTTTTTTTCGGATCGCTTAATTGTGCGCTTTCAGCGTCTCACAACAAACTGCTGGCTTTTTGTTTTTTTTTCCCCTTGTTTTTCCCCTGCTGAATGCTTCTGCTGCTTTCCTATTACCATGTCAGAAGAAAAAAAACTCTGAAGTAATTGATCTAAAAGAAGCGAGCGATCGCTGCCTTGTTCACTCACAGCTGCGTTTAAAGAGGAGAAGAGCCGTTGTCATCAGGCGCGTCCACTCTTTGCCATTACCGCGATCGCAACCGGCCGGAAAAAAAGGTAATGTAAACATTCAAAAGAGATCTGCTCGGGTTTGAGTCGGAAATCGTGAGAGATGTCGACCAGCTAGGTTTTGCTGCCACTTCTTTGTCATTTTTTCCCTCTACTCTACTCTCTCTCTTTTACTTTGCCTGCTCTCATGCCCCAAACTGCACTCATACTTCCTCAAATCATTGCATATGCACTTGCATGCTGGTGCTTTACCCTTAACACACTCTTCTCTCTCTCGCATCGTCTATCGAATGTTGCCTTGTTGAGCAGTGCCTCGCTATTTCGGGTGTGTGTCTGAGTTTGCGCACGCGTGCTTTCTGCGTGTCTTTCCCCGTCCCATAGTTGGTGCCTCCTTTTTTTCTCTTTTTAATTATTATTACTTTTCTTTGTTGCTTTTAGTTGTTGTTAATAGGTAAGAGATATACGTGGGGCACCGCTCTGAACTGTGTTATTCTCTCCTCTGTAAGCCTTCTCGCTGTAAACTCTTCACCCCTCATCCCCCTCTTGTCCCATTTTACCCACTACTGTTTTTTTTTTCTGCTGCTTCGGAGGGGCATCGCTGGGAGTAGCGCACATCAACAAGCAACACAAATAATCAAGCAGAAACACAGACGTAGACTTCCCTTCATTTTATTTTTCTACATAAAAGTAACAAAATTGTCTTATCAAAGCCATTTCAACGCGATTAAAACGAACAGTCAATGGGAGCGACGTGCATCAAGGATAAGACGGCGACGCCGAAGCATGCCCAGGACGGCGGCGACGCAGCGGCGTGGGAAAACAAACGTGGTGCGGCGGCTGCCCAACCCCAGCATGGCGCGGCCGCACCCAAGAATGCGGCGGGCGGACGCGGGGCAGCAGCGCCGCGCGCCGCCAATGAAAAGGTGCAGGAGAACCAATTCGGCCGCTGTGGTGCCATGGGGCTAAACCACAACAACCACAACGGCAAACCCGCGGCTGGTGGTGGCATCGCCGCGTATCGCCCGAGCGACGACGTGGCCAAGGCGTACTTCGAGTACATCAGCGAGCTGCGCAGCGCCGCAATCGCGACGGGTGTGTTGCCGGCCACCGCAAACGATGGCTTCGCCGTCGACTCCACAAAAAACAACGATGGCACGAGTCTGGCAGAGTCGCACCGCGCCTCGGAGAACTTGGCTGCGGCGTGTCCGCCGCTCACCACCGTGACCGTCTACCAATGTCAGCCACTGCAAGGCGATGCCGTGGTGGCGAAGGGCATGTACAGCTCCCTGCACCTCGCCCGTCTCACCGTCTTCACCGGGCCTGCCGAGTCGATGGCGAGTGCGGCAGTGCCGCGGCACCCCCTCGGTCGCCGCACCAGCGATGGCTCGTCCATCGTCTTCTCGCCAGACCCTGCCTCCTCCATAGGCTCGGAGTCCATCTCTGTCAGCTTTGTGAGCGCACCGGCGGCGACCGGCAGCGTGCACAGCCCAACAGGTGGACTCGGCGGTGCCGCGCACTACATCATTGCGGTCAAGGAGATTCCCATGTTCCCCAGCTACGCGACCGGCGTGCTGCTGGAGCAGATTCGAGCGGAGGTGCGCAACTGGACGCGACTCTCCGCCTACAGCCCGCGTGTGCTGCGCTGCTACGTGCTGGAGTACGTGCATGGCGAGGGCGTATCGGCTGCCGTGCCGGAGGCGTGCTGCCACCACTACCCCGGCCTCTCCAACGAGGAGGTGAAGGTGGGGAAGGCGGCGACATCTACTTCAAGCCCCTACAGCTCCCCGATTGGCAAGATCCTTGAGCGCCGCAAGAGCCCGTCCGGGACGACAAGCCCGAAGCTCTTCGGCAGCATGGGCCGCGGTGGACGCGGTGCGTCGAGTCAGGAGGCATCGCAGGTCGACACCAGCGGCACGCCGCAGAAGCTGCGGCTGTACCTCGAGTATGCCAAGTATGGCACCCTGCGCGGCTACCAGACGAAAGACATGCCGGAACGCTTTGACAAGCGTCGCCTGCATGAGCTGACGGCCCGTGCCTACATGCGCGATGTGCTGCTGGCGCTGCTGCAGGTGCACGAGTGTGGGGAGCTGCAGTACGACCTGTGCGCCAAGTCGATCTTCTTGAATCAGCCGATGCAGACGGTGTACGGGACGTACTTCCCGGCGTACATCTCCGATGTCCCGGCAGGCGACCTGGGAGGCGTCACCCCGACGCAGCTCGGGAAAGCGTTGGGCCTGCTGGACCCTCCCATGCCGCCCTCCGCACCGAGTGGCAACAGCGCCGCGGTCAACGCAGGCAGCGGGAGACAACCCGAACAACATCGTCAAGGTGCTGCAAGGCGGTGGAAAAAACGGTGCGGCCGGCAAAAAGGCCAACGGCAGCCCCAACATCGGCGGTAACGAGCCGATCAACAGCGTAGCGGAAACACCGGCCGGTCCTCTCCCCTTAAGCAGCGGGGCGGCCAACGTCCAGGGTGATGCGTCGGTCGTCACGCACAACGCGAGTGTTGTGCCGATGGTGTCCGTGTCCGACGCACGCTGCAACAACAGCGCCTCACCCATCACGGCCTACGAGCAGCGCGACACTGCGGGCAGCCCCGCCGATGCCACGAAGCCGAGCCCCGATGACGCGAACAACGGCATGTCATCGCCGCTGAGTGCAACGACGCCGCTGCGTGGGGACCGTCCTCGCAACGGAAATGCCTTTCCCGAGCGCGGCAGCAGTGGTCTTCGCTCCTTAGGCAAGCAGGCGAGCGTCAACAGCTTACGCACCGCGGGCTACGTCGAAGGCGACGAAGGCGCGGATCGTCAGCGGCTGAACGAGGTGTACTGCCGCTACATGGACGACTTCGATTTCAAGCGCAACGACGGCGAAGCGGTGCCCTTCCCCTCGCCACACGATGGCATGGAGGCGCAGGCGGATGCCGACCTCCTGGCCACAACGATGCTGCCCGAGGCGGCGCGGGCGACCCCTGCCATGACGGTGATGCCGCTGCTGCGGTCCGGTGTCGGCGGCGTTGCCATCGTCTCGCCCGACCACCACCTCGTGAAGCCGGGAGATGCCCTGCACGCACCAGACCTGCGGGGACGGCTGCCGATGGTGCTGACGCCGTCCACCAACACCGCCGCTCTCGTCTGCGGCAACCCACATACGAACGCCCCGACCTTCACCCCTGCGCAGGCGCCGAGCGACGCACCAGCCACGACTGCAGCGGCGACGGCGACACCAACCACCGCACACACCATGAGTTCCGGCACAGCAATGGGCGACGCGGCGGGGACGCTCGGCCGTGCCCGCGGCGGTGCCCCGCTGACGAAGCTGAACCACGCCGCGCTGATTCGCCGCGCTCTCGCGTACGGCGATGCCGACAAGCTGGAGGACATTTCGGTGTGCAAGTACGTGACGGTGACGCACGCTGCACCAGAGGTGCTGCACCGCCGCGCCTTCTCCGCCGCGAGTGACATCTATGCCTTTGCCATGACGTTCATCGAGCTCGTGACGGACGACGGTGCCATCATGGAAGACTGCCTACCGCAGAACCTGGCCAAGCCCAAGACTCGACGTGAGAAGGAGGCCTACGACGCGCTGCTGATGGCAAACATGGACAAGTGGTACCAAGCACGGCTCACCGCCCTCCGTCAGCACTTCGATGCCGTGGCCAAGGAGCAGGAGCTGCCGGCGATTTTGTCACCACGTGCGGGCCCGATCGTTGTGCGCATTCCAGACCACCTCTCTGATGAGGCGCGCAACATGCTGCGGTGGTGTCTGCAGAGCGACCCACAGAAGCGTCCGACAGCGGCGGAGCTCCTGCGATCGCGCTACTTTATGCTGGGCGACTGGATCGCTGCGCCGACGGTGTTGGCGGCAGAGCGGGGCGTGACGAAGCCGCCGGAGAAGCCGTGGGACACGTCGGTCAGCTTCAACGCCGCTGCCAAGGCGATTGGCTTACCCTCACTGCAGGACTAGGACGATGTTTGTGTTGCGCATCTAAGGGAGAAGAAGGACGCGAACAGGACTGTGTATTTATATGTGTGTGCGTGTGATGCTTCCCAGGTAAATGGGGAAGAGAGAAGCCACATACCGATGCGTGCTCTTGCAGACTCCGCTTGTATCGAACATCTGTTGGAAGCATTCTGTTGTATTTTCTGAACACCTTTTATTCTTCAGGTGTTGTTTCTGACTCGTTGCAGGGAGTGAAGACTCTCTCTTAGTTCACTACTTTTTCTATTTTTTTATGTTTTCACCTTCTCGTGTCTTTCGTTGGGAGAAGGCGGCGTACGCTCAGCGAGGTGCGCCAGCCGCGTTGGACGTGACGGCTGTTGTTGGACATGAACATCGATTATTCTTCTAATGTTGCTTCTCTTTTGTTTTCCTTTTCTCCCCTCCTTTTTACCTTCCGAGAACGACTCGGCAAAGCGGAGTCCGGCCATCTTGGCCACACAGTAGAGCGGACGAAAAAAAGAGAAAAGAATAAGAGTGCGATAGGCCATGATGTACGCAACGAAGAGAGAGGTGCGCATTGGAATAGTGTGTCCGAGTGTTTGTGTGTTTGTGTGCGGTCACTCCTGTGATCTCTCTTTCTCTCTCCTACGCATCGATATGCTTCACTTTCCTGCGTTGCTGCATAAAAGGGGGAATAACAACGAGCGAGTACGGATGGAATTTCCTATCCATCACTTCGTTTTTTTATTGTTCTTCGGTGGTCAACACAGATGTGGGTTTTTTTGCCCCTTTTTGTTTTTGGAAAACCTTTCTCTATTTATTTTAGAGGTGTGTGCGCGTTGTGAATACTGGCAGACCACCGCTTCATGGACGGAGCTGCTAAATCACAATCTTACTTTTTTGCCATCATGTATGGTCCATCGTATCTCCCTTCTTTTTCTCTTTTTCTGTTTTTCTCTTCTCCACACCGACCTCTGACACACCACCGTGCCTCTTGACGACTGCGTCTCAGCCCCTCTCTTACTTCACACATACACACGCACACGAGGGCACACCTGCGCAGAGTTGTCATAATTGATTGCCGTAGTCTCTTCATTGTGATTTTTACCCCCCTTCTTGTCTTTACTTCTTTCTTTCACAGCGTGTCTGTTTTCTCGCCACAGTGTCTTCCACGCCTCCACAACAGCGAGACGCTGCGTCACTTAGACAAAACAAACACATACATGGAGTCCTCTTCCACGCCCTCCTCTTCCTCATCCTCTACGACTCCTCTCTGGGGCCGCACGCGGAGTCCTGCTATCCACATTCCCACTGCACAGCCCTCGCCACAACACCACCCATGTCAGCACCAGCACACGGTAGGTGGCACAGCTCAGGGTGATGGCCACGGCGTACGCGTCCCTCCGTCGTGGCCGCAGGAGGCATTACAGATGGGAGAGACTCTGGAAGGGAGTGTTGAAGGTGGATCCTGCGAGCCGGCCGCCATGTCATTGTCTGCGGCCTCCTCCACCCCTGCGCCATCAGAGGTGGTAATGAAGACGCTCGTGCGGCGCTTCGCAGCTGCGGAGCGGCGACTCGAGGCGTGGCGCCACGCCAACGGCAGCGCACGCGCCGCCGCCGCAGCTCAGCGCCGTCAGCGTCGCCACGCCGCAGTTGCTGTGCTAGACGGTGGAGGTGCAGAGGAGATGACATGGAGCGCTGTAGGCAGTGGTGCATCACACATGGCCTCTTCTTCGTCGGATCTGACCGCTGTGCTCCGGCGCAGTGCGGTGGTGCGGGCGGTGCAGACGTGGTGGCGGACGACACGCGGCGACGCGGCGGCCACTACATCCACTGCAGCTGCCGGAAAGCGTGCGGCACGGTCGACACACGCGCAGCCACGGCGTGCTGCAGTGCCGCCGCCGCCTCTCCCGTTTGCGTGGATTGGCGCCACCGGCCGCCATCTGCTTCGTCGTGTCTCGCGCTCGCTGACGTCGCTCTCTAGCGAGCGTGGGCAGCCGTCTCGGGTTGAGCTGCTGACGGGTGTTGGCAGTGGTCGGCGTCCGGTTGCGTCGGGTGACGTGCATGCACGAGGCAGCAGCAGCGACGGTGGCGCGTCTGACGAGGAGAGCGGTGAGGACAATGTTGAGGGAGGGAGTGCGCTCTATCACCACCACGACGCAAAATCTTCCGTGTCAGTGAGTGGCATGTCTGTGAAGCGAGGTGCGGCGCGGCCTGCGTGTTCTTTTCCCTCTCCCCTCGCCACGGATATGAGCAGGGGCGAGGGGAGCGAGAGCAGCCACAGCAGCAGCAGCAGCAGCGGCAGCAGCGACAACGATGATGACGGTGATGGTGGCGCTGCAGCACCTCCTGTAGTTTCTACTAGCGGGGAAGACAGCCGCTTCACCTTGTCGTGGATTCGTGGTCTGCGTGGCGATCGCAGCGGGTCGCACGCACCAGCAGCAGCAGCAGCAACAGCAGCCTCAACACAGACGCGGAGTCTCGCCGACGAGTCTTTCCGTGGGGCCTCACGCCTTCTCGCCAAGTCACGTGCCCGCTTCAGTCGGTGGCTGCAGCGGCAGCGCCGGTTGCAGTCGGCGAAGCGCGCGCTGCTCCGCGAGCGATGGCTTCGGTTTTCTCCGCAACAGCAGCTGCGTGGGCACTCGGGTCAAATCAGGGGCGAGGACGCAGATTTGCCAGTCACAACCAGCTTGAGTGGTGTGCGCGGAGGCAGTGAGGCGCTGCCAGCCGGCTTCTGCGCTGCGCAGCAAAGCTCACCGTTCGAGCGTGCGATCCTTCAGTGCGTGCCTTCTGCGTGGGAGCGGACGGTGAACACCACCGCAGCGTCCGGGTTCGGCGCGTCGGTGCCAGCTGCATCAGCTGCGGCTGCGCGTGCGGAGGTGCGGTCAGAGTTGCGGCGCGTTGTTGCTGCCGTGATGGCGGCACGCGCTGCTCAGTCAAAGGATGAAGCTGAGCGCAGCACTGCCAGTAGCAATCCGACGCGTCCTCCTACTGCTTCAAATCCACCAGCCGCGTCGAGGGCGGAGCGCCAAGACAGAGAACACGCCGCCGCTGCTGCGCAACTCGGCCGCAGCATCACGGCCCTCGCCCGTCTCCACAGAGGCGGTGCGTCTGCAGTGGAGGAGGGAGAAGAAAAAGAAGGCGCCTCTTTGCTTTCGACGGTTGTCCTCTCTCCTCGTCCTTCGGCTTCCTTGGCGCGTCTGCAGCTAAGCAGCAATATGAGCACTGCATCAGCTACCCGTAAAGCCACCGCTGCCGACACGACCACCAGCTCGCGTGTGGAGGACCCAGCCGACTCTGCACGCAGTCTTCTTGTCGACCCTACCCACACCCCACGCGACGCAGCGGTGCGACTCGCCTACGAGGAAGTAATGCGCGATGTCTGCGGTGCGGAGCTGCGGCAGGCGGTAAACACAATTGCCACCGTCAGCCACGACGCCACGGATCGTGCGTTGGCGCAGTGGGTGGAGCGGCAGCTGCTAATGGGGCTCGCGAACTCATCGAGTCGTCAGAAGACGAACACAGAGGATTCGAGTAAGAGTGCTGACGTTCTCTTTACGGGCATCCTGCGCCACATTCAAAGCCGCGTCCCTGTTTCCTTGTCTGCGCTGCGGCTCGACGACGTCGACCGACGTGCCTTGGCAACTGTGCAGGAGAAGCGAGAGAGCGACGCCGTGGCCGCTGCCCTTGCCACTGCGGGGTTACACCATCACGTACCGCCAGCTGGCCTCGCTGAGCGCGGACTCATGGCTGAATGACCAGGTGATCAACAACTATCTGCAGCTTCTCTGCGAGGATGTCGAGAGCCGCCAGCAGCAGCAACAGCAGGGAAAGCAGGCAGCGTCGCGTGTGCCGCACAGTGTGGCTTCGATGGGAACGCACTTCTATGCGAAGGTGGAGTCCGAGCTGGCGTCCGGAGCGGAAGGCTTGCACGTTGGCGGCAGCGCTGCATCGGCTGCTGCTTTACCACCGCTGGCGGCAAACAGCGCCACGCTGCGGTGGCTGCGTCGGCGTCAGCACCTTCTCGAGCCCTTCAACGCAGGAAATGCGCAGAGTGTTCGTGCGGTGCTGATCCCAGTCAACATCGAAGGTCAGCACTGGGCACTTGCCGTGTACTACCGGGATGAGAAGCGCTGGGTGCTGTATGACTCGATGAGCCGATCAGACCGTGCTCGGCAGCGGGGAGAGCTCATTCTGTCGCGGTTATCGCACACGTGGCGGGAGTGTCAGCGGCACTACAACCTACCTATAGACGCAGTTGTCTCAACTCAAGGAGAGGCGCAGCGCGGTGGTGACGGCGGCGTTGCTGTCATTGTTGCCGCGGCCTACACGCCATTTTCCGCGCGAGAGCCGAGCGCCGCTGCCGTGGCGCGTTGTGCGTCTCCGCTGGACACGCTGCAGCCCTACGGCTCGATGGCAGAGCTGCACCGCGCAGCGAAGCGTCTGCGACATCAGGAAGCCCAGCTGGAGGAAGAGAGGGAAGGAGAGGGCGCGGGTGAGGAGAGGAGAACGTTGCCACGCGCGGAGCGCGCACACGACACCTCCAGTGCACCTCTCGCAGCCACAACGCTGCCCGCTTCGCTACTTTCCGATGCCGAGGTGGAGTGGTTCACCGACGGGTTTCGCCACGCCCCGCAACAGCGCAACGGCAACGACTGCGGTGTCTTCGTCTGCCAGGTGGCGTGGTGTGTCGCACAAGGGATTGCGGTGAGCTTTACGCAGGCGGATGTGACGCTGCTGCGCCACGTGGTGACGCTGGAGCTGCTCAGCAAGCGGTTGCTGCGCCGCTACCCGACGAACCACACGTCGTCTTCGGCAGATGTGTAAAATGCAGAGAGATGGAGAGAAAGAGGCCGATGCCACTCGTTGTCGTCGTCATCTTCTTTTTTCTCCTGAGTTTTCCACGGATGCGCTGTTCTTTTGATTTTTTTGTTAATGTTGAGTAGGAGAGAGAGACAATACGAGTGCGCTTGTGCCTGTGAGACTCGGCCACTTCACCAGAGATGAGATAAGGAAGCGGAGCGCAACGTCGGCGAAGCGCCATCAGACGCAGTCTGGAAGTTAATTAAAAAAATAAAAAGCAATGAATTAAAAACGAGCGCACGAGAGGGATAATACTCTGCTGCTCACCATGCACCACTGCTACTGGTATCGGGAAGAATGAGAAGTGAACGACTTAAGCCGCAACAACGTCGACTATCGAGAAGAGCAAGACGTGCGTGTATGTGCGTGTGTGTGTATGCATGTTTGTCAAATGATTGCGTCCGGAATAAACTTTACATAGAGCGACTATGCAGAGCTGCCAACACACTTTTCCTTTCTCTCTCTCTCTTTCTGGCTGGGATTCGTTGCCGCTCCGCGACGCGCGACGTGCGCAGTACATTGTATTCTTGTAGCCGCCGTTGCTCTGCCCCATTGCTGCGCAGTCTTCGTACATCATCTGTAACACACACAAACACACATACAGGCGCAACAAACCAACTTAAAAGCTCTATTCACGTTCACAATCACTCAACTTTCTCTCTTTCTTTCTTTCTATTGAGCATTTACTAAAGCGTTAGACGCTTCCTTTGCGTAAGTCTCTCCTTCCAGTGTTGTTTCTAAGGGTTTTTTCTATTTCTTTATAGTTTGCCGCGTTGTGTCGCCCCCCTCTTCACTCCAAGCGTTCATTGTGTGATTCTCTTCTCTTTTTTTTTTCTTTGGCTACCTTTCCCTCAAAAAAAAAAAGGCTGTTTGCAGAAGAGAACTTCTGCGACAGAAAAAAAAAAAACGCGTAAAAAATTAGTTACAGTAAAAAGAAAAAAAATACAGCAAGTGCCACCGTGTGTGTCGCTCTCTGAAGCTCTGTGCCTGCGTTCATCTTCACCTCACAAACATTCCTTTTTTAAAAATCTAGGTCTTGTCTCTGTGTCTTTTCTATTACTATCTGTGTTTCTCTCTGGTTGCTCGGAACTTCTCCATTGTGGTGAGCAGTGTCAGGTGGTTGTTGTCTACTCTTGCGTGGGACACACAAATACACACTCTCCTCGGCTTCTTTCTTTTGTTTGCGCTGTTTCTTCTGTTCAGCTTCTGAAGCTGTAGAAGAACGAGAACAGGACTGCCTCTCCCGCCCTCAACGAGATCATCACACACCACGGAAAACGAAGAAAAGCGGGAGTGTAGCACATTCTTGCCGCTTTTTTTTTTTTTTTGGTGCAGTGTGCCAACTAACAAATCTTGTTTTTTTTCCCTCTCTTGTCTGCTTCTCATTAAGGACGGTCGCTGATCGCGCAAACATGGGCGGAGACTCCAGCAAGCACGCCGGCTCCTCTGGCGCGTCCCGCAGCCGCGACCGCAAGCGCAGCGGCCTCTCCAGTGCCCTCGCCGGTGGGGACTGCCGCAGCGTCAGCAACAGCACCACCCGGCCTACCGCCGCCGGTCCGGTGTACGGCGCCATTCCGGAGCACATTCCCACCGCCCCTGTCAAGTGCAATCCGGTCCCTATAGTGCCGGGGGCGGCAGCGCTGGATGCGGCGTTGACCTGGATCCCAGAGACGGAGGCGACGCTTGTTGCGGAGTGGAACCGCGAGCGGCAGCAGACGGCAGCTGCGGGGCTGCGGGGACTGAAGCCGCGTAACGGTGGGAGCGCGGGTGGTGGCGGTGGTGGTGGTGGCAGCGGTAGCGAGGTTGTGGAGGAGAAGGGGGCAGGGGCGGCGGCGCACAGGGTACATCGACCGAGGTCTCCTCGGCAAACCCGGAGCCAAGCACAGCCAGCACAGCCGCGACAGGCACAACAGGGAATGCGGGTGCGAGTGCGGCTGACTCTGCTGCGCCTGCGGTTGCATCCGCCGCGTCGAGTGGTGGCGCTACGGTACCGCTGGGCTGCGACTGCACGCCCGCCACCGCGGGCCGCACAACCGGCCTCACCTTCCGTGTCCCGACGACGTGGACGCTGACGGTGGCGCAGGGTGGTGGTGGTGGTGGTGCCTCGACGTCACGCTCCCCCTCCTCGCCTTCCAGCCACAAAGCACCGGTAGAAAAGCGGACGGGGCAGAAGAAGGAGCTACCGAGTGGCTCGCTGGTCATCTCAGCGCTGCCGGTCGGGATGGAGTACTATCGCGCGCTGCAGTCGCGGTGGTTGACGCCTGAGGCGCGTGCGATGCCGCCGGCGACGGAGGAGGAAGATTTGAACGACTCGGTCATTTTGGACGCCGTGACGGACCCCGACGGCAGCGCGCTGAGCCCGCCGGTGCCGCTGGGCTACATGATTGACCTCTTTGTGCCGCAGTGGCGGGCGGAGGGGCTCTTCGACCAGGCTGAGCTGGCCAACCAGGCGCGATAGGGTCTGTTTTTGAATGTATTGGAGAACTCTTATTTTTGCTCTCAAGTCACATTTTTTGTTTTTGGGGTGTTTTATTGGTCTTCGCGGTGTATTGATTGCTTGTGCCTCTTCCCGGTCTTCAAAAGGAAGGCTTGTCATGTGGATACTACAGTACTCACTCTCTTTCTAACACCTAAGCACACACACGCACACATCTATATGTACTTCAGCACATTTTTCGCAGTCCTTCTTAACTCGTTAGTTTCTCTGTTGCTGGCTGTTCTCTCTACCTCTGTGTCTATCCGTTTGCCATTTTCGTCGTTGTTGTTCTCTCTCTCTCTCTTCGTGTGGGGCTGCGCTGGTGATCACGTGTACTGGTGTGGTAGGTTTTTTTCGTCTGTGGCCTTTCTTTTTTTTTTTTTTTTTTTTTTTTTTTTTTTTTTTTTCAGACAAAGCGCGTTGTTCATCTCCCCTTCACTCTCTCCGCAGTGCGCTCTTTCTTTCTCCCTTCTTGTACTCAATTTTTTGGGTTTTTTCTTCAAAAAAAGAAAAAAAAGGGGTAAAATTTTTTTTGCGACGCGGAGCTCTCAATTCTTGATGCGTTTTTTTTGGTGGGGGGGGAGGGGGAAATAAAAAAACCCCCGGGCCCCCCCCGGCGGCTCCCCTCCCCCCCCCCCCCCCGGCCGGGGCCCGGGGGGGGGGGGCCGTTCTTCCTTCTTCACGGAGGTCGCGCTGGTCTTCCACTCTGCGTTTTGTTGTACCACGATTTTGAGGGGTGCTGCCGTGACCTCTCAGTGCGTTTTTTACTCTCTATTTTTTTCGCCCGTACCTGTGTACTATGGATTTGGTGCCGTGCCTGCCGACGCAAGGCGTCCAACTCTCTCTTCGTTGCTTCCCCTCGCAGGGACAAAATAAGGGAAAACAAAACCTAGGAACGTGAAGGCGACCGTGTGCGTTGTGTGGCGCGCTCTCGAAGAGCATCGGCTGCGCATTCAGCGCCGATAAAAAAAAAAAAAACTTGAACGCCGCGCCACGTACGTGAAGGTGCTGCCAGCACTCTCGCAGCCGCGTCCGTTTCCTTTAATTCCCTTCTCTATCGACAGACTTCGGCAAAAAAAAAAGCTCTGGAGAGGGGAGGATGCGGTGCGGTGGAGACTCTCCGCCACATCACCCCCGAACTCTGTCGCCCCCAAGCTGAGAAGCGAAATGACACGTATGTGTGCAACAGTCTGACCGTGAATGCTGCTCCAAATTTTTCTTTCCTTCAACGACTTCTCTTTCTCTCTCTCTCTCTTCGCTATCTTCCTACACCTCAACCCACTTCGGCCTTTTTTTGTTTTTCCGCCTTACATGCCTTGATGGATAAGAGTCAGCTCTAGTGTAGCAGCAGCAGCAACGGTGGCAACACCAGGCAACCAAGTTGAGCTAAAAGAAAAAAGAGAAAAAAGAGAGAAGGCAAGACCTCGCGACCCCCCAAAAAAAGCCATACAAGGAGACAAAAAAGGTTTGAAGAAGGCGCCGCGGCCGCCGCAGTGTTGCGCACCCCGCTCTCCCTCGTCACAACGACGGGTGTGTATTCCTCATCGGCTCGCGTGCCGGAGGGGCCGGTGGGGTGTGTGCCCAACCCCATCAGCCTCGGCGCCGCACGCGATCTGACAATTTCCTGGCTTTCCGAAGCGGAGTCCGTGCTCGTGCTGGACTGGGCCGAGTCGCGGGCCAAGTACACAGCTGCCAAGGCCGAAGAGGCCGCCGCACGGCAGCAGCGGGTCAGCCAGGCGAGTCCGAGTGGCACGGCAGCGGCGCAGCTCGTCGCCGCGGCTGGTCTGCACGCCCCGCAGCACTCGTCGTCGTCGAGCGGGTCGTCGTGCTCGTCTTCCGAGGACGAGGACGAGGATGATGTGCGGCGTGCGGAGGGCCTCGTGCCGCTGCAGTGTGACCACGCCCCCTTCCCCTTCAACCGCAGCTGCGGTGTCGTGTTTGAGGGCACCGCCGTGAATGCTGGTGGCTCCTCTAATGGTGGGCCAGCAGCAGCAGCAGCAGCGGCAGCAGGAGTGGCAACGCCGCAGCTGCCGACGACGGAGGTGCCGGTTGGGATGGACTACTACGCCGCCCTGCAGCGTGCGTGGTCGCGCCGCCCTGCGAACCCGCCCAAGCTGCCCCCGCTCGCCTCGGAGGCCGATGTCAACATCAGCGACATCGACGACGTGTTGTCGGGCGACTCCGACTACGAGGAGCTGAACCCGCCGGTGCCGCTGGGATTAATGATCAGCTACTTCGCAGAAGATTGGCGAGAGAGTGGGCTCTATGACGTGGTGCAGAAGCGCGAGGACGCACTGTCGGCGCAGGGACAGCGGCGGTGAGCGGCGGAGGAGAGGAGAAGACGGCGGCTGTGACGCACTCTTTCCTCGTGTTCGTTTTGGTGGGAGAACACATGCCGTCGAAGAAGGTGTACGCGGACGTGTGTGATATTATGCGCTGTGTATATGTGTGCAGAGAAAGAGAGAGATGGATGATGAAGAGTGTGTTGTCTTTCGTTATTGTTTGTTTCATGTTGTGTCCTTGTGTTAAGAAGACACCTATAATCAGTTTGTCTTCTATGTCTTCTGCGCTCTTTTTTTGTCGCGCACTTTTTCTTTTTATCGGCGATATGCGAGGCGAGGAGCAGCACGGCTCTCTTCCTCCCGTCTCTTAGCCTGCGTGTCATCTTCTCCTCTCTGCTGCTGTCGCCGTCTCTGCTCCCTCCCTGCCACATCCACTAGACGGGTTCCTCTCTTTTTATTTATTATTATTTCTTTTCGTACATTCTTCCTTTTTTTTCCGTAGTTGCTACTGTGGATAATCTTTTTATCATTTCTTTCTTTTATTTTTTTTTTTTAGGTTTCTGTTTTTTTCCCTTTAGTGGAGGTGTTGCTCGTGGCGGGAGGGAGAGAAAGAGAGAAGAAGAAGGAGAGAGTAGTGGCAATGGGGGAATTGGCAAATCTGTTCAGGAGGAGTCCACAAAGCATATCTTCCTCATTTGCAAAGGTGTACTTA
Source organism: Crithidia sp. LVH-60A (assembly GCA_030078075.1). Taxonomy (NCBI): domain Eukaryota; phylum Euglenozoa; class Kinetoplastea; order Trypanosomatida; family Trypanosomatidae; genus Crithidia; species Crithidia sp. LVH-60A. Next base: position 128,329 of record CP119667.1, read on the forward strand.
TAAAAAAACAAACACACACACACATCCACATACACACACAAGTACACATGTATGGACTACGGGAGAAAAAAAAAAACGCGACGACAAGACGAATTTGGATACACACCATCAGCCTCCTGTTGTGGTGTATCCCTTCGCGCGGCTGCACGGTTGCTGCCTTAACACGAAGGGCACCCGGAACATTCATTACGAGGGGGAGCAAAGGAAAATAAAAATGATAATACGGCGAGCAAAAAGAAAAATAGAGATAGAGAAGGACTTGTGGTAAACTGTTGGGAAGAAAGGCGGAGGATGGCACGGTGGCTTCCAGCAGATCAAGGCAACCGTTCCTGTAGCTGTTGTTGTCGCCTCTCTGTGGATGACGTAATGGAAAAAAGCCACCTCGGTTTTCCCCCCTTTTTTGTTATCCTCTTCCAGCTTCTGTTTGCCGCATACGGGCAACTTTGCCTTTTTTAAAAAAGATACAAAATTCAGCTAATACCTGTTTTTTTTTTTTTGCACTCTTTTCTTCCCCTCCTTTCTGTGTGTAAGAGCAGAGGGTTGGCGTCGCGGACCGCACTTCAATATTGCTCGCCAAGTTGTTCTTTGTCTTCGTATGTGTTATATGTATGTGTGTGTTTGCGTGTGTGCGTGTGTCTCGAGAGGCTGTATAAGTAAAAATCAAGAAAGGAAATTAGGAAAAAAGGATGTGCATTGACAGGGCAGGCAGGCTGGAAACACTGCAGCGGCGTATGTATGCGATTGGGTGGACGGGAAAGAGGGCGAGACAGAGAGTTGCGTGTCGCGTGTCTTTTCAGCAACAATGATGCGCACTATTGCAAAGGGCCACCGCCAACAACAAAATGTAGGATGAAAAGGGGCGACCAGAAAGACGAATCACATCTCTGCTCTTTGTTTCCCTTACGCCGAACACGCTGTAGCGTGGCGAATAGCGCAGATTTGTTTTTTCTATTTCCGTCTTTCCATTATGCATCAGTCCAACACACCTCACCACTCTCCTCACTCGTTCTCTTTCTTACTCTGTGTGTGCACGGGGTTCCCACTCTTTCTCACAAAAAAAAACTTGATCACTGCTACAGAGATTATTTTCTTAAAATTGTTTATTTTCCAACTTATTTTTTTCCCAAGGTGATTTCTCTCGCGGTGAGGTGCTGCACGTGACAAGTGCAGAAACACGCCGACAACGAGGCACACACCCACAAATATATACATACATTCAAGTACTACTACACGCCTTTCTTCCCCACCGATTAAGCTCGAAGAACGAAGAGTGAGAGCAAAAGAAAAAAAAGGAATTGGAAGTCCATCACGCTGAAGAATTTGCCTGCTTTTCTTTTCTTTTGCTAGAGTTTCATTCAGGAGTGCGGCAGCCAAATCAAGAAAGAAAAACAGAAGAGCCGAAGAACGGGTCACATTAGACACGGCTTCTGTGCGTTCCATCACATTTTTTTTTCTGACTACGGTGACTTCACGCCTTCGACCTCTTCGTCTTTTCTTCCACCTCCTTTGTCCCCCTTTTTCCTATTTGCTGCTTTTTGCTTTGTCTTTTCACCCGTTTTTTTTTCTAAATTCTTTTCTTTTATTTCGAGTAACGCCGAGAGGTGCCTTTAAAGAGAAAAAAAAAGAGGGAAACGAAGGAGGGAGTAATCTTGCGCGATTGGGGGCCGCTCCTCGTGGAATTCTATTATCATTATTTGTATACCTTATATTTCTTGTCTTCTGCTTTTTTTTTCCTCTACTTGCTTCCTTCCGATTTTTGTTTTTGAACTACTTTTTTTTGTTTCTTTCTTCTCACTCTCTCTATTACTCCTGTTGTACCTCCTCCATTATTTTTTTAAACGATTAACAATTTTTAAAAAGGAAAAAGAGAAGAAGAGTCGCACGCATCCACACACACACACAAAAAAAAAAACAAACACACAAACGTGGTGCAACGATAGCTGACGCGTAAGCGGTGCGAGCAATTTTTTTTTTTTTTTGGTTTGCGTGCTTTTAAGAAACGGAACGAAAAGCTAAAAAAAAAAAATTTACAAACGAAGCGTTAGCGCGCACACATACACACAAACACACAATTTTTAAGAGGTCGACGTAATTCGATTAATCAAACAATAAGAGGAGGAATCGATCTTGAAGGAGAGACGAAGTGACCAGTAGCCGACGGAGTACTTTTTTCTTTTCCTTTTTTTTTTTCTAAGAAGGAAAGAGAGAGAGCGGTTGTTTCTTTTGCTGTTTTTTATTTTCCGGGCACGAGGCTCTGTTGTGAATCAGCAAGGTGCGCTGGTACATCGGCACCCACACACAAACACACACACACTCACACAAGAAAAAGAAGGTGGTGGAGGGAGTCTGCGCAGCTGTGCTGTTTCCCTTTTTTTTCTGTTTCCTCCTTTTCCTCCCGTGTTTTCTCTTCGTTTTACTTTATATCAGCCTGAACACAAAGACACGCACTTTCTCTTTCGTGACCAGCCAAGACAGAAAAACACACACAGTCCAGTAGACGAGCCACGCGCGTGGGCGGGTGTTCTAAGTGAGGTGTACCCACGCTCTCTCGGACACAGCGCACGCGTCGTTCCCTCGCTCCTTTTTTTTTTCTTCTTCACTACCACCACCACCATTACCATCTCGGTATGGTGATAATTAGCAGCAGTACACCCGCTCACGCTCCTGGTGCAACTACTGCTGCTGTTGCTGTTGCTCCTGCTGTTGTTTCGGTAGGACCTATGCAGCCCGGCCACTTGTCTTCCCCGTCGCGCGGCTCGTCCGGCGCCGCCGCCACCTCGCCTGCTTCTTTAAAGGCTTTGCCGCACACAAGCAGCGCAACTCCTGCTGCGTCGAGCTCCATGGCGCACCCCGCCTCCGGAGAGAAGTCCTCCAGCTGCTGCCACGACCGCCTCTACTGCCCACACACGAGTACGATTCGCATGAACCCCTACGTGCGGTGTGTCCACGGCAGCGGGGTGCCGGAGATCCGCTCACTAAAGGAGCTGCTGTCGCTAAAGACACAGCCAGATCCAGCGGAGCCCGACACGCCGTGTCTGCGTCCTTCGCATGGGCCGGAGAGCACGTGGCAGGGTCGAGCAGGAGAACACGCGGACGCTTCCGCTGGTGCATCGCCGGCTCTTGGTGGCCCCGCTTGGGAGCAGCACAACGGGAACGCGTTATCGCCCGTGCTGGCCTTCACAGCCGACAGCGTGGCTACCCCTAACACTTTCGCAACGGTGGTGACGCACGAGCAGCGCATCATCTCGCACCTAACGCGGCGTCTGCGCAACTCTGTGCGGCGGCATCAGGACATGCCCTGTGGGGAGCCGATGGAGATGGTGCTGTCAGAGGGCGACGCCACGGATGAGGAGGACGGCGAGGACGCGGCAGTCGTGGCAGCCGCAGCCGCCGCATCCGCAGCGCAGACAGAAGCAGGCGAGGCATCGGTGTCCGCCGACGACGATCATTCCGCTGATGCAGACGTGAGCGAGGGACCGATGCTGCCCTCCTCCACGCGCGATATGGCCGCCGAGGCAGAGGCGGAGGCTGCAGGGGCAGCAGCAGGACGCTCGCCTGCCCGCCCTTGCAGCCCCGCACTGGTGGAGCAGCAGCAGCAGCAGTGGCTACTGCAAGCCAACAACGAGCGCATCGTCTCCCCCCACTCTTCGTCCGGCATGCTGTGCGAGTTCCCCGCTGCCCGAGCTGGTGCACGGCACCCCAACCCCCAGCGCCGCCCTCCCTCTCACCCCTCCTCGACCACCAACCTGCCTTCGCTGGCAGCACCGACGTCTGCACAGGCTGGCGGACACCCCGCTGCGGCACTGCGAAGCTACCCGGCTCCGGTAGCGCGGCTGGAGGAGAGCCCATACCACTACATCATGCGCAACTACATTGGAGGCACCTTCCTGTACTACAGCACGGCGGAAAGCAAAGACTACTTTCTGCGTCTCTGCCACCGCGTCGTCGCGCAGGTGCGTCCGCTGCTGGAGCAGGAAACCCTCTCGCCCCACCACGGCCTTTTTCCCCGTCTCAACGCCCCTGCCTACGTCTTTGGGGACATCCATGGCAACTTCGAAGACCTTTCCTTCTTTCTGAAGCGCCTGCTTATCTTTCACGACTTTAACTTGACACCAGCCAACATTCTCTGCCTGGGCGACTACGTCGACCGCGGCCCCTTCTCGCTGGAGTGCGTGATGCTGCTCTTCTCGCTCAAGATCATGAACGCGTCGAAGATCGTGATGCTGCGCGGCAACCACGAAGACCGTGTGGTATGCGGTGATTTGCAGACGTACGGCCGTGGCTGCTTCCTCGGCCAGTGTCAGACGGTGTTCGGGTACACAGAGGGGATGCGTTTGTTCAAGGAGGTGACGGCGCTCTTCAAGTACCTCCCTCTTGCCGCTGAGCTTGTCATCCCAAGCACACCGAACATCGCCTTTCTCCGCTCGCAGCAGACCGCGATGCACCCGAACCTCTATGTGAGTCAGCCAGCAGTGCTGCTGCACGACGCGGCGCCGTCCGACTCGCGCACATCCATCACCACCACCAACAGCAGCGATGCAGGTTCCCGCCCTCACCAGCAGCAGCAGCAGCAGCAGCAGCATCATGACCCACAGAGCCAAACGAGTGGTGACGTTGATAGCGGCGAGGATGTCCTGTCACGCAGCACCACCACTCTCGCCCCCACCGCCATCATCGACGGCCCCTCAGCCACACCCGCCGCAACGGCAGGCTACAGCACCATCGCGGACGCTTCACTGGCGCGTGGGCAGCCGTCGCGGCATGAAGCGCATGAGGAGCGCATCCTCTGCACCCACGGCGGCATCCCTCGCTTCGACCGCCCGCCGCTGGAGGAGAACGCGCTGAACTCCCTCCGCACGCTCGCCTTTCCCCGCATGCTGACGCTGTTCCCTAACAACCCGATGGTGAAGGACGACCCGGAGTGTGCGCCGGATTACTTCGTGCGGCACGAGCTGCAGACGCTGTGGCGCCGTTACCCCTCAACCGCTCCGCCAGAATTTACCACGGCCTCGCGCAGAGAGGTGGCGGAAGCACGTCAGCAGCAGCAGCTGCAGCGTGGAATGGTGCGCAGCGCCAGCGAGGAGGAGAAAGGTGCGTACGACAACGTTGTCGAGGGAATGGAGCGCGGCCCGTCTGGTTTTCTCTCCTCCTCCTCTGAGGCCGCGTCGGCCGCTGCCCTCGTACACGGTAATGTCCACCGCAGCAACGGCCCGCTACAGCAGCAGCAGCAGCAGCAGAACGAACGCCGTCTCTTGCCCCGCAACAGCAGCAGGGACTTCTTGCCCTTAACAAGTGACGAAGACGTGCGAAAAGCGTGGTACACCATGTTCGATCTCCTCTGGTCTGATCCCACTCCGATGGAGATCGAAGAGGCAAACGCAACGTTGGCGACCGCCGCCCTGTCGTCACGCATGCACATCAACGAGTGGGGCTTCGGCATCAACACGCGTGGTAGCAACGTCGTCTCCTTTTCCGCCAAGGCGGTGGACACCTTCCTGACGGCGCACCACTACTCGATGCTCTTCCGCGCGCACCAGGAGAAGGCGCATGGACTGCGGTGGAGTAAGAGCAACAAGGTGCTCACCATCTTCAGCAGCAGCAACTACATGGGTCACCGCAACGGGGCGGGGTGCGTCGTGGTGGCTGCCAACGGCGAGGTACAGATGGTTGAGAAGGTGTGCCTGTGAAGTTCGCTCTACATCCTTTCTTTTTACGTTCATTGGACCCTCTCCCTCATCGACACGCGTAGCGGCAGAGAGCAGAGAGAAGAGAGAATAAATGATAATGTTTGTGTGCGTGTGTGTGAGCGAGTGGTAGTTGGGCACTATTACATACGCAGACACGCCTCCACAGGCAGTACAAAAGCGAGTACGCGTTGTGACAACGCCCTAGACGCCTTTATCGCTTTCGGTTTTTTTTTTCTGTTTCTCTGTGGGCATAGCTTTTTTTTTTTATGCTGTGTGCAGGTGGTCGCGTTTTTTCTGCGTGTGCCGCGAAGCACCACCGAAACCATTACTTTCATTCTTCTTATTTTTATTTGTCGTGGGTGTTGTTGGCGCAGCGTGTGTGAGTGTGAGCTGAGAGGTACCACGTTGTTGAAGAGGCTACAACATGCTTTTGGATGTCGGCGCGGGTCTCTTATTATTATTATCTTTTTTTTTTTTTTTGGGAAGAAAAAAAAAATATTTTTAAAAAATTTTTTTTTTTTTTTGGGTTAGGAGGGGGGGGGGAAAAAAAAAAAAAAAAAAAAAAAAAAAAAAAAAAAAAAAAAAATTTGAAGTTTGCCCCCCCGAGAAAGAAGAAAAAAAAAAAAAAATCCTTTTTTTTTTTCTTTTTTTCTTCCCCCCCCCCCCCCCCCCCCCCCCACCAAAAAAAAAAAAAAAAAATAATAATTAAATAAAAAAATAAAAAAAAAAAAAAAAAAATTTTTTTTTTTTTTTTTTTATAAAAAAAAAAAAAAAAAAAAAAAAAAAAAAAAAAACCCCCCCCCCCTCTTCTCTCCTTTTTTTTTTATAAAAAAAAAAAAAAAGGGGGGGGGGGGGGGGGGGGGGGGGGGGGGGGGGGAGGGGGAGGAGGAAAAAGGGGGGGGAAAGAAGAAAAAAAAAAAAAAAAAAAAAAAAAAAAAAAAAAAAAAAAAAAAAAAAAAAAAAAAAATTTTATTTTTTTTTTCCCTCTTCCCGCGCCCGGGCCGGCCCCCCCCCCCCCCCCCCCCACCAACCATAATAATTTTGGTCCTCCCGCCCCCCGCCCGCGAGGGGAGGGGGGGGGGGGGGGGGGGCCCCCCAAAAAAAAAAAAAAAAAAAAAAAAAAAAAAATGCAGCTGCACTGCAAGATTATGATCAAGCGCTATACTGTACGTTATCATATCTCGCAACCTTTTTCTCTCCCTCCTCTCCTCTCTTTCAAATGGGACCACCTTTTGATGTGGACACCTACGTACACGTACACTCTTCTTCTTAATCACCCTTTACCATCAAATTCTTTTCTGCTAAAAGGAACGATTCAGAAAGTACCCTCGCGTTCCACCCCCAAGAACGCGTACACAGCACAGCGGTACAGCCCAGTCGGACGTCACATACCTTGAGGTCTGACTTGCGCATCCAAACAGAAAAAAAAAAGAAAACTAATAATCAACAACAACGGAAATTCCAGAAAAACGAGTGCCTTCATACTGGCCTAGAAAGATAGTCTGCTCTGTACTTCGGCCTTGAGCACATACATACACACTCTCTCTCTTTCACAAAAAAAAAATCACAGCGGTCAATCTCCGGCTTCGTGTCTTTTTTTACCTTTTATTTTTATTTTGTGTTTTTCTTTTCTATTTTGGTTCTCTCGAATTTATTTCACTCTCTTTTCCACTTCTCTTTTTTCTTTGTTTGTTTTACACCGTTTTATCTCTTGATTTGTATTTTCTCTTTTTTTTCTTTTTCTCTTGTGTTGGTCGAGTTGCAAGGATACACGGCGCTGTGCATACGTGGTAAAACGTTGTTGTTGGAGGCATTTTGAGCTGTCAGCCTTTTTTTGTGGTGCACGATTTTAGTGGCGTTTTTCTTTTTTCCCTCCCTCTTTTTACTCATTTGGTGGCCAACGACACCCCCTTGTACTTGTTTCGTACTCCACTATTCACGACTCCTCTTTTTTTTTTCTCACTTCTTTCCTGTAAACCGCTGCTACGCTGCCCTCTCTGCTTCTCCCCCCTGCTCTCCGTCTCTCATCATCTCCGTCTCTCTCTGTCTGCAACCCGGAGGAATTTCCTCTCGTTGCACCAACGTCATTCACATCCTTTGAAAGAAGCACCGATACATCTTCTAGCACTGCGGTACCTACAGCAGAAACATCACCACGAGGCAGTCTTACCCACACACTATCACACACGCACACCCACAATCAGACTCTCCTCTACTCCTCAAGTAACGGGAGTAAAAAGAGACGAGAAGTAGGACGAGGAGCTCCAAGTCAACTTTTTTTTTTTGTAGACAGTTGTTACTTCTGCTCTTCACTGTTCTCTCTTCGTTCAACCCTTTTTTTTCCTCTATTACTGGCCGCTTTACACATCAGCTTCTCTCCTCATTTTTCTTTCCTTTTCTTGTTTGTTGTTCTATTACTTGTCTTTTGTTTTATTTATTTCAATCTCAGCCCTGCCGCTGTTTTTGTGGCACGGAACGCGGCTCGACGTTAACGTGCGGTTTTGCTGCTGCGTGTGTCCACCTCGTCCTGCGCGACTCTTGCGCACAGCACACTTTTGTTTCACGCCTATTCTTCTTTTTTTTTTTGTGTTTTACTTCGAGAGCGGCAATTTAGTGTTCTATTTTTTCTTTGCTTTCTTGTGCGACCTTTCTTTGTAGTGTCTCAATTTTTTTTTTGGGCTGGTCAACCAATTTTATTTTCTGCCTGTTCCTTTTTCTGTTGTGCGACCTTGTCTTGTGTGAAGCGACTTGTCATTCTGATTTTTCTATTGCTGCTCCCACAGCCTTACTTTTAGAAAAGTGTTTTCGCTGTCTTCTTATCCCTCTCTCTCTCCCAAGTACATCCGTGCTGTGCGCTTTCGAATTGTCCCCACCCTAGCTCTTTCCCGTCTATCACCAGCTTGTATCTTATCCTATTATTATAGCTGCTCAACATGACGGACGTACCCGCGGCTGCGGGCCGGCGCTTCCACACCTCCGACTCGGGAGAAATGCGGCACAACTCGATCCACGACCGCCTCAGCAATCGAGGCGACAATAACAACAGCGACGATGATGATGGCGATGATGATGACAACCGCGCGCACCGCCGGCCGCAAGAGCAGCAGACGCCGCCGCTGGCTTCACAGAAGGCACTGCTGCCTCCACCTTGTAATGCACCGATGGTTGCCGTGCAGGTGGTGGACCGCCTGCGGTGGTGGCGAATGCGCCGTGTGCGGGAGCAACCGATTCCCGTGCACCACTATATCTTCCGTGGCAACTACACGAACTACTCTTCGTTTGGTACGCGGCCCATCGCACCAGGACTGACGCGTCTCCTGCAGCAGGCGCGCAGTGTGCGGGCACAGTATCAGCGGCAGCAGCAGCAGCTGCAGCGTCAACAGCGGTTGCAGCGGGCGGCAAGTGTGTCGACGAGCGTGGCGACGAGTGGTATCGAAGTCGCTGAGTCCAGACACCAACAGCAGCAGCAGCAACAACGCACGCCACTTCTGCCACAGCGGCTGTCTCAGGAGTCGGAGGCCGAAACTCTGACGCGAGAGGAGTCCGACTTGCTGGATAACAAGAGGGCCACTGGCACACCAGCTGGTGCAGCTCTTGCCGCTCTCGCCTCGCCTCCCCGCTCCCCTACGCGCTTGGCAGACGGAGCCGCCGCGGCGCCCGCAGCAGTAGCGTCCAGCACCGGTCCGTCCGCGGCGACGGCGGTGCCGCCCCTCAGCGTGGCCGCCATCGGCTCCAGCGTCTGCTCGGCCTCCCTTCTCTCCTCGAGCGGGCCGACCGAGGAGGAGGTGCACGAGGCGGAGCGCCTACTGCGTCTGTACCAGCCGCGTGCTGCCTCCGTCCCGGTGCGCTCACGTCGGCAGCGCCGTGCAGCGTGCTGCGATGGGGTGAGCAGCACTGCGGCGCCGCAACAGGGCGACGGCGTCACTGGAGGGAGCGGCGTCGTTGCCGAGGAGCGTGCGCCGCCCGCCGTCCGCCTCACGCGCGTGCCGACCTCTGATGACATGACGGAGGTGTGCCAGGCAGCCGGTGCGGCCGACTGCGCCGTGGTGCTGCACCACGAGCCACGTCTCATCATCTACGAACGCGCCTTAAACCCCCGCGCGGCGCTGCGGACGGCGCGGGTGTCGTCGGATGCCCTCGAAGGCCTGCGAGACGCGGCGGCAGAGAGCTCTGCTGGTGTCTTCGCCCTCACCAACCTTCCTCTGAGCGCGTTCGAGCGCTTCTTCTACCAACAGCAGCTGAGTTGCCCGTACCGTGGCGAGATGCACGTTGCTGCGCTGACGAGTCACGACGGGGCTGGCGGTAGCGCGGAGGGCGCCGCGCACCTCGGGTCTGTCTTTCCACCTGCGCCGCTGCTACGAGGTGAGGGCAATCACACCGGTGCAGTGGACGATAGTAGCGCGGACCTCTCACCCGCCTACGGTGTCGTGGGTCACGGTGAGGCACTCTACTACGGCTCGCCCATGACGGTGAACAGCCCAGTCTTCTCCTCACCTGGGCAGTCCCCATCGCAGTCGACATTGCCGGCCACCACTAATGCCTTGAGAGCTGCAGCAGCAGCGTCAGTCTCTGCCGCTGCTGCACTCCACGCGGTACCGCCACGAGACACCGCTGATCGCTTGCGCCTGCTGTCAAATCAGGACACGCGGAAAGGTGTACGACGACGTCGTCAAGGAGCCTCGCTGCGTGCGGTCTCGGTCCCCTGCTTGCCACGCGTGTACAAGAGCGGCTGTCCCACGTTGATGGCAGCGGCAGCGACGGCGGATTCCACTAGTTCCCTGCCACACATGTCGGCGCAGCGGGACGGGCAGTCTGGTCACACGGAGGGGAAACGCAACCAGCACCAGCACCAGCCGCAGTACTTGCTGCCCGCTGCCCTACGCTCCGCCGCGCGGCCGCACAACGGTGCCCACCAGTGCCACCGAGTCGACGACCTGCAGGACGTCTACGCCTTCAACCCGGTCTTCGATGTCATCGGCAAGGGGGCCTTCTCGAAGGTGTACGCTGCCGTGCCTATTCTGCGTGGTCACGCTGGGATGCAACGTTTTTGCAGTCTGGACGTGTCCGGGAGCGTCGCCGATGCCGGAGCGGCTGCAGCGGCGACGACGACTACCAACAACGGGAGATCGGCAAAGTCAGGCGCAATGCCGCTGTCCTCGTCCGCTACACCAACCACCTCGCCAGGCCACCCTGACCTGAGACCGGAGCTCTCTGACGCTGCAGGGGAGAGAGGAGGCGCAGCAGCTGTGGATGCCTCTACGGCGGCAACACCGCCAGCACCCGCGTCGACGTCGCCACACGTGCAGCACCGTCGTACCGCAGTGCGGGCGGTTCCGGTTGTGGCCCTAAAAGTGATTCCGCGCAAGGCGCGGCAGAAGGCGCAGAAGACAGCCGTCGACTCGCCGACGTCCCCGCCGCAGCCACAGCAGGCGGCAGAGAACGCGGACGGCAACACGAGCGTGCGGCGCGAATTGGTGGAGATTGAACGCGAGGTTTCGATTTTGCGTCGTCTGCATCACACGGGCTGCTCGCACTTCTACGAGGCGCTGCGCTCACCCGACGCGTTTGTGATTGCGATGCGCATCTACCCGGGCAGCATGGACGCCCGCCACTACCTCTCCCGTTATGGGCCGCCATCGGAGGCACGCACCGCCCTCGCCCTCTTCCAGCTCGTCTCCACCGTGCACTACCTACACACCTACTTCGGTCTCATCCACCGCGACATTAAGCTGGAGAATTTGCTCTTCTCGGAGGCTGATGCGGCGGTGCCGAACAGTCGCATTTGCGAGGTGCTTGGTGGCAGCGTGCACAAGGCTGACGCACTGGCCGAGGAGGAGGAGGAGGAGGATATGTTGGGGGAGCGATCGCCGCGAGAGGGGGACACCGGTGAAGCGCCGCCGGCAAACGTGGCCTCGAGCTCCTACGAGGTGCTGCGCCTGCTGCGTGTCACGCTCATCGACTTCGGCCTCGCTCGCCGCACCCGCACTGTTGGCGTGTCGGCCAACACCTCGCGCATTCGCAACGGCGGCGGCCACCTTGGCAACACCTATAACGGAGGTGGTGGCAGCACGACGCGCAACCACAGCCTGAACGCGTCCATGACGTCTCCTTCCCACGGAATCGGGTATGGCGCACCAGCGACTTTCACGCCGTCCGTCACGGCTGCTCCCAACGCGGCTGCAACGCTGCTCAGCTCGGGCCTGCCTCCTGTGCCACCGGCAACATCTTCCTCCTTCTCCCCAGCCGCAGCAACAGCACCGGCAACCAATACGCCGCCAATGGTGTTGGGTGTTCGTCAGGGCACCAGCAGCACAGGGCACACAGCCATGCCAGCGATGCCGCCCCCGCTCTTCCCACCGCGCTCCACCCGCTCACCCAGCACCGCCGTCACGCACGGCCCTCCTGCAAACACAACGAGCACCGGTTTTGTGCCTCGCGTCGGTATGCCCTCTCCCCTGCCGTCCACCGCCAACATGTTTACGCGCTTTCTGGACCTGGACGAGGACCTGGACGAGGAGGACTCGGTGGCTAACGCGGCCTCCACGACGGCGTACTCTGGAGCAATGCGGAGCGCTGCAGACGGCGTGCAGGGAGGCCACGGCGGGATGGGCGGCTGCGAAGGCTCCATCACGTCCCCCCACACCGGCAGCTCATTCCGCCGCCCCGGCAGCCGCGCCACGTTCCCGGAGGTGGGAGAGGACGGCGTGGAGAGCGCGGCGTCCAGCACGGACGTGAGCGCCTCTGAAACGGACACGGACAGCGAGAACGATGACGAGCCAAGCGAAGCCGTCGCCGTGCACGAGGCAGCTGGCGCGCCGATGGTGCAACTGACAGCGGAGAATTTTGCCACCACGCCAGCTGCGCGCAGTGCTGGTGTTGGGGGAATTGGTGCGTCTACTGTGTCACTCTTCCAGCCGCTGCCGTCGCCGCACACGCCGTTGCGGATTTCTTCCGAGTCCTCCGCGCAGACGGTGGTCGGTGCCGGTGGCGTTGCTAGTGCCGCGAGTGTCGCCCCACCCACTCTCTCCCACCGCGCACCATCCCACCACCACCAGCAGCAGCAGCTGCGTGATGACACGGAGGCGGCTCTACTGCTGACTCCCTGTGGCACGGAGAAGTACCTGCCGCCTGAGGTGCTCTCCTGGATTCTCGAGCGCGGCTGGACCCGGCGCTCCACCACGGTCGGCTCTGCCCGCGCGATGGACCTCTACGCCATCGGCATCGTCGCCTACGTCTTGCTCAGCGGCTGCTTCCCCTTCAACGCCTCCTCTCGCGCGACGCTGCTTCAGCAGCAGCAGCGCGTCCCGCGGTGCAACAGCGCGCGGTGGGACGGCGTGAGCAGCGAGGCCATCACCTTTGTGCAGCGTCTGCTGGAGCCGAATCCGCTGAAGCGCATGACGGCGAAGGAGGCGCTGGAGCACCCCTTCTTGCAGGAGGCCCGGCAGCTGGCGGAGAAGCTGTCGCTCGTGCCGCACGGCGAGGGGGAGGAGGAGGCGCACCACGGCGACGAGGCCGGTGGTGGTGGACTGTCCGCAAGCCGCCCGAACAGCTGCAGCTGCAGCAACAGTGGTGGCGCGGGTAATCACGCGGGAGTCGGGGCTAATAGTTTGCGTGCACACTGGTCAGCCGCGGCGCGCGGCGGTGGCTGTCACGCGACGTCGCGGCTGGCTTCGCCTGTAAAGGGCGGCAGTCAGGCGGGCTTTTGCCTGCCCGGCAAGTCTGTTCTCACGAAGGTGGCCACCGCACCTGAGGCTGCTGCTGACGCTGCCTCTGCATCTACCGCCGTCGCGACAGCCCGGCCAACGCAGCGGTGTGACGGTGCCGCGGCAGCTGCGTCCCTCCCGCCAGCGCCGGCTGCCGTGCAGGACATGTTTGCTGCAATGACACGCGAGGTGATGGGAAGCAGCCTTGGCACGGCAGAGCAACTCTCTCCGTCGCCGCCGCACTCGCCCGCTCCCCTGAGTAGTGAGGCGTGGGCAGCACCGGCGACCGGCGCGCCGCAGGGGGAGGTGCCACGCGTTCCGCCACCCGCGAGGTCGCCGCCGCTGCTGCTCTCTCCCACAACACAAGCTGCGAAGGCACGACCGACACCCGCGGCAACAGCGGCAGCAGCAGCGCCGACGGGCAGCGTTGCGGCAACAACGACGCCACCGCCACCGCCGACGTCTCCTGCACCGGCGACGCATGGCATCTCTGCAAGCGGCGGTGGGGGTGACGATTTGTTTGAATCGCTGTACCACAACATCATGTTCAGCGACTAAGTACTGTGATGCGTCTTTTTTTTCTCTGAGTGTGTGTATTCTTCCTTATAGTTCTTCCCATTTGTGCACCCTCATGTCCAAATTTATTCAACGGTGCGTGTATGCCGCCTAGTCCCGACAGCAACACATCCCTTCCAAAGAAAAAAAAAAAACAGCCTATTTGTTTGTGCCTCCGTCATAGCACGGACAAACACACAGCCACACACACGTGTCGAACACTTTTTCTTTTACTACTCTCTTCTCTAAGAAAAAAAGGAATGATCGTCACGCTCTCCTCTTTATCCTTTTTTTTTGTGCCCTTTTATACATGGTACCTCAACCGCCTTTTCCCTGCTCCACTCCCTCGACTTCTGTTTTTCTTCGTTGTAATACGGTCTTTCTGCTTTTCATTTGTTTTCTTATTTGCACTGTGTTGTGGCACGTTTTTTTTGTTTTGTGTATATTATTCGTGTTGTTCTGCTCTCTGTACGGATGCTCGTGTGTGGCTGTACATCTACACAACCGAAACACGTGCATGTGATGGTGGACGGGCGGAGCATCCCTTCCCTCGAGTCGCGCTGCGTCTCACCGCGGCCTCTCCCGGGGCGGACTGTTTCGACGATGTAATGCGTGGTTGTTCAGGAGAAAGGGGGTGAGAGAGGAATAGAGAGAGATGGAAAGTAACGAACACTAGTTCGATGGCAGCGAGCGAGGAGGGGGATGAAGAAGGGGGAGAGGAATTACCGACGGTGACAGCTGACAAGGTTCGGAGAAAGTATTCCGCTGTCGTGGATTTAATCGCGTGTCTACCTCTCTCTCTCTCTCTCTCACGACTCTCCTTCCACGTCTCTCGCTCGTTGATAGCTTAGTTGATTCAGAGTGGATACCGTGCTCTGGTGTCGCCGTCTCTTTTCGTTTTCCTCCTTTTTTTCCCCCTTATGTGTCAGTTGCTCTCTTCATCGTGCTCTTTAGGGCGTGCACAGACAAAACAAAAGTATTTTGACAACAACACTTAGTAAAGGGAAGCAGTTCAAGCAGTGCCACATACGCAGGCGGTGTCAACGAAGGGCACTTGGGTTATTCGATCGCAGTGCGTTGAGGTGCGGGTGCGACTCGTTTGGTCTTTCGCAGTTGCAATTTTCTGTTGCCTTCCACCGAACTGGGGAGGAAAAAAAGAAACATAGCAGACGATAGAAGTAGAACGCGATGCATTATGTTGTGATGCGCTTTCGTTTTCTCCTCTGGAGTGTGTGGATCGGCTATCGTTCATGAGCATCTTCCCCTCCGGACACACTAAGGCGTTTGGTTTGCTGTATGGTCTGGTCTTCGAGGGAGACAGTGGTGGTGGAGAGGAAGAGCCTGATCAATAAAGCGCGCAACGCGCCGCGCTAAAATTATAATAATTAGGAAGTGCTACCACTTTAACTATCGCCTACTTTCCCTTGTGTTTTAAATATATTCTTCTCTTTTTTTTCACTATTCTACTTGTACACCAGTGTATTGGCGTACACGTCTTCGCACACACCCACACCCAAACACACACAATCACGTCTTCCTCCAAATCAAGCTTATCTCTTATCCTTCACCTTCATACTAAATAAACGCAAAACAAAAGTAGGCTGCGAGCGAGCAAACGCCGCAGAAGCCGCAAGAAGGGACCTACGGGTTCTCGCCTTGCTGCCCCTGAAGAGGCTCTGAGCCTGTACTCACCAGTGCGAACTGCACAGGCATATCTTCGTACCCGCGCTGCTTCTCTCTCCCTCTTTCTCTTTATACTGTACCAGTTTTCCTCTTTTTTTTATTCATCAAGACGCGTCATCGGCGTGTGTGTTTGGCGGCGTCGGGGTCCTGTCTTTCTCCTCTCTCTTAGCAGCCTTCACAGGTAAATAACAAACAAACAAACAAACACACAGTCACACACGCAGTCACCATAGAACGTATCGCCTCATCTCGTTTTCCTTTTTTGTCTTTTTTTTTATTACAATCTCTTTGCGCTGTTTAATCGATTGAGTCGAAGCGAGAGACAACACGCAGCGCATAATGAACTCCGCATCCTCTGACGCCTCAGGCAGCTTCGTCGTCCACTCGGACGGCTCCGGCAGCGTTGTGGTGCACGACGTGCCCGATGACAGCGGCCTCTCCGCCCCGTTCTCCGGCGGCCGCGGTGGTGGCGGCGCGGTTGGTGGCAGCAACAGCCATGCGGGACGCGGCATCGGTGGCAGCCTAGTTGGAGACGGCCGCGGTAACGCTCTCGTGGCAGGAAGGCCGAGCCAACCGCACGGTGTCGGCGCTGCAGCGAGAGAACTGGACTCTTCCGTGTTCGCAGCAGCCGGTGAAGGGGGTGCGGGAGACATGCAGCTGCGCCGCCTGCCACGACCGAAACCCGTGTTGCGATGGTCGCAGGTGCCGCAGGAGTCTCGCCCAAGCTCCGTACCCTATCTTTTGAATCGTTACGGTCGTGGCGGTGGTGTGCCTGCCACTGCTGGTGGTGGTGGTGCTGGTCTTGCTTCTGCTCACGGTGGTGGTGGTCTTGGGGATAGCCTGGACGCCTTCAAGCTCTACGTGGCCGATGACGGTGAGATGAAGATGGGCGACCACCACAACGAGTTCTTCGGCTTCAACTACGACGCTGCGGACGACGCAGATGACTTGGTGAATTTGCAGCAGCGGCAACTAAGCGCAAACGTCAGCACCGGTGGTGGTGGTGGTGGTGGCGGTAACGGCGTTGTTGGTATCGCTGGTGGCGGTGGTGACTTCTACCAGGATACCGAGGATTCCGCATACGGCTCGTCGGATAGCTTGTTTGACCGTGGCATGGCGTTTGCTGCCGTGAACGACGGTGTGGGCTACGCTGCGAGTGAAACGGAAGGCGCGGTGACGGACCGCCGCAGCTGGGCATTCGAACCAGCGCTCCTGTCCAAAAACGTTTCGCGCCGTCGTCGCCTTCCCCCACGGCGTGGTCGTGGTGTTGGTCGTGGTGGTGCAAGAGGAAAAAGCAAAGGCAGAGGCGGGGGCGAGCAGGCGACGCGAGGGCGTGGGGGCCAACATACCCGCAGCAGCCGCCCGCACCGTCGGACCAGCGCTGGTGAGGACAGACACGGCGACGACTGCGTTGGCGGGGACGGCGGCCGCGCTCAGCGGCACTCGAACCGCTCAACATCGCTCAGCACATCGGCGAGGCGGCGCAACGGCTTAAGCGGGAGCTTCAACGCCGCTGCAGCAGCACCAGGTGCGCATGTGCAGCCCGGCGCGCACGTCCTGGCCGGTGCTGCGGCTTACCCCAACCTCCCTGCAAGCCTCGGCGCGTTGGTGCTGCTCTCGCCGGCAAACCCAACCAAGACACCGCTCGACAACTTGACGCGGCTGCGGCGGCGCTTGCTGCGGCGGCAGGTAGAGGAAGAGCGAGAGCACGAGCGGCGGCAGCGCACGCGGCACGCCGAGCAAGAACAGCAACAGCACCAGCAGTCCCCGCGAGCCGCTGCACGGGCAAGTCCGCGCGTTGCGAGCACGCCGCACCACAACGACAGCGGGAATCCGCGTGTGCCGCAGTCGGTGACGGACTTGAGGTTTTCGTTGGAAGATCTGAACCGCAGCGTGGGACCGGCAACAGCGCGGATGGGCGCCGGTGCCTCGCTTGCGATTCTCCGCTCGGCCCGGCAGCGTGCACGGGAGTCACCACGACTGCAGGAGATGTCCTTGAAGGGGCAGGCGGTGTACGTGCGTGCGGACCCTTCCGACGCTGCAGCTACTGCTGCTGCTGCTGCTGCTGGGCCGCAGCGCAGTGATGCGGCGGTCGGACGTGGTGGCCGCGCCTCATCGACCGGGTCGGTCGAAGTCACCCAGCTGGCAGGCAGTGGCACCGCAACGACCGTGGGCGGCGTCGGGAGTGGTTTGTTGTCCGCACGCCAGCCGCGCGAGTCTCGCGACCCCTACACTGGCGTGGTGACAACGCCGACGGAGGGGCAGAGCGTCCCTGGCGTCGCGCTCTCCTGCACGGCGGGAGCGCCATTCTTCCACGACCCAACGGCGCCACGGCCGGCTGCCACGGTGGACGTGCAGCCCTTCCTTCGAGCTTATCCAGCCACGTCAGAGGCGACGTCGTCGCGAGAGGTGTCGCTGCAGACCTCCTTCTGTGCCCCGCTGCCTCCTCAGAGCCCGACGGCAACGTACGTGCTTCCCAGCTACTTGCAGCGACCACCAGTACCGCAACAGCAGCAGCAGCAGCAGCCGCCATTGCATCGGCGCCTCTCTGTGCAGACGGACGCGTCGTCCCTGCATGGCAGCCTGCGTCCGCCTTCGCTGGTCCCTGGAGTGGACGTCGGCGCAGCGGTGGTGGAGGGCAGTGCCTTGTGCCCCACCCCTGCGGCCAGCTCCACGACCACCAACGCGCCTCTTTTTGACGACGTCGCCGCACGCCACCGGCGCACCGCGACGGCGTCCTTCCGTGATGCTCACCTGGGCCTACCACACCTCAGCAGCGGCGGCGGAGCTGGTGGCAGCGGTGCGGAAACTCTGCGTGAGGCGCTGGTGGCCATGGCCGCTGCTGCCGCTGCCGCTGCCGCGCAGAAAGGTGAGGCATCGTCGGCAGGTCAGCAGCAGGCGGCCACCGGTGTGCCGCTCTCTACCGGTGTCTCCCGCGCACCGCAGCCCATGGCTGGTCTTGGCAGTGGTCAGCGACAGCGGTGGCGGCTGCACAGCGGCGGTGGCCCAACATCTGCGCTGGACGGCGGCGGCGCTGGCGTCGGTGTTGGCTGGAACAGCGGCGTTGGGGGAGGGCCGCCGCCGTGGCGCTGGCTCTACGGCCCCCTCCCACCCACCACGCCCTTCTCCACCACGTCGGCCAACAGTGCTGCTGGTGCTGCCGTCTTAGGAACTGCTGGTGTGGGTGGTGGTGGCACGCAGCAGGCAGGGCCGCGGCGTGCATCAGGCAGCGAGACGGGTGGCGCGATGACGGATAGCTCTTTTGCTGAAGCAAAGACAGCGGCAACTAGCGGTGGCACTGCCACCATGAATACCATCACCACCATTACCGCCGTCCCCGCCATCTCTCCTCCTGCGTTTGATCTGCAGGGCTTTGCTAACGCCTGTGAGGCGCACTGGGCCGCCCTTCGCAGTCCTGCCTCATCCTCACCCCGAGCGCGGCCGCCGGGCTCACCCTACGCGGTGCCCATCATCAGCACGCAACAACTCCCCCTCTACCCGTCCGCCGTTGCCCCCTACGCCGCGCCACGCAATCCGCTTGAGCAAAATATTCGCTACAACGCCTGGACGGCAGACGGCGTGTCAGCCTCGTCGGGTGCGGCCTGCATCGTGCACGTCTTCACCATTACCCGATCGATGCTGCGCCGCGTGTACGAGTACGTCGCCTACACGTGCGCGGTGCGGCGTGAGCAGGAGGCGCGGGAGCGGGAGGCTGCCCGACAGCAACGCATGCGGGATGCACTGGCTGCTGGTGTCCTCACGCGCGACCTCCAGCGCTGCCTGCGCTGCCCAATTTGTGGAACGGTGGGGCAAGTAGCCAAGGTGGCCCCATCGCGTGGTGGTGGTGGTGGCGCCGGCGGTTCGGCGCCTGCCGGACAAGGACCGCGTCTCTCTCAGCTCCACTCTGTGACCCCGCGGCAGCTCTCCCCGTCGATGCAGCAGGTGCGCGGGATGAGCAGCTCCCAGCACGGCAGCCCGGCGCTGCGGGTGAGTGCGTCAGCGACAGGGTTCTCGCTGGAGGCCCAGAAGCCGCACCCGGTGCCGGCGGAGCGCAGCAAGCGCACGCTGTCCTCGTTGGAGGGGCCCTCGCCGCGTCGGGTGCAGGGGTCGCGAGTGTCCAACAACGCGACGCAGGCCACAACTCCGTTGGCAGCAGGAGGCGGTGGTTCTGGGTGTGGCAGCAACACGGTGGTGCACGCTGTTGCTGCGCGAGACGACGACATCAGCGCACACGACGCCGTCGTCACAGAGCTGCCGCTGTCACCGGCATCCGCTACGGAGGGTGACAAGGAGGAGAGAGGTGAGTCGCCTGCTGTCCGTGCCATTCACACCGCCACCAACACAAGCCTCACGAATGCCACCGCGAACGTGGAGCTGTCGTCGGCGTCAGACGGCGGCCTCCGAACACGGACGACGTCGCCGC
Source organism: Crithidia sp. LVH-60A (assembly GCA_030078075.1). Taxonomy (NCBI): domain Eukaryota; phylum Euglenozoa; class Kinetoplastea; order Trypanosomatida; family Trypanosomatidae; genus Crithidia; species Crithidia sp. LVH-60A. Next base: position 148,380 of record CP119667.1, read on the forward strand.
CACCACCTGTTGCCATTGTTGGCGTGCCTGCGCCGTCCACTGCTCTGCCACCGCTGTCTCGTGCCGCAGGCACGCACAGCAACGACAACAACGACAGCAGCGGTGGAGCCGCTGGCGCAGAGCGCCAACACGGCGGTGGACGCTTCCTCTGTGCTGCCGACATCGACGCAAAGCAACACGGCAGCCAGCTCGAGTTTTGTGCCGCTCGGCGCCGCGACGTCGCCCACTGTAATTGGCGACACAACCTAAAAAACGGCGCCTCTCCCCGACCTTTACCACGACGGCCGACAGCGGTGACGGTGTGGCTGAGGCACCGTTGGAGCGTTCGTGTGGCAGCCGCGAGCTCTCTCAGTCCTTTGTTGCCCCACAGCCGCACCGTGCCTCGGCCTCACAGACGGAGTTTCAGCGCTACGCCCTCTCGTCGCAGAATTACAGCGTGGGTGGTGGAGTGCTGCCAAGCGGCCTCTTTTCATCCGACTCCAACGTGCAGCTGCCAAACGTGAACGCCAACAGCGGTGGGTCCAGAGCAGCAGGAGCAGCAGCAAGCGGAGCCGCGCAGCGTGCCACTCCAGAGCGGGAGGAGAGCAGTGTGCGCATCGAGTCGCGTGCATCGGACGGCGTGCCGCCCATGCAGGGCCGCAGCGGCAGCAACAGCTTCGGCATCAACGCAGACGACGACGACGCCAACAGCACGTATAACAACAACGGCGGTGAAGAGGTGAGCGTGGTAGACCGTGGCGCGGCACCGGTGCACTCTCCTTACGGCCCGATGCGACGCACCGCCGCCTCACCCCCGCAGTCCCTCTTGGAGTGCTACATGACACCGCCCAACCCACCTCTTGCCCGGCCAGGCTCAGCATCGCCCAGCCACATCGAGTTCACTGCAGGCGGTTCACCACCGGCGACACACGTGCGGCGGCTGCTGTCGCCCACGTCGCCGTCGTCCGTGCCCGGGGCAGCCAGCACGTTGCCTCCGCTCGCCCACCACAGCCACCATCACTTTGGCGGTATCAGTGGTGGTGGTGGCAGCCCCTCTACTCCCCCTGCGGCTTCCCCGTGGGGTCCGATACCACGTCCTCCTCAGGCGCAGGTGGCGGCGAGTAACCGGGAGAGCCGCAACGGATCTTTCGTGGGCCACGGACAGCGGTCGGTGAGTGCGCTGACGCCTGCCGTACCGCCCCTCGCACCTTCCACCAACACCATAGCCGCGACAACGCAGGCGGGAGACGTGGGCGGCGCATCCGTGCCTGCGGCGCACAACACCGGTGGGAGCGCGCATGTGTCAACAAGATCCACTGGGCGAGTCCGCCAACGCCGCGGCAAACCGAGGCAGTGGCGCGTTGGCGCGCCGTTATGTCTGTCAGGCCTGCCACCGCGATGTTGTCCCCAAAACGTCGATGGTGAGCCTGGCGCTGCTGGATGAGCGGCAACCGTCAAAGCCCGTCAGCGAGGTGGCCACGCCGACCTTGGCCGGAGCGGAGAAAGGGTCAGCTGATGCGACGCGTGCTACAGGGCCGGTTGGCGTCTTAGCGTTCGAGGACCTGCTGCGCGATGATGCGCTCGTGCACGCTCTCCAGACCTACCTGCAAGACTCGATCATGCTGCCCGCGACGCGTCCAGCGCAGCCGCCTATGGCGGTGCTGTCGAGCGCCGTGCCCGAGGCGACGTCTACGGCGGCAGCCAACTCAAGAGCAGCGCCGTCGAGCACCGCCGCGGCGGCCTCGCTGACCAACTCAAATCACCCGCAGCCCATGTCCAGCGGGTCGCTCTTCTTGGAGGCGGACGTGCCGCACAAGACAGCGATGCGCTCCCCCACGCTCCCCTCCACCGCCTCCCTCTCACCCCCTTCTGGCGGTGGCGGCAGTGGCGCCGCACACATGCGGGCCTCCGATAGGACGTCCATGAGCGCGTCGCGTGCGCAGCCGCCAAGTGCGCTGCGCCTCAACGGAGAGGTGGACGTGTCATCTGCGAAGGAAGGGACACTCGCAGTGGCGGCGCAGCCCTTGCACGCACGCCACACGGAGGCATCGTCGAAGCCGCAGGTGCCGATGCCGAGCTTTGCCCGACTTTCTCTCAAGTCCCTGGCCTCGTCGTCCCCTGCGTCTTCATCTTCTCCATCAGTGGTGTCCTCTCCACGGTCGAGTGTACCTGTTGGCCGGAGCGGTCGCCTCAGCGCACGCCACGAGGACGTCCCGGCTGCGAAGCCAGCGACGCCGGCGCCGGCACCGCTGTTGCTGCGGCTCTGTGTCCCGTGCTACGGCCTGAAGGTGAGCGTGTTAGAGCGCAGTACGCCTCCTGCTGCTACTGCTGTTACTGCCGCTGCGGCGCGTGCCTTGGCCCCCTTGAAGCTGCCAGGCAGTGAGAAGCACGAGCCACCGACAAACAAGGAGGGTGTTGCTGACGCCGACGGCGTAGCACTCAAGACGCCGCTGCTGCGAAGGAAGTCACTGGACAACGAGACACCCGACGTGAACGGCCGCCGACCGACGAAGCGCTTCAACTATCCCCCCTCGACGATCCCCCGCATGCGCGAGGATGCCGCGACGCGTGGCTTGACACAACCAGCGGTGCTCATGAGGCGTGAGTCAGTAGCTGCCCCGACACGCCGCAGCAGCGTGCGTGACGCCGAGGGCAGGCACCAGCAGCCGGCAGCAGCGCTGAGTGGCGATGGCAGTGGTGGCCTTGCGGCTCGCAGTGCGGCGGCGCAACGCTTCTCGCGACGGCTGCAGAGTCGACGCGACGGCCGGCGCGGAAAGGTCGCCGCCGCCTCCCCGTCCACCAGCACCATCACGCAGGAGCTCAGCAACTCGATCCGCACGATGATGCAGGAGACGGACGCCTCGAAGCGGCACCGGGTGCAGGTGAACGCACGCGTCCACCTCGACGCGACGAGCATCGACCGCATCTGGGAGAGAGTCTTCATGCAGAAGAAGAGCAAGGCGGTGGCGGCGGTGGCGACGAAGCAAGGCACATCTCCGGCGAAGCGGCTGAGGGCCTTCGCAGAGGCGGCGGCACATACGCCTCCGGCTCGGGCAAAGAATGCGAACGCGGAGTTGCTCAAAGCCGTTGCGGAGCCCCCGTCCAAGTCAGCGTCTGGTGCTGGTGCACGACCGGCCGAGCTGCTGGCGTCGAGCGACGAGCCCCCGGCCCGCGTGCACGAGCCCCTCGGCGTCGATCTCGGCGCCTACGACGATGCGAGCGTGGTGCTCAAGGTGGAGCTCGCCTACCCCCGCTCCCCGGGCGGCAACGTGCGGCAGCTGCTGAACGAGTGGGTGACGACCTATCAGCCCCACCCGGTGCTCATCGAGGCTGTCATTCGCAACATCGTGTACGGCGTGTTGACGCAGCTGCAGGCGCTGCACGCGGCGGGCTACACGAGCGGTAATGTGAAGTCCACCAACGTCTTCCCGCTGTGGCAAATGGTGAAGGCGACGAGCGAGGCGGGAATGCGGATGCCGCCGCGGGAGGCAGCCGCCGCCACCGCGACCACTGAAGCGCACTCAACAGAGAGCACGTCGGCGATACGAGGGCAGGCTGGGAGCGCATTACCAGATGAGGTGGTGAGCTTCGAAGGGGCAGCACGCGCGTTTAAAGGTGGTCGGGCGGCCCTCAACGCTGCGGAGTCGGCTAACAAATCCACCGCCGCGCCAGAAGAGGAGAATGAAGCACGGCCGGCGAGCAACGCTGCCCACCACGCCCCCCGCGATTCTCTTCACCTCTCCTCCTCGAAGCTTGCCACGCCAGCGGCCCCTGCTGCGGTCTTGCCGTCGCAGAGCCCCGCACCTGCTCTCTCGGCGGCCAGCGTCAGCACGCCAGGCTTTCACGCCATGACGAACCTGGCACCGCCGCAGCGGCGTGGGGCGGCTGCCCGCGCGAAACGGTACTCGCAGGAGTCGCCAACCAGGGCTGCGATGTACCGCCGCACGAGCACCAAGGCACCCGACGCATCTGCCGCCGCCGCCGCAACGTCAGCCCCCAATGCGAGCAGTGAGCGACTTGACCAGGACAACAACAACGACGACGACGACGACGACTATAGCGACGGTGGTAATGGCGTGAGCGGCGCTCGTGGCATTTCGCCGCGTTGCAGCGGAAGCCAGAGTGCGCGGGAGAGCTTTCACCGCCCCACGCCCAGCCGCTGCTCTGCCCTGCAGTCCCCCTCGCTTGACCGCCCCCATCTCTCGCCTGTTCTCCGCGAGCCCCCCAGCAGCGACGGTCACGAGGGTGGCCATTCCGCGCCGGGCATGCTCTCCTCCTCGGACATCTTCGCCTCCCACCTCGGCAACAGCTACAGCGGCAGCGGCGCGTTCCCCTTCTCACCCGCGCTCAGCATCACACCATCCGCGACGTGGCGTGGGCGGCGGCGGTGGCGGGGCTTCAGCATCGATGACAGCGTCATCCCGCTGGGAACGCGGGGCCGCGATAGGCAATCGGCAGAGGCGGCAGCCGTCGCGTCAGCAGCGCGGCGCACGCGGAGTGCTGGTCCGATGAACCCACGCCATCGCCGTCGCAGCGACAGCGCGCAGTGCCGCTCCTGGGAGGAGCAGGAGGAGCTCGTGCCTGTGCTGGTCGAGGTGATGGTTCCCTCTGCCGGTGGTGCGCCAGCAGCGTCGAGTGCAGCGCGGAGCGGGGAGAGGTCGCTGCGGCAGAGCAGAGTGGACGGTTTTGTGTCGGCAGGGGTGGGCAAGACGGCTGCCGCCTCGCCGCGGCCCCGGCTGTCAACAGTCGAGTCCATGGCGTCCATTGGGCCACGCAGCTGCACGGGGCCGCTGCCCTCTCGTCTTGACCGCCACCCGAGCGTCACCGGCAGCTCCCGCAACACCGCGAATACCTCCGCGACTGCGGCTGCGCTGGCTGAGGGTGAGGTGGCGGTGGGCCTGCGGTACGTGCGTGGTGCGCAGCTCATTCCCCCTGCGCGGGTGCTGCTGCCCTCTCTCCGTTCCTACACCGACGGCAGCGGGGCGGGGCGACGGGCGAGCGACGACGCCGGCACACCGCAGGCGGCATCTCTCCTCTCCTCCAAGCAGGCCACCGCTGACGACAGCGACAGCGCGCCGGAGGTGTCCAGCTCCGTGCTGGATGGAGCACGGTTGCTGCTGGCGAGCGGCCCGCCCGGTGCCGTGCCGCGGCCCAAGTCGTACAGCTACAGCCACGCCGGCAGCTCGTCGACCAAGGCTGCTGCGGCAGGGCGGGACTCGGAGAGCGAGGCGGACCGCGACGCCAGCGACGACCGGGACTGCTTGGACCCTCTTCAGTGGTCGCAGCAGGTGATGCTGGTCGAGAACTTGGGCATGCGTGTGGAGACGGCGGTGCGACTGGCCATGAAGGCGGTGCTCACACAGCATCCACCCTGCGCAGCGGCGACAAGCACTGCAGCAGCGGAGAGTGGAGCGCCATCACGTATGAAGGAGACGCAGCGGACGGTTTCGCGTAACGCTGCTACCCCTTCTTCCCTCTCCCCCGCCTCTGTGCAAACACGTCCGCCTCGCGCTGCTGCTGCTGCTAGTGGTGATGGTGGTGCAAATTTATCGCAAGAGACGGCGCTGAATGTGTACGTGCCCGACTTGAGCGGCGCCACACCACCTGAGCAGCCGCTCCTGTTTGGGATTCAGGAGTCCGAGTACGTGCCGGCCCCGGAGACCATCCGCACTGCCCGCGATGAGGCAAAGGCGCTGTGGCGCCTCTGGCGAGAAGAACAGCAGCACAGTCGCCTCCTCTCTCCCTCTGCTGGCACCGGTGATCGAGGCACGGCGTATAGCGAAGCTGACATGGCGGACTCGGAGGCGGTGCAGATGGAGTATGTGGCGGCGCAGCTGGCGGAGCAGGCGTGTCCCGCGACGACGCTGCGCAACACCCTCGACCCCTACGCCCGCTCCATCGCTGCGGTCGATGTGTGGCAGCTCGGCATGTTGGCCCTCGACCTCGCGGACGGAGCGATGCCGACGACGTGGCTGAAGCAGCGCGAGCCGACGCCGCGACTCAGCCCCTATCCGTGGTCCTCCTACTTCCAGTCCTTTGTGTCGAGCTGCCTGCAGGTGCGGCCGGAGCGGCGGGCCACGTCAGCCGACCTGCTGAAGCACGCGTGGTTCCGTGTGGCGCTTGTGCCGCAGGCCACGAGCGGGGGTGGGGACCGCGGTCTCCGCGGCGGGCGGCTGGGCCTGATGCCGCATCAACACTCGCTTACCCCACCGCAGCCACGTCTGTCGTGTGTGATGGGTGTGGACGGCTTGACGGCGGCGGAGCAGGAGGAGTGGGAGGCCTTCGATTACACGCTGCTGTACGGCGGCGCAGAGGGCGGACACCCCCTCGCTGCCCTTCCCTCAACACCTTCGCTGGCGCAGCTCAACCCCACCTCGTCGATAAGTGGGCGGGTGAACGCGATGGGGCGACTGCGACGTGCCTCTGCCGGCTCAGCCTCCGAGTCGGCCATGTTGACGAGCGCGACGGAGCGCGCCGCAGCAGCCTTTGCCCATCACCCAGGTGCCAGCAGCAGTGCTGCGACGAAAGCGATGGTGCCGCACGGTGGTGACAGCGCAGCCGTATCGCAGTCGCTGGGCATCAGCGGGGGCAACAACGTCTCTGGCGTTTCAATGACCCGCTTCGGGTCTGCCGGGGCAGCTACTGCCGCAAACACGGCCGCTGCCAACGCCGCCGCTGCAGCTGCTGCTGCCGCTGCCGCCGCGAGTGCCGTCGATGCGGAGTTCACTGCGATGGCGTCGGTGGATGTGGCGCAGTATTTCACACGACTCGCCACGATTCAGTGGCGGCGGCTGCAGCAGCAGCAACAGCATCAGCAACAGCAGCAGCAGCAACAAATGCAGTCCAACGCCCCACCGTCGCTTGCGGGCTCCTTTAATGCGCCTGGTGCTTCCCGCAGCGGACCCACGCCACAGAGTCTCGCCGGCGACGCAATTTCGATGCCCGACGTGCGCGGCATGGGCAACGCGCTGCTCAACACGTCCTTCTTTGAGCACTCCCTGCACCTCACTACCGAGGACATGCGGGTGCTGCTGCGGCAGCCGAACCCCACAAACGCCCGTCACGTCCAGCTCGGCTCCCCGCGGCAGAACTTGTACAACGTCATCTCGCCCCGTCCACCGCAGACGGCGACGCTGGGCGGCGTCTCGCAGGCGCAGCAGACGGACGGCACCACGCTGTCACCGCTGCTGCCGTGGGGCAACCCGCACGCGGCTGCCGTGAACGGTGCGGCCTACGGGCTGCCGAGTGCGCTGAACGCTGCCGCCGCTGCCGCTGCAGCTGGTTCGAGCGGTACCGTTTCCCCCGCGCCGCCCCTCCCACTGCCACCACCATCAGCGCGTGCTGTGCACACAAAGCCTGGTCTGCCCTCCTCCTACGTCCCTTTACGCGACCCACGTGGAGCTGCGATGACGCGGAGCACGACTCCGACCGGAGCAGCAGCGGCAGGGACGGCCGGTGGCAACACGAACGCCTCGACGACGCCTCTCCAAGGCATCATCAGCTCGCACGTGTCGCCACGGTGGGTGAGTGTATCCGGCGAGGCGTCCTCGCAGGCACCGCTGTTTGCTGGTGTCTCTCTGCCGCAGTCGCAGGGGCCGTTGCAGCTGCAGCTGGCGAGCGCACGTGACACCCAGCCCCGCTTCGATGGCCGCCACGCCCACGTCGAGAAGTACGACCCGCACTGGGGCGAACTCTCGGAGCTGGAGCCACGCACCGACCCGTGGGACGCCGCCGCGGCACGCGACGATGCCAGTGAGAGCAGCTACGGCAGCGAGAGCAGCGGGGACGACGACGACGACGACGAGGACGGCGGGGCGGGGTGCAGCTTTGGGGGCCAGTCGAGCTGGAGCAGCAGCAGTGCCCCGGCCTATCTGCCAGGCCACAGCAGCAGTCACAGCCGCAGCGGGGTGAGCAGCCTGGACGACGCGCATCAGGCGAGTCGGGGTGGTGGTGAGGTGCCCTTCCGGCGCACGAGCAACGCCAATGCTCGGCGGGAGGAGGGCAGCGGTGTTGGTAACAACAACAGAGTTCCACCGACGGTGCTGCTGACCAGAGACGCCGCATCGAGTCCGTTGGAGGGAATAGTGGGCCAGCCGCAGCAGCCGCAGCCACCGCTTATCCTGCCCTCCTTCCCTCCCCCCTTTGCCTCCGCTGTTGCACTGCGTGGTGGGAAGAAGAGCGATGGTCGGCGGGGCAGGGTTGCAGCTCAGCCGCCGCCGTCGCAGGTGCCAGGTGCAGACTGGGACGGAGACGGCGCTGCGCGTCGTCCTCACGGCACTCGACAGGGCTACCCACCGCACCACCTTATCCTTGGCACGCTGGCGACTAGTCTCGCACGACTCTCTGCTGTCGTCGCCACGGCTTCAGCGAGCGACTCGGCTGAATGCAGCGACGGCGACGAGAGTGTCGGCAGCGTCGACAGCCACCTGCACAGCCGCAGCATCTCCGCTGCTGACCGCGACGGCCATCTCAACAACCGCAGTCGCAGCTTCCCGGGTGGTGCGCGTGGTGGCCGACGGCAGACCCAGAACTACTGCGAGCCGCCGTGGGAAGAACACATGCAGCAGCAGCAGCAGCAGGCAGAAGATGGTATCAGCGGCAAGAGCGTCTTCACGCCGCTCTCGAGCCTCGCAGGGTATCAGCACGCGCGTAGCGAGAAGGACGACGCGGACGAGATGAACGCGGAACGGAAGCTCGCTGAGGATGCCGTCGCTAGCAGCCACAGTGACGACAGCAACAGCTGTGCTAGCAGCAGTAGCGAGGCGGAGAGCGGGGATGACGTGGAGGAGCAGTGCGATGAAATTCTGCGCTGCTTCTCATCACTGCAGCGTGGGTGTCCGATGGCGGTAAACGTGTGGTGTCTGCGGCTGCTGCAGCAGGCAGCACGGCAGCCCCGCACGGCAACAACGGCGTCGCATTTGTTGGCGCAGGCGGAGCGGCGTGTGCACGGCGGAGCAGAGGCGAGACAGCTGGCCTGGCTGAAGCCCCAGTCTGACGCATCATCTTCCTCTACCACCACCGCAGCTGCGGCACAGAAGCGCGGAGATGAGATGGCCAACACGGGCCCGGTGCAGAGCGCTGTTGCGGTTCCTGCCGCATCGGCACCAATGCCACCACCACCGCCGCCGACGCCGTCGCCCGTGCTCGAGACGTGCCCGAGCAGCTTTCACAACTACGAGCTGGCCAAGTGGCTTTACGCGGCGCATCAGTCCATTCCGCGGTGTGTCTGAGAGAAAGAGATAGAGAGAAGTCCTGCCTGTGACGTTGTGCCTTGCATTGTATGTGAATTACGCAACGCTCAGTGGACAAAATGGGAAAATAAGAATCAAGCGTTGAGGCTCAGCTCAAAAAAAAAAAAAAAGAGAACCGCGAAGGCAAAGCTGCAGCTGAAAAGACGAGGTCACAGTAACGAGTACCGGAGCTGCGGTCTCTTCTCGCTGTCGCTGTCTCTGGTAAAAAAACCAAAAAAATAGAGGGGAGCACGAACGGAGAAGAACGCCTCAGTATCGTTGGTGACTTTAACTCTGAACAATTTTTTTTTCTCGCTTTCTGCTCCTCTCATTTGCGCGTGTCATCTATGAATTAAGGACGGCCGCGGCATCACCGCGCAACAGAGTCTTCACCGACTCACTCTGTACTTCCTTCATTCTCCCCTTTTTACTTTCTTCCCTCTTTAACACCATCAACTCAGCCTATTACACAAAGGAGATTTCTGCACATCTCTCTCTCTTTCTTCTTGCGTCATATAGTGAGTGTGTGTGCATTACGACGACAAACATGCCGGCCACAAAGAAGACTTCCGTGAAGCGCGAGACATCGGCGGAGACGCCGGCGAAGAGCCCGATCATCTACCACGGCTCCGTGCTGCTGCACAACCTGCCCATCAACTTCAAGAAGGTCTACAGCCACACCGTGCGCCGCCTCGTCCCTGCGTCCCACCACCAGCGCCTGGCCAAGGATGTACAGCTGATCGAGGAGGTGGGCAACGCCACGATGTGCGTTGAGGTAACAGGCAAGGAAACGGCTCAGCTGCTCTACCGTCAGCTGCAGAACCGCAACGTGTACGGCCGGCGGTGGAAGGTGAACTACGTCCCGTCTAGCACGCTGGAGTGCAGCGCGGAGGCGTGCTTGGTGGACTGCCTGCTGATCCCCGCCGCCTCTCAGATGCTGGCCGAGGAAGCCCTGAGTGGTATCCCAGGCTTCTTGTCCTTTATCGACACCCCGGATGAGCCCCTTCCGGTTCATGCGGCGGCGTCACCGATCCAAGACGCTGACAACGACAGCGGGGCAGAGGATGACGGAGAGGGACAGCTGCGTGATGGGCAACTGCGGCACCGGCTTTTGGTGTCCTTCGCGGATGAGGGAAGCGCCTTGCACGCCCGGGCGGTGCTCTCTGGCCGTCTAGTGGGCACGACGGGTGTGCGCATGTTTCTGGAGCGCCGCAACGCCCCCGCCTCGAAGTAGAGGCCGGGTAACTAAAAGGGAAAGAGAACGAGCAAGGAGAGTCTTAGAGAGAGGGGCACGAGACGACGCACTGGTGGGAGATGTGCACGCGCATGAGATGGAGGCACTAATACATTCTTGCTTCTGCATCTTCAGGTGCTCCCTCCGCTCTTGCTGTTCTCGTCTGTGTTGCTGTTTGACGAAGACTCCATTAAGGCGACGACTAACGCCGGTGCAAAACGCCATTGTTGTGTGCAACGACGTGGTCTTGCTCCGAGTAAGTAAAAAGAAGGAAATTACAAGTAATAAAAGCGCGTGACTTTTGTCGTGCACATATGCCGATAGGTCGGCCGTGTGCTTGCGTGCGTAGGTGCGGAGGTCACTGGTAGCGCAGTGAGATTTACGCTGTTGCGAAAGCGGCGATTAACCCATCACATAAACCCTTATCACATATTAAAGGGAGAGAGACTAACATTTGACATGAAGAGTGTTAAACGAGGCGCATTCGTTTATCCTCTTCGCTATTAAAGGTACACGAATCGGTGTTCAAACGTCTGTTTAAAAAAACAGTTTATAGGAGTTATGCCGAACCAATTCAGAGGTGTGGCGACCCACAATCCCTCTTTTGTCGTTGCCGCATTTCATTCAAGTACAGAGCAACAAAGTGCGAGCCTGTGGTTTCCTGCAGCAGCGCCACTTCAAGTAGGGTGAACAGCAAAACAAATTAGCATCTCTTTCTCTTCTTTTCTCGTGACTCACCTCCTTTGACTATTATCTCTCCTTTCTTTCCCCTTCTCTTCCTCTCCACAGTTCAGGCGTTCGTTGCTGCGCGTCGAGTTCCATCAGGGCAACAACAACAACAAAACAAATACACACAGTCGCCCACACGTACGCGTGCCCCTTCACTGCTTGGAAAAAGCACTTTTTCGAACGCCGTATTGTCTAGCACAAGAAAACATGTCTCGCAACACGAAGGAGTTCAACAAGCTCGCCGACCGTTTCACCGAGGAGTACGCCGAAAAGCGCATCGCCCTCGAGCAGTGCCTGCAGTCCCGCATCAACGACGACATCAACTTCGTTTGCCAGCGGCAGAAGTCTGCCTACCTCGAGGGGGTGGCTCAGATCTTCTGCAAGAAGGAGTACGACACCGGCGTGAAGTGCCAGAAAGAGGCGGGGGAGCGGTGGGCGTCGGACTGCTTCAAGGAGAACGTCGCCTTTGGACAGTGCACCGACCGCGTGCTGAAGCAGATGTACGTCTACAACCTGGAGCACAACAAGAAGAACCCAGCGGCAAATTGAGCACTGCCGCGTCCGTAGCTGTTCTTTTTTTTTTTGTTGTTGAGGTCGTTGCTTTTGCCTCTTTTCCGCTCATTTTTTTTTTCTGTTGGTGGTGTCGCTGGGTCCCGGCTACTCTTCACATTGTTTTAGATCGACTTGATGCAGCTGCTGGTGGTGGAAAGATGTGGGCGACGGACGTTTTTTTTCTCTCCGAGCCGCATGCTGCCCTTCTCGCCAGTCAGCCTTCAAAAAATACGAATAAAACAGTAAGCGATAGAAAGAGGGCTTACCTTTATCCATTTTTTGGTGACAACCGTCTGCCTTGCCTCTTGTTGCGTGCCGCTGTAGCGCAGCTGCTCAAACTGCCCGCTGTCGGTGTCAAATAAGTGAAATAAGAGAAAAATAAAAGAGCACAGTGAGGCGAGCTTCAAACTCTTAAAACAAGATCAAGGGGTCTGCTGTTCAAAAGGGGAAGACACACAAACACGCACAAAAAAAAAGTGGGAATCTACTCCTGTATCTTTTTTATTTTCTCCTCTTCTTCAACGGAAAAGAAAAGAAATTGCTCCTTGCCTCCCTTTGACCTCTCTCCTCGCCTTACAATACTCTTTTCACCTCTCATTTTTTTCCTCACTACCCCTTCAAGAACACTCAGAGAATCGTTCCTAGTCCCTCCGCAGTAATGGACACAGCGGACCACCCCACCACCGCATTGAGCGGGGAGAATGAAGAGCCGCTTTACAGCAAGGCCACGCGTTGGCGCATTTACCTCTCCGCCCACTCGACAGCTTTCCGCAGCCTGCAGGAGGAGCGAGAGCGGGGGTGGCGCTCAGTGGCCCTCGATGCGTGGTACGCACGCCGTCAAGCACCAGCAGCAGCGGCTGCAGCAGCACAGGACAGCAGCGCAACGGCCACTGCAGCTCCTCCTGCCCCCTCACCGGCACCCCCTCCAGCAACGGGCACGACATCGTTTGTGGCAGCGGACGTCGTCCAGCTGGCGGAGCGCTACCGCCAACACGCCCGCACCGTCACCCAACAGGCAGCGGCAACGTTCTTCACACGCGGGCCTTCTGCCAGCTGCAACCGTGATGGTGGAGACGCAGGGAGAAGCTCGCCTCTCTTCCTCGACCTTGGTTGCGCACCCGGCGGCGTGTCCAAGTACCTGCTGGAGGACCTCCACTGGCGCGGCGTGGGTGTTTCCCTTGCGAGCACAGATGGCGGCATTGACGTGGACCCCTCGCTGCTCGTCTCTGCGCCTCTCCGGCGTGACTTCGTGCTGCTCGACGGCGACGTGACGGAGAAGGCGGCGCTCTGGTGCCGGTCCAGCGCCTACGACCAGGCGGCGACGTCGTCCGACACTTCGAGCAACACAGAGGCACCCACCGTGTTGAACGGGCTCGTGAAGGGCGGCAGTGAGCTTCCTGTAGGCGCTTTTCACTTCGTTAACGGCGGAGCAGTGCTGGATCACGGTCAGCGGCAGCGCGAGGAGCAGGGGGCAGCGTGCTGGGGAGGGGGGGGGCCCGCCCCCCCAAAAAAATTCTTTTTTTTTTCTTTTTTTTTTTTTTTTCTGGCCCCTTACTGCCGTGGTTCAGCCTGCTTGTCCCGCAGCTCACGCACGCGCTGACCTACGCTGCAGAGGGCGGTGCTATGATGCTCGTCCACGGTGCCCCCCCCCCCCCCCCTTTTTTTTTTTTCCCCCCCCCCAAGGGGGAGGGGGGGGGGGGGGGGGGGGGGGGGGGGGGAAAAAAAGGGGGGCGCCCCCCGCGGGGGGAGGGGGGGGGAAAAAAAAAAAATATAAAAACCCCCCCCCTACCTTTTGGGAAAAAAAAAGCAGGGGGGGGCGGGAAAAAAAAAAAAAAAAAAAAAAAAAAAAGGGGGGGGGGGGGGGGGGGGGGGGGGGGGGCGGCGCACAGCAGCGCCTGCTCGCCTCCCTGAGCCCCACATCACCTCGGATATCTCCTTCTGCAGCCGCAGCCGCTGATGAAGCACTGACTGGCGCGGTGGACAACAACACGAGAGCAGCCAAGCAGCGCTTCTGGCTCGGTGAGTCGGAGGACGGCTTTCAGCTTGCCGTCGAGGGCTTCGCGCGTTATGGCGATCAGGTGGAGCGTATCTGGCGCCGTGTGGAGGAATTCCTGCGGCGCCGTCGTGAGCGGGCGGAGCGGGAGGCGACGGCAGCAACAACTTCGACGCGGGTGGATGGATCGCGTAAACGCCCGCACAGTGCAACATAACGACAAAAGCACACACAATGGAAGAGGGCGGGATAGAGAGAGAAATTAGGACACTGACTCAACATACAGTTGTGCTGCTAGTGCTGGTGCGGCACGGCTTGAGTAGGGTGAGAAGTCATTTGGGCGTACGAGCTGTGTTTTGCGTCTATTCGTATTGGTCTCTCCCTTTCATTTTTTTTTTTTTATGCCTCCAAAGGAAGCGGTGTGGTAGGAAGGCACACAGGAGTCAATGCCTGAGAATTTTTGCTCGCTCCGTGCATTCGATTGCTCACCATCTCTTCAACTAAAAGAAAAAAAAACTATCAAAGAATTAGATTTTAGTGAAAAAGGAAGCGCTCGTGAAAAAAAAAAAAAATAGCAAGATACATTTTTCTAGAAGTCAATCTTCTTTTCTCCATCCCCGTTGCCTTTACCTTTTTGTTTCTCTTTTTCTCTGAGTTAATGCCTTTTCTGGTGTCTCTCTCTTTGCCATCTTCTTGTGACTTCTCTTTCTTTTTCTCACCCTTTTTAAATAAAATCATTTTTCCTTTTGCACACGTGTTGTGGTACACATTTAAACAATTACTACCATCGCCACCACTATCATTGCCGTACGTCATCTTCCAGCAAACAAACACACCTTCTTTATTTTTTCCTCTTTTTTTATTGTTGTCGTAGAACTCAGCAGTGGGGTGCACGTGCCGGCTCATTCATCGAAACACACAAACTCTTCTCTCACACTTACACGCACACTCGAATTTACACAAGCGCACCCCGAAACGAAGAACCACCTTTCCTCCCTCGCCTTCTCTTTCTCCTCGTATTGAGTCTCTTTCAAATAAAACAACAACAACAAAGAAGAAAACGAAGGTGTGAAAGGAACACACGCCGGGTAATTACGACAACGGTGCGTGAAACGGTTTAACACCGTCCTGCGGTTTCTCTGCGCTTATCCTATCAAGACACATAACCTGCCCAACACGCCCACGCACACACAGAGGCATTAAAAAAAAAAAAAAAAAAAAAACGTTGTCTTGCGCTGTGGCCCAATTTTCGAAATATTGTCTCTCTTGGTGTGTCTGTGCGTGTGTCTTCCCGATACGCTACTATTTTTTTTTTTTTCGTCCGTTGTCGCTTCCGCACTTGGCTGCGAGTGCCTTTTTTTTCTTCTTTCTTTCCTCTTTTCTTTTGTACTTGGTAATTTGGAACCGATCGCGTTCTCGCTGCTTCCTTTTTTTTTTTTAAGCCCTAAATTTTCCCTTCTCGCTTTATCCTCTTCCTCTACTTTCGCTCTCTATTTCCTTTACGTCCTCTAAAGAAAAAAACCTGTCATCTCTTGTGTCTTCTTGTCGTCGTTGTTGTTGTGTGTGTGTGTATCAGCTGCTCACGTGGAGCTCTCTCCCTGTCCAACAACCGATTTTTTTTTTGTCCACGCGTACGTGTGGTGAAACGTGTGTTTCGTAGTCAACGCATTCATTTTAGCTGGGGCTGAGACACAGACACGCACACATTACCGCACATACTCGACTAAAAAACACTCATTACTTTTTGTTTTTTCTCTACCATTCTCCCCTCTTTTTCGTGTCTCTGATCAGTTTCCCGTAGTGCGTCGTAGGTGGCTTTTTCTTTTGCGGGAGCCCGTAGCAAAAAAGTTGAAACATTTTTTTCTCCTGTGACGCTGCTGCTGATCTGCTTGTGACTCTATTTGTTCTTTTTTTTTATTCGTGTTCAGATTGGTCTGTGTATTGCCGGGAGGACGAGCTGTGTTTAAATTGGAATACACAGAGCTTACGAGAAAGAGAGAAGAAAAAAAAAATAAGCGGAGCACAAGACAGGAGGAACAATAAGAGGGAAAGAGATTTACGTGGCGGCAGAAAAGTGAAGAAAGCTGACTTCTTTAATTTTTACACCTTTTTTTCCTTTAGAGAGATTGAAGGGGCACATCGGAAGCATCAACTAAAGTGTAACTGTTTTTTTATTGTTGCTGTTGTGTGGCAGGTGCTTACTGAACTCGCTTCGGCAGAGGAAGAACAACTCTTTCCGACGCCCCTCTTTGCCACATTCTTTTTTTTTTTTGTGTGTTTGTGTGCATTCTCCCATTTTCAAGTTTCTGTTTCCATTTGTCCCCCTTTTTTTTCTCTCTGTACTGACATCTCGCTTAATCCCTTCTTCCTCTCTCTCCCTCACAAACACGCACTCACTCCTCCACCCGCTAAGACAAGGAACGTTACACACCGACACCCACACTCACACACGAGGAACCTCAAAAGAAAAAAAAACTTTTTTACGCTTTAGATACGTTTTTTTTTTGTGCCTTGGTGCCCGTTTGAGCGTTCTCTTTTTCTCTCTTTCTCCTCTTATACCCATCTCCTCTTCTCTCTCCACTCTCTTTCTCTTCCGATAGAGCACGTGAGACCCCGAAGAAGAAAAACGAAAAAATCTATATATTCGATCGCTCCCCCTTAGCTGTCTCGATCTTTTTGTTCTATCAGTGTTTGCCTTTCTTGTTCTTCCCGCATTCCTTTTCCCAATTTTGTTGCATTTTCGCGAAGAAACCTGTGCCGCTTTTCCCTTTGTTACTTTAGAAAAAGAAAATTTCTCTGTGTTCGAGGTGCAGGCTCGGTGCAGCCCGCTCCGGTACACTTCCCCTCGACTCTTCACCTTTTGTTTTCTATTCTCTTTGCCCGTTTTGTTGGTTTTACTATTATTACTTGTTTTGCTCGCGTTGTAGATAGATTGGCACTGCGCGCTACTCCCCACTTTCTCACACACACGTGTACAATCTCGCCGACTTATGAAGACTATACCTCTTTTTTTGACTGAAACTACACGACTTTAACACCCACATCCTCGCACACTCGCACGCGTCAAGCAAGTATTAAGAGCGGAGGGAGCGAGGAGGACGTACGAGTGACTGTGGAGACTATCTCCGGCCTTCTCTCATAGTAAAAAGAAAAAAAAACCCGAAGAGAAACGAGGCTGTTCAAATTAGTACTCTTGTTGTTGTCCAACCTCAAGTTTTTTTTTTCTGCTTTCTCTCGTTGATAACGCCAACGGGGAGAAATAAAACCTAGAGAGGAAGCACATACATACACGTACACGCGCTTAGTCAGGGCTTTTCTTTTGTGCCCTGACTTATTTTGTTTATCGACTCTCTTTTTTTTGTTCTTGTGTGAGGAGTGACTTTGGTTTTTTTTTAAAAGTCGTCGTTACCGCCACCGACGAAAAGACTGGAAAATAAAAAAAAGCGGCGCGTGACCTCAACCAATAGGCACAGAACACACGAAAGTAATTTTTTAAAACGGAGGAGAAAAAAAATAAGGTAGTTGCCAGGAGAGGCCCCTATCCGATGTTCTTCAACACCGACGCGGCCAACGCGTTCTACCTACGCCCCAACAGCAACCCCGTGTACGACATCAACGAAGACTTGTACAACGCATCGGCGCAGCGGAGAAGGGAGGATGCCCCCGCCACGTTGCGCGACATGGGCATGGACCGCTACCAGCGGAACGGTGACTTCGCCTTTTACCCAACACCAGCATCAGCAGCAGCAGCCGCGAGGCTCTTATACCTTTGCAAACGCAGCTGACGAGTTGCGAGAGGCGGAGGAGAAGGCCAACTCCCTGTATCAGCCACCGCCACCCGCACGGCCACCTTATGGTGCGGCAACACGGCCAACACCGCACATGGCATCCAGTGCCAGCCTCACCGCTAGCAGTGGAGTGGACTTGCTCTATTTCGCACGCAATCGCAGCAGCGCGCCGGTGATGCCGACCACCTCGACGTGGTCTCAGGCGTCCTACCTGCCACGTGCCTCTCGCCCTTCTTCTGCAAGCTCCGCCTCTATGGGCGGCCGGCTTCCCTCTGCGTCTGTCGGTGGTGGTGCTGCTGGTAATGGCAGTGTCTATCATCCCCAACAAGCATCCCGCTCTACACGTCTCCCCGCAACCGCGGGAGAGCACGCGCCGACGTCGGCGATGCCAAGCTCACTGACAAGCCCGAGTCATCGCGGCTTCCTGCAGCGTCCAAGCAGTGCCCCCACAAGCCACACCTCGCCACACGCCGTGGTAGCCAACAGCAGCAACGGCATCGCGACCAACGCTTCCGCCGCCTCCGCAGCAGCCGCGGCACACGCCGGGTTTCTCCCTGTTGCCTCTCGTCCGGTGCTCTATAACAGCTTTAGCCAGAACCCGAGGCCAGGCGTCCCGCTGGCACCGTCGTCAACCGTGCAGCAACAGCAGCAGCAGCATTCATCGCACTTCGAGGCACAGCAGCAACAACGGCGCCGCACGTCCGATGGCCGCGGTAGCGGCAGTGTTAGCCTTAGTGGTGGCGGTATGCGCTTCGGGGTTGCGGACGCACCGTCGCGACCCGCCATCCCACCGCCTGCGACGAACACACGCCGCCGGCTTTCACAGGAAGTGCGGGAGCGTTATCTGAATGGGATGCCGCAGATCATGGAAGAGGACGAGGAAGGCGGCAACGTGCTGGCAGCTTCGGCCCCCTGCGCGTCCAAGCAGCCGCGTCCATCCGTGCAGGACGCCGCGCTGTCGTGCTCTGCCCATCTCAGTGGGGCGGCTGCGGATGCAGAGTGTGCGCCGCACGCCTCCCTCAGCGGCAACGCCGTCGTCGAGTGCTGGGAGGACGCCGCTGCGGCGTCGCGCCTCGAGCCGCTGGACGTGGCGGAGGCCTACACCGCCTCTCCTAGTCTTCCTGCAGGGTTGAGAGAAGGGGAGGACACGGCAGGGGCGGTGGTGGTGCAGGGTGAGGCCGAGGCGCCCAATGTGACGTGGTGGACGGTCGATGTGACGCTGACGTATCTCACGGGGCACTACGCCTCCGCTGCTGACGAGGCGGCCGCGATGCTGGCGGCAGCAACGACGCAGTCGCCAGCCGACCTGCGTGTCGTGCGCTCCGTGCAGTGCCGCGCACCGGTGCTGCCTGCCGATGCCTCGCTGTTGGAGGCGTGGACCCTGACGCAGTCCTTCCTGCGCTGCGTTGCGCTGACCTCGCTGGAGGGCACGGCGGTGGCCGGTGTCCCTGCCGTCCCGCAGGCCTACTACTACTTCGACACGGACTTTCAGCAGTACGTGCAGCTGTGCGCCGAGACGCTGCCGCTTGCGAGTCCGCTGATGCGCATCGTCATGGTGGCGGCGAGCAGTGACAGCGAGGAAATCGACGGTGGGACGGCTGCGGCTGAATGGTGGACGGCGCAAGGGAAGGCAGCAGCGTCCACTGAGCAGCCTTTTCAGCAGAATTCTCCGCGACAGCAGCACCAACCCATGACGCGGTCAGCAGGGCAGAACAGCCTGCCGCCCGGCCGCCAGCATTCCCATCCGCAACAGCAGCAACAGCAGTGGGCAGCGAACGGCGATGTGCCGCGTCAGCCATCACGTGAGGCGAGCGGGCCGCCACGGCGCCGTCGGCTGCCCTTCGACACCGACACAGAGACGAGCTCACCGGTGCCAACGCCACACACACGCTATGCCGAGACGCTCTACACCTCCTCGACAGCACACCCACCACTGCCACCGCAGCCGCTGATGATAGAGAGGGAGGAAATGAGAGAGGAGGAGGATGAAGGTAGCTTCGAGGACGACGGCACCGCTGCGGCTGCGGCGTACGACTACACCGGTATGAGAGCGGAGGATGCAATGGAGGAAGGGAATGTTGTGGAGGAAGATGCAGCAGCGTACGCGGGCTTTGATGGCGACGGCGGCCTCTACGACCCTCGTGCGCAGCACACCACCCCAGGCTGGGACTTTGCGGACACGACAGACCGCGACGCCGCCTGCTGCTGCTGCGTTTGCCTGGGAGCAGCAGCTGCGCTCGAGCTACCCAGCCGCCGGTCGCCTCCAGCGCTTCCGCTACCGCCCATCGGCCGCCGCCGGTGCGTCGGAGCTCGGCCCCGTATCGAGGGGAGGCGGCGTTGCGCACCGCGGCTCCGCTCCGCCCACGCAGTGCGATGCAGGCGCTGCTGCTGAACTCCCACAGCGGTGGACCGGCGCCGTGGGACGCGATGAACGGCAGCGCTGGCGGAGGTGTCGTCCCCCGGCCCTCTCCGCCCGCCTCGCAGCCCTACCCCCATCCCCCGCCTCGCCAAGCGCCGCCTACGCATCCGAAGCGTCCGGCCCAGCAGTACTTCGACGACCCGCTTCTGCAGCGCAGCACCGCCAGCTCCGTGCAGCCCGCCTTTCCCTCCTCCTCCTTGCTCCACCTGGGGCTGGCAGACAGCCTTGCGAGCCGTGGCGCGTCACAGACAAGTGTCTTGACGCCGACGCCGCCGCGCTCCTCCCCGCCACCGCACCTCGCCTACCGCCCCACTGCCCACCCATACTTTGACGACTCGCCATCCTCTCAACAACAGCAGCAGCAGCAGCAGCACGGCGGGGGCAGCTTCACGGCGCTGGCGAGTGCGTCGCAGCCGCAGCCGCAGCGCCACGCCAGCAGCTCCACCGCCGCTGCTCAGCAGGACGCCCTCAACGCGCTGCTGCGTCGCTCTGCGGCTGCCATGAAGCAGAAGGCAGCAGGCGCCTTCCCGTACGCGGACAACAACGTGAACGCAGAGAAGTCGACGCCTCAGGAAGCAGAACAGGCGCTGCCGCAGCAGCAGCAGCAGCAGACGGTCACGCAGCAGAAGCCCTTCAGCTCTGGCCATGCCTGTCCGCTCGCCTTCATCGCCGCCACCGCTGCCCACGACCGCGACGACCGCAGCTGCTGCTGCGCCGGTAGCAGCAGACGAATCACACACCAGGGAAGGCGTGGCGGAGGGGATGTACTTCGCTGTGGAGGAGGCGGAGCAGGTGGCGTCGCTGGCAGAGGACACCGCTGCGATGGAGGCTGCGATGGCCATGGCGATCACCACAGCGGATCACCAATGCGCTGTTCGTGCAGGTGCTGCTCCATCGCCTCTTTCTGAGGTGCCGCCGCAGCATCAGGATGCGGCAGAGCACACAGCCAGCACACCCGCCGTGCACGTCCACGCCACGCTGGCCCCGCATCCGCTCCCGACCACCCCTCCTCTCAGCATCGATCGCAGCGAGGGCGAGACAGCGTCGGCCAGTCGCGCGGAGTCCGTGGTGCAGGTCGTGCGGGACTCTGCACACACCACCGCCTCTCTCGCAGGCAGCGACGCGGAGCACACCGACGGCCATCCTCTTGCCCCATCCGCGGCTTCTCACCTCATGTCACCGCGTCCCTACGGCTCCAACATCACGGATGCCGCTGCACAGGCGTCTGCCACGCACAACATTAGCATGGATGGCTACGCCAGCAACAGAGAAGAGTTCACCCCACCTCAGGTGAACGTGTCGGACATGGTGGAGGGTGACCCGCACTGTATCGCGACGGAGTCGAGGGTGGA
Source organism: Crithidia sp. LVH-60A (assembly GCA_030078075.1). NCBI lineage: Eukaryota > Euglenozoa > Kinetoplastea > Trypanosomatida > Trypanosomatidae > Crithidia > Crithidia sp. LVH-60A. Next base: position 169,656 of record CP119667.1, read on the forward strand.
CGACGGGGAAGCTGTCGACGCGGAGGAGCGGGACGCTGGTGATGCTGCGGACGACGAGCTGCTTGCCGCGCTGGAGGAGGATGGTGAAGACGAGCAGACCGACGCCGATCTGGACATCATGCTGGAGTCACGCGTCAACCCGCGCTTCACGCCGAGCGTCGCCGTCGCTGCCGAAAAGCAAAGCAGCCCGGCGAACGGGCCGACGCCGTGCGCTGCCGAGGCAGAGAAGAAGAGCAACGCCAACAGCGTTGGTGGTGGTGGTGATGTTGCGCCTGCAGCCCGTGCGACCACTCCGCCTCTGGTTGAGGTCGATGCCCCGCAGCCTCTTCAGGCAGGAGTCCTTGTGCCTCCTGTTGCCGTCACCGAAACCCCAAGCGCGGAGGTGGCGGTGGCAGAGAGCGAGCCGAGGAGGGCGGACGAGGATGCGGAGGAGCGGCAAGTGGTTGGTGAAGAAGACGAGGAGACCGCTGCTCCTCTGATGGCAACGCCATCTTTTACACCAGAAGAGTCGAGAGGAGGACGAGGCGGGGAAAAGAGACGGTGGAGGAGGTGACAGCATCGGCTGTGGATCCGGTAGAGGCCCCAGCCGCAGCATCGTTTGGAGAGAGTCCAGAGCCATTACTCGCCGTCGAGGAGGAGGCGGAGGCAGAAGCGCCGGCGAAGGAGGAGGCCGCTGCGGTGCCACCACCCAACAACGACGACGTGAAGCAGGAGGCCGAGGAGGACTCAGCCGGACATGGCCGATGCATCAGCCGAGGCGTCTTCTCTGCCCAACGACGGCGGTGCAGATGCCACCGTAGCGACACCCGCTGAGGAGCCTACTGCTGCAGAGGCGGAGGCCACAGGAGGCGAGGCGGATACACCCGTGGAAGCCGTGGCCGCGACGTCCTCGCCTCCCCCGCCAGCAGACGTAGCAGAGGAGGAGACCGCACCTACGCAGCCCGACGCTGACGCAGCGGCAGCCACGCACGATACGGTAGAGCCTGCAGCTGCGGAGGGAGACGAGGCACAGGAAGCAGAAGAGGAAGCGCCGGTGCCGCAAGCGGTGCCTTCTTTCGAAGGTAAAGAGGGGCACGAAGAGGACCAGCAAGAGGTTGTTGAAGCAGCGATCGACGTCCCCCTTCTGCACGCGGCTACTGACCTTTCGGCGCCGGCGCCGCAGCCTCATCCAGCAGCAACAGACGAAGTAAATGAGGGAGCGGAACCGGCTGTCGAGTCTGCTCCGGCCTCGGTGGAGGTTGCTGCGGCGGAAAGTCACCACCTCATGATGGACATCGCAGTGGTGGAGGCGTCCGTGGCGTGCAGCGAAGACGGCGCGAGTGCCGCGGGCTCTGCAGGTGGCTCGGGGCACGCTTACAAGATCTCGGTGCTGACCGCAGACAGCGAGCCAGCGGCTGCTCACGAGGGAAAGGCGGAGACGGACGAGACAACATCACCGGCTGCTGCTGCTGCTGCTGAGACCGAAGAAGATGCGAAAGATGAGGCAGCCGCGCCTCTCGATGATGTTCCGGCAGAAGTTGTCATCGTCGTGGCCCCTACAGCGGAGGTGGTGACGATACCCGCGGCGGAAGCTGCTACCACGACGGCCGCTCTCCACGCAGTCGCACAGCGCAACCGCCTCGCCGCCGCTGACGCTCGTCGGCAACCTCAACGACGAGTCCGAGCACGAGTCGACTCTCTACGCACACGAGGGGGAGGAGGAGCGGACGTCGCTGCTGGGGACGGAGACGATCTCGCACCCTGGCGACACTTTTGCCGACACTGCCATGCCCACCGACACCCAAGAGGAGCGAAGCACACACTACACGACCGAGGAGCCACCCGCGGCGGAGGCAGCCGGTAGCGTTCCGCCCTCTACGCTCGAAATGGAGGAGGACGGCGAGGAGGCGGCAGCGATGGTACTGGCAGACCAGCCAACACCTGCTGCTGCTGCTGCTGCTGCTGCTGACGCTGCTGCTGTTGAGGACGATGACGCTGCTGCGACAGAGGCAGAGCTGCCCGAGGAAACGGAGCACACCGCCGCCCCTGATGCAGTGGCTGAGGAAGAGGAGGAGGAAGAAAAGAAGGCAGCAGCGTTGGCCGCAGCACCACCACCACCCGCAGATATAGCAGCCGCTGAGCCTCACACGCCGTCAACGCACACGCCAGACGTGGAGTTCGGGCTCGGGGAGCAGGAGGACACACCGGCTGCATCCTCCGGCGGTGGCCGACGATGATGACGACGGTGATGATGACGCCCCCCACGCCAAAGCAATGCAGGCAGAGGAGGAGGAGCAGTCGGCACAGGCGGGTGAAGAAGACGACGCACCCACCGCAGCCGCCGCGGCTCTTGTCAACGATGTCGACGCCCCGTTCAGCAGGGAGCACCGCCCCGCCCCCCTCCGCTTAAGCCACATGGACTACTACTCCGGCATGACAGATCAAAGCACTGGTGGGATGGCCCCCACGGAGGAGCTCTCGCAGCTGCAAGCGGACCTTGATGCGCCGCCAATGTTTCACCGCAGCACAGCCAATTTAGCCGCTGCTGCTGCTGCCGCTCCGGCCCCTGCATCCAAGAGCAGGACGAGCGGCGTGCCGGCGTGGGCCACGGACGAGACCCATCACCGTCGCCTTGATGGCGCTGTCATCGCAACCGACGAAGATGGGGAGGATATCAGCCACCTCAACACCACCACCACGACGCACGGGAATGAGAACGATGATGGCGCGATGGATGCCCCGATGAACGCCTTCCGCGACTCGCTGTCCATCACCCACACCCCGACGCTGACGCGGCGCGGGGAGGAGGACGAGGGTGCAGAGGACACGTCAGTTGCCGGCACGACAAGCACCGGAGACGTTGTTGACATGCTCGTCCACGTCGGCGGCTCCTACACGAGTGTCTCGTCGGAACGAGTGAGCGCTGCGATGGAGCTCCAAAGCCCGCAACGAGGCCGCCATGGCGATGCCGGGCAGCGACGCCGCGAAGGGGGCAGCAGTCCCAACAAAGGTGGCCGCGCCGCCGGTGCGAGGGAAGCCTGCCAACGTGGAGAACTTTACGCACACGGTGCAGGTCGGTGGTCCGGCCGGGCGAGCTGGCAGCGACCCCACGCTTTCCCCCAACAACGGTCCCATAGAACCGGAGCTCTCCCCTGCGCAGACCCCCGTCACCGCCACCGCAGACTGGGGGACACGGCTTTACCAACATGCAGGACACCGACGCGCCGTTCCCTGCTGCTGGTGCTGCTACTGCTGCGGCTCGCGGCACACACCGGCGCGGACTCGGACGACGATGAGATGGTGTCCACGCAGCAGCACCTGCCTCTCCAGCCGTCACCACCGCCGCCACCAGCAGCCTCTGCCTCAGCGGCAGCGTCGTCCATCAACGACGTGGATGATGCCCCTGCGCCGGTGAGCGAGAGCTCGCAGTCCCCTGCCGTTGCCCTCGAGGAGGGAGCGATGCGCAAGACGATGGTGCTGCTTGGCTTTCCCGGCTCTGCCTGGGAGTACATCATGAACAACCACTACGAGCCGATGCATGAGGCCTTCATCACGGACGCGTCGGACGCCGGTGGGGTGCCGACCTCTGCCATTCAAGACGTACGCTACAGCCGCGGCAGCCTCATGGTGGACCTGTACGTGCTGCACACGGCGGTGATTGGTGAGCAGGAGATGCGGGACCAAATGTGCGGCTACCCTTATCCCCGTCTCTGGGCCCTCTACGAGGAGAAGAAGCGAGAGCGGAAGAAGATGCTGCACGGCGAAGGCGGTGGCATCCTCCGTGGACCTCGGCAGACGACGCTCTCCGCGCAGGAGGAGTGGAACTGGATGCCAAAGGCATAGTATGGCTCTCGCTAATTTCATAGTGAGTATTTGCGTCTGTGTTGAGAATTCCTTTTTTTCTATCTTTTCTATCTTTTTTTCTTTTTTCCTCTGCCATTGTCATCTCTTCCTCCTTCTCTTTTTGTGTTAGGTGTTCTGTGTGTGTTATGCACCGTGTGGCGCTGCGGTCACTGGCCGTCGTTTGCCTCGTTCTCTCCTTTTTTCTACTCGTCTTCAATGTGGAAGTAATTGTCTCACCTGGTTATCCCCTCGTGGTGCAGATCGATTGTTTTACTTTGTCCCATTCCAACCCCTACCCTTTATAACGTTTTCCTGAGAAATGAGGCATGACGCGGAGGTGTACTGCACGCTTCCTGCCCCCTTGTCTCGCCTCTCTCTCTCTTTCTCTCTTCGCCGCGCCATTATTTGAGAGTCTTTACAACCAGTTTTTTCTTCTTGAGTATATCTAGAACGCCAATCGGTGCATTGCTTCCTTTTTTTTTTCTCTTTTTTGTTCGTCCGCTAGCGGTCAACACACAGACGACAGGAAGAGGAACAGTATCCAAACAAACAGAGGCAGAGAGCATACGACAAGAAAAAATGGAAGGATGACGTGCGAGAGCGAAGAGAGAGAGAGATACATACAACTATTTTCTTCCTCTTCTTTGCATGCACGTCTTTCTCTCCTTCTGCCACCAACACATTCTTTGCAAAGAATAAAGAATGGTATGTGTTCGTGCTACTTAAGATAGCTATCTCACTCCTGGACTGCGCTCTTCTCTCTTTTCTTCTTTTTTCTCCGTGTTGGGCGTAAACTACCGCTAGCTGGATAGCGCGATGTTTCCTTTGTATTATGTTTCTGGCTCGGCGGCTTATACAACGTGGCGGCGTCGGTCAACCTTTTTTTTCTTTTTTTTTCGATTGGGATTGCCGTCACGCACCGCGCGAATGGTCCTTTTTTTTTCTATATATTTGATGCGTGAGCGACTATAAATATTAATATCACTATTCGTGTTTACACCAGACCAACTTGCTGGTAGCGGCTCAATTATCGCTTTTTTTTTTCCCTTCTCGCTTCAACCGGTCACCTCCTTTCATCTTTCCATTTTTGTTTTATTTATATACCCTCTGTCTTTATATATATATTTTTATGAATATGTCGACGCGTATCGGAGTGCGCGGCACGGAGGCTGTTCGAGCCTCGTCCCCCTTCCGCGTTTCATCCGTGACCTTCTTTAACGCCTTTATCTTTTTGTTTTTCTCCTCCAGGGACTGTCGTTACTTGACAGCGTTATGTTTGTGCCTGTGTGCTTGTGTGTGTGAGAGAATGGGTTCGATGTGCTCTTGATGTGGTGTGAATCTTCTCTCCTTTCTCCTGTCTCGTCGGTGCCCGTGTATGTGTCCTCTTTCTCTCAAGAGAGGATCGACGAACACCGGAACATGTGGGGTTTAGGCGGGCCACCGCAAAACATGTCTTGTAGCTCCTATTTTTATTAATTTTTTAAGTTTTACCCGTTTGACGATGCACATAGTGGTACGCGTTGAGAGCGGAAAAAGAATGTCTAAAAGGAAAAAAAATATGATCCCAATGAGAAACAAAGTGCTTTCTTTCGGCTTCACTTCTTCTGTGAAAAGAGCAAAATGGTTGCATTGTCATTGTGCTGACTTTGTGGCGCCGACGTTAGCGGCAGCGCTGCAGTGCTTTTGGGCTTTTTTTGAGACTTGTCAAGAGAAGCTCTCTCCGTTTTTTTCTCTCAGTGCGCGGTGTTCTGCGGTGGGAATAAAAAAGGAGGTTTACAGAGAGAAAAGAAGTTGCTTCTTTCGACGTTGTGGGACCACTGCGTTTCGAAGCAATCTCGGTGGCTTCCTCCTCGTACGCTTTAAAAAGCTGCGCAAGCCGCTTTCACGGTTTCATCCCAATTTCTGCGGTGCATCGTGCGTGCGTTTGTCATACACACGAGCTGGCACATTGTCAGCTTTTCCTCTCTCTTATTTACTAATCCTCCATTTTCCCTTCTCTCGCTTCACTCTCTCCTTCACTCACTCTCAGTGCGACTGGTTTCAGGGTGCATTCGTTTCAAGTTTCCCCACCTCTCTTAGCCGCCTTTCTCGCTTGCGTGCTTCCGTCGATTCCCTTCTACGCGATGCAGCCCTCCCCTCACAGCTCCGGAGGTCGACACGCGGCCACTGCGGATGCCCTGCCGCTCCTTCACGCAGCAGCAGCAGCAGCAGCGGCGGCCACTACAGCAGCGACCTCCGCCCCGCCTGCCCCTCCTCTCGCCCTCGCAGCGGCGAGCTCCTACCGCGGCTACAAGGCAGGCCCACGTGCGGCGAGCGCAAAGCCGGGCGTCGGTGCTCTGCACTCGACCACACGACGAGCACCAGACTGGGCAAGGCCTTTGGCTGCGTTAGAGAGACAAAAAGAGTCGGCCCGGCTGGCGTACACGCCCTTCACCGTGGCGGCGGCGGACGTGGTGGCGGCACGGCGAGCGGAGTTCGTGGCGCGCTACGGCACGCCGTTGCTGCGGTTGGATGACAGAGATGGCACGACGAGTGGGCGAAGCGACGGATGGACGCGGCAGCCGCAGCAGCCACCGCTGCAGGTACTGCCGCCGCTGCCGACGGAGTCCAGAGCGGAGCCGCGTGCCGCACGAGCGGCCAGCGGGGAAGGGATGCAGCAGGCAGAGAATACTGCGCCGGCGGCGGTGGCGGCGGTGCGTGAGCCGCTGAACCACTCTGCGGTGCTGTCAGACATCTCTCTCTCCTCTCCTCCCTCCTCCTCTCCATCCTTCAACGCGACGGCACTGCCAGAGGCTGCAGCACGTCGCCACGCGGCTGTGGCTGCGGGGCGGACTCAGTTAGCGCCACTGCGTCCCTGCGCGTCTGCCGCAACGTTGTCGACGCAGCGGACCAGCAGCGCGCGTGGCACTTCGCGGCGTGTCTCGCAGTCGGCGAGCCACCGCAACCAGCACAACAACGCTTCTTCTCCCATTTTACACGAAGGAGTGCCGGTGGAGGGAAACGAAGACATCATCGCCCAGCACTACCGCCACCTCAACCACCTCCTGCAGGGCTACCACAGCGATGATCCCGCTGCCGATGCGTCGCGGGAGGGAGGAACATGCTCGTGGATGTTCGAGAGCGGTGGTGGTGATGGTGGACGACAACACCGCGGGTCTTCCGCGAGTGCACGGCTACGCAGCAACGCCGGCGCCGCCACCACTCGGATCTCCCCCGTGGCTCAACCTACCTTGACGCTCACACCCTCCACGTCATCTGCAGCCTCGGCGGGGGCCGTCTCGACAGACCTCTTTCGCCAAGCAGCCGCACAGCAGCGCCGTTTTACGCCACGCACCACACACGCCACCAAGGCGGAGCTCTCGCGCTTCCAGCGTCACCTGCAGCGCTACTTTGACCGCCAGTTTAGCGGCCTGCTGCACTACGAGGAGGTGGAGCGGGCACAGCTGCGGACAGATGCGTTTCGTGCCTTGAGCACGCTGCTCAGTATGCACGAGCGCTTTTGCACGTATGTGGAGCTGCGAGCACGGCAGGCAGCGGCGCTGGCGGTGCTGCAGGCTGAGGAGGCTGAACTGAAGGCCGTTTTCGATCAGGCGACGGCGTGCGACGTCTTGCCAGTGGCAGCAGACTCGGTGAGGCGCACCGGCGATGACTCTCTTGCCGGCCAAGACGTTCTCAGTGGATCAGAGGCAGAGGCGGAGAGTGAGCGCAACGAGGCGACGTGTATACTGAGCTGGTCGAAGGCGTCGGCACAGCAATCAAGGCACGTGCACTCCTCGGTGTCTTTGAGGAGCTTACCATGGGCCGCGCCGATGTGCGAGCGCTGACGGCTGACTTGTTGGAGAAGTTCGAGCTCTTGGCGCCGCCACTTTTCTTTGATGTGCTGGACAGCAGCGCGACGACACACACACGCGTGCCGCCGGCCCTCGAACCCTTTTGAGGAGCTTTGGCTTGTGGAGGCTGACGCAGAGGAGGCTGTGGCTGCGCTGCAGGAGCCCTTTGAGTTGTTGGTGCCGACAGCGAAGGAGCGCAGCACACCGATCGCTGAGGATGGCGGTGCATCCGTGGAGGAGGCCGCAGACGCGCATGAGGAGCCTGACACAGTGGAGGAAGAGGAAGTATTTGAGGAGCTTGTCGCTCCTCCAGACACCCCTGTAGCTGCAGTCTGCACCGATGTATTTGCCCCCGCACCGTTCGACGTGCTGGTGGTGTCTGACGCGACGTGTGCAGAGGTGGCGACGTGGCCACTTCTCTTCGAAGAGCTGCATGACACTGATGCCAGCCGCACGGCGACGGCGGCGGCGGTGGCGGCGATGCAGGAAGTGTTCGAGGCCCTCTCACTGCTGCGCTGCTTCGACGAGCTTGCTGTCGACCCCGACGTTGAGTTGGCGATGCCGCCGCCGCTGGTCAACGTGGAGGAGCTCGCAGAGGACGCGGCGACAGAGGAGGCTGTGTCGCGTCTTCAAGAGGTGTACGAGGGGCCCCTCCCCCCCCCCCCCCCCCCCGCGGGCCGGGGGCCCCCCGGGGGGGGGGGGGGGGGGGGGGGGGGCCCCCCCCCGGGGGGGACCCCCCTTTGAAAAGGGGGGGGGGGGGGGGGGGGGGGGGGGGGGGGGGGGCCCCCCCGCCCCCCCCCGGGGGGGGGGGGAGGCGACAGCAAAAAAAAAGAAGGGGGGGGGGGGGGGGGGGGGGGGGGGGGGGGGGCCCCCCCCCCGCCCTTCCGGTTGGAAAGGGTAGGAAAGGAAAGGGCGGGGGCCGGCCCGGCCCCCCCCGCCCCCGGGGGGGTGGGGAGGGGGGGGGGGGAGGGAGGAGGGGGGGGGGGGGGGGGGGGGGGGGGGGCGGGCGCGGGGGGAAAAAACTCCACAACCCCCCCCCCCCCGCAGGAAGAGAAGGGGGGGGGGGGAGAAGAAGGGAGAGGGGGGCGGGGGAGGGTGCCCCCCTCGGGCCCCCGTTGGTGGGCTGGGGGGGGGCGGGGGGGCGGGGAGGAAACCAAAAAAAAAAAAAAAAACAAGGACCCCCCCGGGGGGAAGGAAGGAGAAAAGGGGAGAGGAAAAAAGAAAGGAGGGGAGGGGGTGGGAGGGGCAGGGGGGGCGGGGGGGGGCGGCCCCCCCCCCCCCGCCGCCCGGCGGCGGGGAGAAAGGGGGGGGGGGGGGGGGGCGCCCCGTGGGAAGAAAAGGGGAAAAAAAAGAAAAAAGAAGGAAGCGCCACCCCCCCCCCCCCCCCCCCCCCCGAGCCAAAGCGGAAAAAAAGAGGAAAGGGGGGCGCGCCACACGCCCCCCGCCCCCCTCCCCCCCCCCCCCCCCCCCCCCCCCCCCCCCCTCGTCCCCCCCCCCGGCCGGGGCGGGCGGGGGCGTCGGTGTCGTCAACACGTTGACGGGGTAGAGTGGTGTGCACACCTTCTCACCGCCGGGGCCGCCGTGCGGGAGTGCGTGGTCGCGGATGTGTGTGCGGTGCTGGAGTGCCCTGCGGTGCGGGTGCGCAATGTGACGCTGGTGGCCACAGCAGGCGAGGCGGAGGCGGCGAGTAGCAGCGAGGCGTCGCATGCGGCCGTGGGGCTATCGGTCAGCTTCGACCTCGTGCACGAGACGGTCTTCGCCCTCTACCCGCACGACGACGTGCAGTACCTCATTTCCGAGTGCACCTTCCCCTTTCTCCATCAGTGGCGCCGCAGCCACGCCGCGCTGCTCATGATGGAAAGCCTCGTGCAGACACCGACAGCTGCAGCGGCATCTGTGCAGCCTTCAGCAAGCGAGGGCGGTGCGGCGGCAGCCCACGCACGCGGCGCCGCGATCCCGCTCTGGGCCTACACGACCGAGCCTGCACGCCTGGTGCGGAAGTCCACAGCGAAGCTGCCGTCTGCTCGTCTCTCCTTCTCGCCTGGCTTCCGCTCCGATGCGTCCAGTCTCCTCATCACTGGCGTGGCGGATGCGGACGGCGTCGACTCGGTGTTGGTGGTGGCGACACCGCATGCAGTGCCTACACCGCCGCCAACAGAGGAGCAAGTCATTAGTATTCTTGCCGGCGCGCACACCGGCCTCGTGTCTCCAGCGTCCGCCGTGACGGACAAGACAGGCGGCTCAGAGGAGAAGGAGGATGCGGCAGAGACGCCGCAACCGCCGGCGAAGCGCAAGGGCTTCTTCTCACGCAAGTAGAACAACGACCAAGCAGAGGTGAGGCCCTCGTCGTTGTCGTTGAGCACTGTTTTTCTGTGCAACGAACATTTTTTTCTATTTTTTTCCCACATTATACTCAGTCATGTACTTCCGCTTGCATGTAGTCTGCTGTAGCGCCACAGAAAAAAAAAATCGTTTATCTTTTCACTTTTTTTTCCCGTTTGCTCGCGACATTCTCTCTTTTTTTTCTTCGGCCGTAACGGAGGAGTGGAGGGTACACGCTACCGGCGCCGCACTGATGCGTATGTCCTTGCTTTATTTCTCTTCTCCTGTTTTTCTTCTACTTTTTTTTCCCTCTCGGGAATCGATATGTATCCTATACAATTTTGATGGGCATTATACCACTTTCTTTTTTCTTTCTCCTTCTTTTGAACTCCGTCCACGCGGCTGACATGAATGCCCTGCATTGGAAGGTTGTGCTCTCGTCGCAAGCTCGCCCAGCTCTCCATCCACCTGCCGCACTTTCTTTTTTGCTCTTCTTTCACCAATGTATCACAGCTATCTCCCGACTGTTTGAATGTGCAAACGCACTGTTCTTGTTTTTTTATTCTCCCCTTTTATCTTTGCGTTCTTCTGTGCGTGTATGTGTATATGTCTTTCGAATTTGGAACTCTTTCTTTTTTTTTGTTATTTTCCGATGTTGCGCACTTCTTTTCTTCGTACATGTTTGCCAATACGTCACCGCCTGCGTTTATCAACGCACATAAAACACAAAAAGAAAAACACCCGCGTATTTTTGCTAATTATCTTGTCGCTCTGGCGCGGTAGTACGCGGTGAATCTGTACGTGCCTATCAGCAGAGAAGGACAGCTAACAATGCCCCTCACTGCGGAAGGTGTGGTGTCGCAGCTGAGCGTTTCGTTGTCCTCTCTCTCTCTCTCCCTCGAGGATGAAAGCGGCGTGGGTCGTCACCAGAGTTCTTCCTTTTTCATTAAAAGAGGCCCGAATATGTTGGGAGAAGCGTTAATGGTGGTGAAGCATCTCTTTTGCATAATGGAGAGGAGTGAAAAAAAAAGAGGAACATGTGCTACTAGCTTGTAAAAGATGCCAAACTTTTTCTTCTTTTTCGAATCGTCACTCGTCTCTCCTCCCCACGCCTCCCTTTTTCTTTCTCCTGCTCGTTGGGAACCCGACTGGACACACACCCCCACACACACACCCACTCACTCGCGTCCGTACACTCTTCATAGTAACAACAGCTCCCAGCCTCCCAGCCCACCTCCCGCCATCCAAGCCCTCTCAGCTGACTGCCGCCCGCACCTCCCTGCGCACCTCCGCACACCTTCTCTCTCTTCACTACACCTCTAGCTCCACCATGGCCGCCGTCAACACCGCCGTGAGCCGCCGCGCCGCGCTGGCGACTGTGCTGCTGTCCGCCCTTGCCGCGACCAACGCGCTTGCGCAGACGACGACTGCCGCCCCGAAGAAGGAGTACAAGCCCAAGTTCACGTGGTGGGCCATTCTGATCATGATGATCGGCATCGTGGTGGTGATCTCTGTTGCGCTGGTGGTGTACTTCTGCGTGTTCCGCAAGGAGCAGGCGGAGGAGAAGGCGGTGGACCACGACGACGCGAACTCGGAGACCACGCCGGCTGTGCCGCCAGCGAACGCCAACGACCAGGAGGCGCGCGAGCCGGCGCACAGGCCGAAGGACTACCCGACGGAGTAAGGACGAGCGCAGCTGCAGTGAAGGCGTCACCGGCTGTTCCACCAACACCGAGGACTAAAACAGGAGGGGATGGAAGAACACAAAGAAGAAGAGAAAGACTGTCATTTCTGACTTGTTTTTTCTATGCCCTTGCTGTGTTTGTAGTCTTATCTCTGACATGCGGCATTCCAGCATCTCTCTCTTTCTTGTTTTCTATTTCCTTGTTCCCTGTCCTTGCTGCGACGTGGAGCAGCGTCGCGTGTTCCTCTTTTCTGTCACGTAGGTAAAAAAAAAAATCGGTGTGGCTGACCCTGATGCAATAGCCTCTTAATTCATTATCTTATGTTACTTGTTTTGTCCCTAAAGAACCCGAAAACGCCTAATATTTTTTGTTTTCCCCGTTTACTTTCGCATCTTTTTGCCTCCTTCTTTCTTCTCTTTTTATTGGTGGCGGGGACGCCCTTCCGCTGCCACCCACCACAAAAGGTTTGATAAAGTTATTATTATTTTTGTTCCTGGCCTTGGTCGATGAGGATAAGGAGAGAGGGAAGGGAAGGTCGATGGCGTGGTGGTGCTCGACACCTTTTATGCGGCGACACAGAATAGACACGGGTCGATGCGACACGTCTGCTGCAGCTATCAAGGGCGAGATCCGGCTTTGACGGTGCGGTAAAGGAGTATAAGGAGCCGTCAAAAATGGGGGAAAAAAAAGAATGTATATCCGTGTGGGTGGGTGCTACGGTATTGGTCTTTGTCTCACGACAGGTTTTTTTTTTCTCTCTCGTGTCCGCAACGGCTCTTTCTAAATGCTTTACACGCCGCTGGCTCATTTTTCTCCTCCATCTCCGGCGACTCAGGCGCGCCACAGCACCCGTCCTTCCCCGCCTTGCCTTTGTCTTCGTCTTCTCTCTCTCTCTCTCTCTCTCCGCATCCGAAAAGAAAAGAAAAGAAAAACATTAAGAACGCCAAGCTGATCTTGTCTTTTATTACGATTGCTGTTAGAGCACAGTGCACTGTGACTTGATTTGAAAAAGAACAAAAATTAAAAAAAAGAAAAGCTTGGAGCGCCTACTTTTTCTCCCTTCTGGCAGGGTGAGGACGATGAGTGTGGGAGAAGACGTCACCAGCAGACACACACACGTGCAGGCTACTTGTGTGTGAGTGCGTGTCTTTGTGTTGAACTTTCTTCAGACGCGTCTCTCCCACCTCCTTCTTCTCTCCTTGTTCTAGTCTTTTCCTTTCTGCACCACGTTTCAAAAGTACTTTGCTGATTTTTTTTTTCTCTCTCTTTCTTTGCCCTTTTAGAAGTGACGGTAGTGCATTGAATCTTTTTTTTTTTTGCGACTGCGCGTTTGTTTCGGGCATCTTTACTGTCTAAAAGCGAGGGCTGTGAGTCTCAGTCGAGGCAGATGGTGTACCAAGCTCCCTCTTTTGTTTACCTTTTCCCTTTACGCAGGCTAGCACACAGGCACACGGCGAGTGTGAGCGCTGCTGATTCCTTCTTTCTCTCTTTTTTTTTCCTGTTATTTTTCCTTTCGTACGTCCCCGCTCCGTGGAGGAGGAGTGGTGCCTCGCGGCGTTGGTGTTGAATGCATCTCGCTTGTTTTCTTTTCATGCTTCCCAGCTGCGTGCCACGTGCGTTGTTTTGGGGGGCGAGACGGGAGGCCTTGAGATGTGATGAATGACCGCCTCAGTAAAACTAGAAAAAAAAACACAAAAAAATACAGCAGTTCGTAAGGGGAGCAAGTATGAAATGCGTGACTTGAAAAAGGCGAGGAAGAAGAGACTTTAAGCGAGTCACCTCTTTCTTTCCTTCCTTCCTCAGCCCTCCTCGATTATTTTTTTCCGTCGTCGGCTATGCTTTAAACGGCGTTCCGTCCTCTCTCTCCCTGTCCTTCTATACCGCGCCTCAAGGTGTGAGACAGCAGTATGAGGAAGGGAGTCCGTGTCAGAACTCATGTCCTCTTTCTTGGTAGAGTCTCAGAATGGCGTATGAGAAGAAGAAAGAAGCGGAGAAGATTCTCACAGCACATTTTAAAAAGCGCACCTTTTCCTTTTTTGCAAATAGAGTTGTGAAAAAGGGACATGTGCTACCAGCTTGTAAAAGATGCCAAATGATGCTTTTTTTTCTTCTTCCATTTGCCACTTGTCTCTTCTCCCCACGCCTCCCTTTTTTTTGTTCCTGCTCGTTGGGAACCCGACTGGACACCCCACCACACACACACACCCACCCACTCGCGTCCGTACACCCCTCATAGTAACAACAGCTCCCAGCCTCCCAGCCTACCTCCCGCTATCCAAGCCCTCTCAGCTGACTGCCTTTCGCACCTCCCTGCGCACCTCCGCACACCTTCTCTCTCTTCACTACACCCCTAGCTCCACCATGGCCGCCGTCAACACCGCCGTGAGCCGCCGCGCCGCGCTGGCGACTGTGCTGCTGTCCGCCCTTGCCGCGACCAACGCGCTTGCGCAGACGACGACTGCCGCCCCGAAGAAGGAGTACAAGCCCAAGTTCACGTGGTGGGCCATTCTGATCATGATGATCGGCATCGTGGTGGTGATCTCTGTTGCGCTGGTGGTGTACTTCTGCGTGTTCCGCAAGGAGCAGGCGGAGGAGAAGGCGGTGGACCACGACGACGCGAACTCGGAGACCACGCCGGCTGTGCCGCCAGCGAACGCCAACGGCCAGGAGGCGCGTGAGCCGGCGCAGAAGCCGAAGGACTACCCGACGGAGTAAGACCGGATCGCTGCGGCGGCGGAGCGTGACGGCGGCAGTGAGCCGCAGCGACGGCGTACAGAGCTTCTCGCTGCATCGTCGCCGCCCCCGCGCTCCGCGTCTCACAACTCATTTCGTTTCGCCTTGCATCTCTCCAGGTCTTTGCGCTGCGCGGCGGGCGGGGATGTATTCCGAACCATGGCCTTCCCTTCTCTCCTCACCCGCCATTTTCCGTTTCCGTGTGCTGCATTGCAGGCATGACTCTCCTTCTAGTCATGGGTGTACGGGTGGTGCGCGTCACTCTCCTTTTTCTTCTCTCGCGCCGCACGTTTGTGGTGGCACTCACCCGTGTGCAATTGATGGCTGAATTTAATGTGCAGAAACGTCTTTCTTCTTCCCTTTCGTGTACCTCTAGTCCTGCAATATCTTTCCCTGCTCGTTTCCATCCACTGCAGCGTCCCCTGTCAGCGCCACGCTGACACGACCGCCGCGGCGTGCACAAACACACACCGGTTCATCTTTTGACACACTCTGCAAGCGCGTCTTTTCATTAACCTCCCCGAAAACGCTTTTTTTTCTTTTCATGTTTAAATAGTCACGCTTCTCTCTTCTGTGTTTTTTTTTTGTCTTCTCTGCCATCAGCGGCTTTCTGTCCTTTTCTATTTCTCCGTCTGTTGCAGCGATGGCAAACGAAAAAAAAAAAAACATGAGTTAAAGTGGTAGTCTAATTATTTTTTTATTTACCTGGAGCGGTTGTGTGGCGTCGTGCGCGGTTGCAAAGGTGTACATGCATCGGCGTTTTATTGTGATATTGCGTGTGTGTGTCTGTGTGTACGTGTGCATTTGTGTTCGTCTCAGCGCCGTGGACGGGTGAGAGTCACGGCACCGCTCACCACGCACCGCGCCGACGACGCCGTCTCCTAACCTCAAAAGCAATGGTGTGCCGTTACCCCCCACTCCTTCTCACAGCCCCCTCGCGTCGGTGACTCGACAGTCGCGGCACCCACACAAATAACAACAACAAAAAGAAAACATTATTCATTTTCATTCTGTTTTTGTTTTTCCCCTTTCCCCCTTTTCATCGTTGTGCCCCTCCAGCTTCTTCCACCTTCTTCATCTTTAGAACACAAGGAAGAAGGAATCAAAGCAGAGGGGAGAGACGGACTTGTGTGGTGTCCCCGACGAGGTGATGGGGTGCCTGTGCGGAGAGTGTCGTTAGGCAGCTCAAAAGGATGACAGAGAGAATTCTTTGGCTCAAACTCGCGGGTGCTTCTCCTTTTCTCTGTGTGTGTTTGTGTGAGTGTGTAGGTTGGTGTGCGGCGAAAGACGAGAGCACCGGAATACACACACACACACACAGAGACGCCCGCCGAGTAGTCCACTCAGCTTTCTCTTGTGCACTAACAAAAAAAAAAACCAACAAAACTCAGGTTTGTACTATTTCATTTCTTCACCGTCTCCACTGTTGAACCAGTACTCTCGGTCTTGGCAACACAGATGAGAAAGCTGCCATGAAAAACAACATTGTTTTTTTTTCTCTTCCTCTCCTCCTCTCTTTTCCCTCGAAGGGCTTGCATCGACTTCCTTCCGCTCGTCTTCGTTTTGCTGTGAGCCTCTCGCCTCTGTTCACTGCTCCGTCGAGCAGCATCGTAAAGGAACGCCTTATAATTATTGTTTTTTTTTTTTTGCCGAAGGTGAGTGTTTGTGGTGCGCCGCTGCCGTGCAAGCGACATCTGCGCACCTCAATCTCTCCCTCGCAATCTTCCTTAATGTATGGTGCTCCTCCCGGCAGTGAACACCGCTGGCTCCGCTGGGAATTTGAGGCTGTGTCGCACTTGACGAGTTTCTGGGTTCGAAATAAAAGAAAAAAAAAGACAGACAGAAGAGTATTAGAGTGGAGCGGTGAACAATTTTTTTAAATTTCCACTCTCTGTTCGTCACGAAATACCTTATTTTTTTTTATTTCTCACTTTCCCCAGTTTTGTTTGTGTTCTTTCTTGGATAGTGGTCTGATCTCTAACTTACGTTCTGTTTTCTTTCCCTCGTCTTTGTTAGATCGAGGTCTTTTTGTTTTTGTTTGTTTGTTTCACGTCTTCTCGAGAAGAGGCTATAAGGGGACAGATGTGGAAAAAAAAAAGAGAAAATACAGAGTGAGGGCAGTCGAACTACCCACGCAGACACACACACTCACACGCACGCAACTGCTGCGTTCTCCCTCTCTCTTGCTCCAAACTTCACGAGTGTTTTTTTTTCTTTGTTTTAAGTCGAGGCTCTCTTTCGCCCTCTTTCTGTCGCCTCTTCCTTCTCTCCTCCTCCTCCTTCTGATCTGTTTCTTTGACATACGTGCTGTTCAGAAAAAAATAGACGACGTAAGCAACAAAAAAAAAAAGACTGAAAAACCAACTACAAAAGGGCAATCGTGAAACACAGAATATGCAAGGGGAAATAACTAAAAAAAAAAAACTCTTTTGTTTTCAAGCGTGTGCATCTCCGGAAAGCTCGCGCGATGCCGTGTGTGTTATGAGTCAACAAAAAAAAATGCGGTAAAGGTGTTTGTGGAGGAAGCTGCCTTCGTTGCACAGACAGCGTTTGCGGCAGATGTGCGTTCGACCGAATGATTTCTGTTTTCGTCAGTATAAAACGAGTGTATTGTTGAAGGAAAGCTTTTCTTTACAGCATAACACATCCGGCAAAAGGCATGAGGCGGTTGGTAAATAATTAAATAGTTGCTTTCAATCACTCTGAACTTTCCCACTCCCTTCTCCTCCTTTTCTCGAA
The DNA here is from genome assembly GCA_030078075.1 of Crithidia sp. LVH-60A. Lineage (NCBI taxonomy): Eukaryota > Euglenozoa > Kinetoplastea > Trypanosomatida > Trypanosomatidae > Crithidia > Crithidia sp. LVH-60A. The sequence goes on from CP119667.1 coordinate 186,787, forward strand.
ATTTGTTTGAGCGATGACACTTCCACTACTCAATCTTCACGTGCAACAACAAAAAACAATCTAAGAACCGACGCAGGTAGCGAGAGACGCACACACACACACTCCGTCGGCGCAGAGCCCCGACGTGCATCTGCGTCGGCACTCATAGAAAAGCCAGTGAATACATTCAGCCCCCCTCAAACTACAACAACACGTGAGGTGACGCCAGCAGGCCCGCAGACACCTTCTCCTATCTTGTGCTTCATTAGTGCAGCAGTAAGGCATCTAGAAGAAGACCATACACACACATATCAGCTCCCCTCGTCATCTTTCTCTCTCTCTCTCTTTTTTTGGCGGACACCTACAGTTATAGCACAATGCGCTCGCGCCGACAGGGCGTGTTGGATGCGGTGAGCGTGCTCGGCATGGACCCCTGGAAGGATGACCGGGTGCGTGACTTCGTGGCTGTCAACACGATTCAGCGGCTGCGCGCCTTATCACCTCGAGGCGGGTGCGCCGATGCCCGCCATCGCCGACGTGAACGCTGATCGGGCACTGAACCTCCTCCTGTTGCCCCGCGCGGAGCCGGACTACCGTCCATGCTGTGGCGAGCGGCCCCCAACACAAGGCGGAGCTGCGCGCGAAGGCACGCGCACGAGGCCAGCAGCAACCACACAAGCCGCACAGGCACACCGGCGGCAGTGACGGCGAGGAGGAAACAACTGGGGTGGACACGCAACAAAGAAAAAGCCCTTCGTCGACTTCCACTTCCTCCCCCGCCGCGTCACGCACTTCTTCTGCCAAGTCCTCTGTCTCCCGCAGTGACAGAGATGAGAAGGAGGGAGAAGAGGGGCAGACACCAGCGCGACAGATGCTCTCTGCCGATGGCTCTTCTCCCTCACCGGTAGCCGCTGCTTCACAGCACGCAACGCCGTTGCCGCACTGTGCGGTAGACCGTGCCCGTGCCTTGTTTTTTGGAACAGCGTCTTTTTTCTCCTCCACCTCGCCGCGGCGGCTTGTGAACTCGCCGCATGTTCCGTTGACCACCATCTGTCACCTCGCCAGCTTCAGCCGTCGACCGACACACACCGCGGCACACCAGTGCCGCTGCTATTGCTACTGCTACTGCTGGTGTGGCGACGACTACTCCTGCTTCTTCTTCTTCACGTGTTGATTTAGAGCCAACTGGCACGCCTGTAGGAGGTGGGGAGGAGGAGAGAGAGGCGCGAGCCGTCCCGTCTGTCGCAACCCGCTCGCTGCACTCGGAGCTGGACACCTACATCGCAGCGAACAGTACCCCGCTGCGCATTCCACCACCGTTGCCGCAGGAACAACAGCATCAGGCAGACGATCAACAGAATACGTCCTCTTTTCAGCTAGAAGGGGAGGAAAAAAGAGGCGCTGCTGGTGCTACTGCTGCTGTGGCGCACACGTGGCAGAAGCAGCATCATCCCCGCCTACTACCCACCGCGGTGATGATGAAGCAAGCAGAGAGGTGGTGAACACCACAACGACAGCAAGTGCAGACGCGCACCCTGACACCAACACCATCTCACCCAGCAGGCCCGCTGACAGCGCAGGAGAGGAGGATAGCGAACATACCATCAGCAAGAGGGATGGCATCAATGACGACGACGCAGCAGCACCACCACCGCTGCACCACCGCAGCTGCGATGTCTGCGACGCCATTGTAGACTACTTTCAATCGATGCTCACTCGCGGTGTGGTGCTGGACCGCTACAACCACAAGGACCTTGCCTTTGCGTGGTGGGTTCTCGGGCGGAACATGGACGCGGCAGCGCTGGAGATACGCGGCCCGATGCGGCGGGAGGCGCTGCTCATTACGATCCGCAACCTCTACTACGGTCTTCTCTCCGCCGAGGAGGCCAAAACGCGGAAGGCGGAGGCGGCTGCCACGCATCGAACGGAGATGTCGAGCACGCCCGACGGCGCCTCTCGCACCAGTGGTGGTAGCGGAGGTGGGATGAGTGACGTGACGGCCATCGGGCAGACAAAGGTAAAGCCGGCCGGCTTCGCCGATCCCAACCGTGCAGCCTCCACCGCGGCAGAGGAGGAGAAAAAGAAAGGAGTTGAGGACGAGGGAGAGGAGAGAAGAAAATCGGATGGGACAGCTGCAGAGCCCAGGGCTGCCAGAGGGAGTGTACCGCTTGGCCGTCCACGAGGACGCGGCCGCACTCCCGGCTCTGCTGGAGCCGCAGCTCAACCACCACCTGCGCCACCTCCGCCCCCAATTTCTCCGCTGACGTCGACAGTGACGACGCGGAAGCGCGCACGAGCTGCAGCTGCTGCTGCTGCGGCGGAGCTCACCGAGGGGAATGAAGTGAATAAAGAGGCAGAGGAGGGCGTCCGCGCTGGCAAGACCGGCGTGTCTGCTCTGCGCTCGTCCCCCGCGCTCACCCCCGCGCGCTCCAATAAAACAGCGGAAGAAGAAACAGAAGCCTCTATGGCACCTCTTGCGGCGGCGCTGCGCGGCGGCGATGACGCTGGTGTCTCGTCTGGCCCAATGCCCGACAAGGAGGATGCCAACGAGGAGGACGACAACAGCAACACCGGTGCGACGTCGCTCACGAGTTCGACAGCGACGTCGCGCGCCGGCAGTGTGGCGCCACTCGGCGCTCCCTCCGCGTCTTCCTCCGGTGGCCGCCGTCGCCGCCGCGCAGAGGACCGTCGCCGCGCGGTCGAGGAGACGTGGACGTCGACGCGTACGAACCGGCGTGCCGCTGCCGCTGTTGCGGCTGCCGCGCTGGAGCTCAGCGGGATGCCCTCTGTGGTGGAGGCTGTGAGGAAGGCGGAGGGGCGTGCATCGGCGCGTGCGAGTCTTCGTGGAGGCGAAGAAGTTGGAGCGTCTCCTCCTGTGAAGGCGGAAGAAGAAGAGGAGGAAGAGAGTGCGTCGTCTGCGCTCTCAACACGTGGCCTTGTAAAGGGTGTAAAGGCTGCTACTGCTGACGATAAAGTGAAGAAAGGAGTGCCGAGAACGGCGGCCACCACTGCTGCTGCTGCTCAGGTCAAGGGCAAAGGCGGCACTGCTGCCAAGCGGGTGCGGAGTCCGAGCAGCGCCAGCAGCAGCAGCAGCAGCACGTCCGATAAAGAGGATGAAAATGACGAGGAGGGGAAAGGGAAGAAGAGAGACGTCAACGTTGTCAAGGTCTCGCACTGCTACCGCCGCGTCGCAGAAGGCCCAAACAACAACCAAAGCAGATGACGCCGCCTCCGCTGCCAAGACGGCAGAAAAAGGGAAGAATCAAAGTCGGAGGTGGGAGATGCGTCGACCACAAAGCCAGCCACCAGCACCGCAGCAGCCAATTCTAAAACGGCGAAGAAGCCACCACCGCAGCCGCAGCAGCCACCGAAAGAAGAACACCGCGGACGGCCACGTGGCACCTTCAAGTATCCCCGGCTTGTCGACGGTGTTTTGGTGGGCGGCACGGCCGCTCGTGCGGCCGAGAAGAAGCGAGGAGAGGCAGCAGCAGCAGCAGCAGCAGCAGCAGCAGCCGCAGCAGCAGCAAGTCTGGCAAAAAGCCAAACGTCAACTGCAGTCTCCAGCAACAACGTTTTGCACGGTTGTGCAGCCACAAAGGCAGGCGAAAGCGGTAAAGCCCTTCCCATCCCACGTGAGATGCCGTTGGGCCTCAACGCCCATCAGCGAAGCGTTCGCGCACGTGTCCAGCAGCGCATGGGTGTACCGCTGCTTACGACAGCCCCACCGCCACCGCTATCATCTTCTGTGTCGGACACGGCGGACGACAGCACCGCAGCGCCATCAACGACGGTGTACTCCTCCTACACCTTTCTCCTCTCCTCCTTCGCAGCGCACGCTACGTCAGCCGCGACAGCCAAAGCTGGCGGCACCATCGCAGCAGAGGCCACCACCGCTCCTGTTGTGTGGTACGGCCCCGCAGCCGGACCCTCTGCGTCGGCGAGTGCTGCGCGTGGGCGGGGGCGGAGGCGACGGGTGGAGGGCGGAGTAGACCGCACTGTGTTGGGCCCTGCACTGCGGCATGACCAGGCGGCGCTTGAGCGGGAGGTGAAGGCTCGACTCACCGAGGAGACAGCAATCAAACCGAGCGCCTCTCTGCCCACTACCGAGGCTTCTCTTGCGACCAACGCGGACGTGAAGGCGGCGTTGATGAAGAACGAGGAGGGCGATGAGATGGCCGAGGCGCAGACATTCCCTGTCAATACTGCTAACAGCGCACTCCTTTCCCACCTTGTCCCGTCCTCCCTCTCAGAGAGAGAGGATGCAGTGGACCGGACGTCGTCGCCCACTTCTCCGCCGAACCAAACAGGCAGTCCCACGTCTCCAGCTACTACAGCAGCTAAACCTCAGCCCTTACAAGAACGGCAGTGCGCTCCTGCGCAGACACCATCACCGCCACCGCCACCACCGGCCGACTTCGCGGAGCTCTCCTACGCACAGCAGTGCCTGCTGGTGTGGACGGCCGGCGGCTTGCTGGAGCGCCATGCTCGGCAGCGGCGGGAGGCGGAGGCACGGCGAGCACGTCTGCTGGCCCGCTGCGGCCGCATGGCAACACGGAGGATGGCTGCCCGTGTGGCCGAGGTGGTGGAGAGCCGCATAAAGGACGACGGAGGAGAGGAGAAAGAGGGCGAAGAAGAGCGGCAGCTGGCGGTGGGGAGTGAAGGAGAGGGCAGTGACGCGTCGCACTCCGACTCGGACAGCGACGACGGCCACGGCGGGAGGGAGGGCATTATCGCTACGATGACACGCGCTGGGGTGCGAAAGGGGGAGAAGCAGCGCAGTGGCAGGGCTGAAGACGCGGCGGAGCAGAGTGACTCGGACACGTCTTCGGTGTCGTCAGCGGAGACGCGTCGACACGAGCTGCGGCCCGCACCGCGACGCGTGTTCGACTACTGGGCAGCGTATCGAGCACTGCCAGCTGCTGGTCCTCTTGCTGGGTCGGTAGCCAGTGCCGGTGTCAAGCTGGAAGCGGCAGCGGAACACGTGGCACGTTGAGGCGTGCGCGCTTCTGCTCCAAATAGAGGCAAGCTGTTCAAACTTCTACGGAAAAGACGAGAGAGAGTGTACAATAGAAGATTCGTACCAATGGATTATCAAAGGTAAACGGAAACAACCGGGGAAGAGATTCTGCCGACTTTTTCTGTTGGTTTCCCCTTCGTTTACATTGTATCGCCACATTGCGATGAAGGGCGTAAAAGAACAAAGTGGCGCCGCATTACGATGCTGTCCTTCTTGCTTTGCTGCTTTCTAGGCGTCGGCGTTGCGGCTCGCGGAGGTGAACGCGTAATCTCACACACTACGAAATCTCTTCTCCACCCTTTTTTTCTTCCCCTTTCTCCTATCTCCATCTCTTCCCGTTCCGCGATTGACGACGTCACCTGAACACTGGCTTCTGGCACACATATACGCATGTGCTGTCCAACTCGCACACCAGTGAAAATATTTTCCGCGACTTCAACACCAACTTAAGCAGTTGAGAGGAGGTGATTGGCTCCCTCTCTCTCTGTCTCGCACTCTTAAATCGCTTGTACGCTGTTTGCCAGTACTGCACTGCGTCCGCAGACTTAGAGCGGAGGTCAAAAAGAATCGATCCTTTGATTCTTCATACGCATATTTTCTCTCTCTTTGTAGTACGTGTGCACGTGTGTGTGTGTGTGTCTCTCTGCCGTGCCGTGCCGTGCCGTGCCGTGCCGTGCCGTCCACCTCTCGAATGAATGCTGCACTTCGTTGCCGGCGTCTATAACAGCCTCTTCCGCACCCCCGAGTATCATGTCCTCATCGTTGGCCGCGAGTGCGCCGGCAAGTCCACGCTGCTGGAACAGCTGAAGTTCCTCTACACCCCCGCGGCGCAGGAGAAGGAGGAGGGGCAGCTGCAAGCGGAGCGCCGCGCCACCAACTGCGGCATCTCCTCCGCACCGTTGCCGGAGGACCAGAGCGGAGAGGTGACAACGTCGACAGCAGAGGCGGCGCCCGCACACGCGCTGCAGCGGCAAACCCTCCCGCCCGGCACCCCTCTCCCCGCCACCGCCGCCTACATGACACAGAAGCGTATTCGTCCCACCGTTGGCCTCAACTACGCCGTTGTGCAGCACCGCTTCAGCCCCACCGTGGCCGTCGTGCACAAGGTAAAAAAGTCGATGCTGCACACCGCACCGGTCGCCTCACTGCCACCGCCTCCGGCGGAGATACTGGCCGAGCAGCGTGCCCGGCAGCAGGCGGTGTTGGCCAACGCCCCCAGCGATGTCGTGACGCGGGTGGTGCTGCGCGACTTAGGTGGTCAGACGGCTCTGCGGGATTTGTGGGAGAAGTACTACAGCCAGACGCAAGCCGTGGTCTACGTGGTGGACAGCACTCTTCCTTTTCGGTGCCCCGCAGCTACCCCCGCTGCGTCTCCGCGGGACCACTTCACCAGAAAAGAACTGGAGGACTTGTATCGGCCAGATCAACAGCTCCTCCTGCAGCTGCTGCAGCACCCACTGCTGGAGGATGTGCCCGTGCTTTTGCTGAGCAACAAGGTGGACGAGACGCCTCACATTCCCCTAGCAGCGGTGCAGGAGGCGATGGGGCTGGCGGAGCTGGCGGCGAGCCGCGCCTTCTACATGCACGGTGAAACTCTAAGCGACGAAGGAGGAGCGAAGCGCGGTGTCCAGCAGTGCACACACAGACGACACGCTCACCACCTCGCCCACCGCAGCGGAGGGCAACGTCACGCTGTCGCGGCACTGCACACGCGCCGAGGCAACACAGCGCAAGGTTGGCGAGAGCGGCTTCGGGAGAGGTCGCCATGCGCATTGCGGAGGTGAGCGCTGTGGACGGTGCGGGGGTGGCGGGAGCGATGGACTGGTTGGTGGCGCAGCTGCTGCATCGTGCTCGGAATGTCAGCGCTGACGCGTAACGCACAGCTTCGTTTGCGTGCACGTGTCTGTGTGTGTATGTGTGCTGTTTTGGTGGCCAATATGCAACGCAGTTCTGAGCTGCATTCTAATGACTGCTGCACTCTCCTTTCCTTTCCTTCTGCAACACATAAATTTACTTTGAGATGGAGGACTCGCGGCGGCGGCTGTCTTGGGCTCCTCTGCGCCTCGCAACCTCTCTCCATCTTACGCATTTTGTTCCCCTCACCGCAGCTGGCATGTACACTCCTTTTCTTTTCCCCCTCTGCCTATGTGCCCAGACGGCGGAGGAGGCAACAAGAACAACAATCTCAAGCGTTCAAATGAAGGTAGTAAAGACCTGAGCTGCCCCGTTTAAAGATGCTGCTCTTTCGCCGGGTACTGACGCTGCGCTCCCGTTGTTACGCAGAGCGCTGGCGTCTTTCACGTACGCTTTGCGCGAAGAATGCAGGCATGTAGTGATGAGTAAGTTTTTTTTTTAAAGTGATCTGCTTTGAATTCATTAGGGTTTTTTTTTCTCTTGGCTTTCAGGATGCCCTCTGACACGCACCAACTCAATGCTTGAAGAGTTGCGATTGTCACTACTGTTTCTTGTTATCTTTCTCTGTTTTTACCTCCCGTTTCTTTTTCTCCTCTTCTCCTTCCGCCCTTCATCATCGCATCAACGCTCCTTCATATATATTGTATTCTTCATTTCTTCTGCGTCTCTGCAGTCTCAGAAACACACATTTTTTTTAGTCGCCATTCCGTTTTGTTCCTGCACCCGTCAGCGCAGCAGCAATGTTCGACCCGAAGCAGATCACCGCCTCCATGCTGGGCTACGCCCCCCAGTTCGTGCTGGCGCGCTTCTCCTCCGTCATTATGGGCGTCATCGCCGCTTACGGCGTGCTCCTCTTCTTCCTCGGACAGCCTCCGTTTTTTCAGCGCGTGGGAGAGTTGGGTGTGGTCATGGTGGGGGCTTACGGCGCCGCGCGTGGCGTGCGTTATGCCATGGTGAAGCTGATTGCGATGATTGAAGGACCCAATGCGAGTGCCGCTGGTGTTGCTGCGCCAGTTGCGGCTGCTCCGCCTGCTGCGTCCGCTGGTAGCAGCGCCGCGACCACGAAGGGTGCGCCGTCACAGCAGTCGCCAAAGGCGGGTGGTAAGGAGGAGAGGGGGTTGGACTGAGCAGCGAGTGCTCGCGACATCAGAAGAAGAGCTGCAGGAGTGAGGCAACAATTTCTGTGGTGTCTGCTTTCCCCCATCGTACTGGCCCGCGCTGGTGCCTGTTTGCTCTTTTTTTTCTTTTTTCCTGTTGCGTTGTGCGACTCGTTGCGTGTTGAAGTCGTGATTGTCCACGATTTGCTGACTCCGTCTCTTTATTTAAGCAATAATACTGCGCACGCTTCGGCTCCTCACCTCTCTGGCTCCCATTGGCCACCGCATACCGCAACGCACTTGAAGGTGCGTGCTTTATGTTAAATTTCTGTCTCTACCCAAGCTGCGTTTCTTCTCTTCGAAGGATGTCTTGCAGGTACGCCAGTGACCCGGCGTAAAAACAAGAACAGTGCTGCTTCACATCTTTTGTCATCTCACTCTCCTCTTCTCACATCTTTTATATAAACTTCATTCTTCCTTCTTCCGCCTCAGCGACAGCGACCTTTTACCGACAAACGCGTAAGGCGTGTACCACAAGAGAGGAGAGGCACCAACACACGGTCTTCCCCCTCCGCGACACGTGCGTTGTCAGAGGAAGACTCCACAGAGTCCGACCACATCGAGCGAAAAGAAAAACAGAAAGAAATATTATTGTTTTGAAATTTGGAAAAAGCACACACACACTCGCACACACGCAATGAATCCCCAACGTCCCTACGAGGGCTACGCCTACCCCACCGAGTTCCAAAGCGGCGCAGGCGTCCAGGCGGACTCCTACTTCTCCCCCTCTCGCTCCCCTCCGCCCTCCGCGCTGTCAGCTGCTGGCGGTGCCGTGGGCAGCACTGGTCTTACCCGTCGCTCCCCTCAGCACACGGGCAGTGGCACCAACATCGCCGCGGCAGCTGCCAACGCGAACGCCTCCCCAACCGGTGGCGGCCCTGTCTCCGTCGCCTTCAACACAGCCTCTCCCAGCACCAACACGAACCAGTACCCCGGCAGCTACGGCTACTTTCACGGACGCGGCAACAGCATCGATGTGAACAGCGGTTACAACAGCGACGCCGGGAGTTCGGTGTCCAACCCGCGATACTTTCCCCATGGCAATGGCGCTGGTATTGGGGGACAGGAGGCCGTCGCGACGGACATCTCGCCGACGCGTCCGCCACCGCCGCAGCCGCCGCGCTTCGGTGGGCCGCGCCACGCGTCTGCCGTGCCCGGTGCAATTAATGCCGACGGCCCCGCGTCCGCAAACCTCGGCAGTGGCGCCTAGCAGCGGTGGTGGGAATGGTGGCGTCTTTCAGCCTGGCGGTGGTGATGTGCGTCGGGGCTCAGCAGGGGAGGGCACACGCAGTGGCGAGTCGACGCGGCCACCCGTCGCCCCTCCGCCGACGTTTTTGCCCTCCCGTCCGTTTGTGCAGACCCCACCGCTGACGGCTGCGTCACCGCTTGGCGGTCACGGACACGCACCACATCCACAACACCAGCAGCAGCAGCAGCCTTACATGGTACCGATGCCACCCGCTGCGTCCTCGTTTCAGAGCGGTGGCCGGCACGGCGGCGGCGACCCGCTGGGTGGGGCAACGCCACTCGATATCAGCGCTGCCGCACCGCGGATGCCGCATATGGTGAGCCCCAGCACAGCCGGCCCGCGCATGCCTGCTGCGTCCAGCGACTACGGACAGTCGTACGGTGCGCCAGCCAGCGGCGGTGGCGGTGGTGGTGGTGGCGGCTTCTTTAGCCGAATGGTGGCGCAGGTGATCCCTACCTTTGACGACGGCAACGCTAGCGTGGTGGCTGCCGGGGAGGTGGGAGGGGTGCCGCGTGAGCGTCCGCCGCATCAGCTCCGTTTTGGCAACCCCGAGGACGACCTTCCCTTGCTCGAGGAGCTCGGCATCTTTCCCCGCCACATCGTGGACAAAGCACGGGCGGTGCTGAACCCCTTCCGGACGATGAGCGTCGACGCCGCGAAGGACACCGACCTGGCCGGCCCCATCCTCTTTGCCCTCTCCCTCGCCCTGCTCCTGTCGCTGCGGGGGAAGATTCAGTTCAGCGCCATCTATGGGCTCTTCGTGCTCGGTGTGGCCTTCTTCAAGGTGCTGCTCTCGCTGATGCAGCCGAAGGGCGGTGGAGCCCCGCTGCAGTTCGTGGTGAGCACCGTGGGCTACGCTCTGCTCCCGACGGTGCTGCTCGCTGTGGTGCGTACGACGTGCTCGTGGCTACTCACGCGGCGCAGCCTCCTGCCGCTGACGTTGCTGATGATTCTTTGGTCTGCCTGGTGTGGGTCGGTGCTCGTGGCGAAGGGGCTGGGGATGCAGGAGCAGCGCTACTTGGTTCTGTACCCGATGGTGCTCTTCTACGCCGCCTTTGATGCGCTTACGGTGTTTTAGAGTGACACCAGAAAGGAGAGAGCGAAGAGGTGCAAAGGAAGAGATCCTACTTTCGTCGATTTTCTGAGGGTTTCTCGTCAACAGGAGGCTTGTGTTTTTTCCTTCTTTCTGGTACTCTCCTTCGCGTTGTGCCTCGTCTATTCTTCCTCCTCATATCCTGTTCCACGCTTCTCTCTCTCTCACTCTTGATTTGCTGATCAAGTTCTCCTCATCCTACTGGATACCGAAAATGGAAGAAATTAGGCAGGCAGCGAAGGGAGCCGATGTGCATTCCCCTCAAACATTGAAGTTTTCTTTCATATTGCGTTGTTTTTCTTTTTTTCCCCGCGTTGATGGTTGTTGTTGTGTTTGGTGATGGGGATTCGTTTCGTCCTACCCAATCGACTGCTGGTACGTGGGTGCCAACGAAGTAACAACGAACAAAAATACATATAGAGGACGGAGATGTACACGGGTCGTGTACTCCGAGGACTGCAGTCTCTTCGCATGACAAACAGCACCAACAAAAAAGGTTTAAGGCGATGACCACAAATGCGAGATCGAAGCGCTGGCCGGTGATTCTTGACTCAGTGTGTATGGCGGATGGTATGTGAAGATTGTGTGCTTGGCGCTTCACTTGGTATGAGGCGTCGCTGCACACACACTCAATAAAAGAAGACACAATTCTTACGCATGGCTCCTCTTGAAAGAGAGAAAGAGAGAGGAACGCAAAGGTCTAAAGACCATTGTACAATACATCATTGAGCTTTGCTTCCTTTGCTCCTCTCTCCACTGTATCTTCTTCTTGACTGTTCTTTTTTCTCTTTTTGGCGACGCTCTTTCCACTACACGCACGCACGTTCAACCAACTATTGTATTGTACCACCGCAGACTTGACAGCAGCCCACATCGCTTGTGACCTTCACAGCTCCTCATAGAACTCTACCATACAGTATTTTTTTTTTTCAATCCCGCAACGAAAGCACACACACACACGCATACATACACACACTCACATACATACTCACACAGAATACGTCACCGCCCTTGTTGAAAAGGGTGAATTGAAGTTGTTCCTCTTTTCCCCTTTCTTCCTTGCAGCGCAGGTACGCTTTAGAGGGCCCGATAGCAGCCTTTCAGCTACAACAGAACGTGTACGTCCTCTCTTTTTGCCGCTGCCGCTGCTGCTGCGTTCTCTCGTCACACACACACACACACACACACACACACACACACACACACACACACACACACATAGATCGCACGCTTTATAAAATCTTTTTTTCCCTGCGCTGCCTTTTGTTCGTCCAAACAATTTTTATTTTATCATTTTACTTTTTTGCTCGTAGACACGCGGTACATCTTTGAACACTTTGTTTGACCTGTTTCTCTCCCTCTGTTTTATCTCTTATAGACATATTTTTCTCTCTTTACTTAATTGTTGTTGTGGTGTTTTTCGCCGCTCCTCGCTGACTTTTGCTGTTCATAAGCGTGTATTCCTCGTTTTTATTTTTTTTTTTGCACACCCCTTCTGAACCGAGTTGCGTTGCCAATAGAGCTTTTATTCCGCTTTTTTTTTTTAGGATCTGGACGCCTCACTCAGTGGTGGTTGCTTCTCTACTTCTCTCCTTTTCTCGCTCTCACCATGCCGTCACCCATCTGCCCCGCGGCTGCGGCAACAGCGGCAGATGCCGAAGACCACTGCGAGGCGCTGCTGACCGAAGCACCGCACCTCGGTCGTGAGGCGGAGTACGAGACTGTCGTCGCCTACGTCGCCCGGCGATGGGCACACGACACCAACACCGCTCTCTTCGTCTGCGGTGGCTGCGGGTGCGGGAAGACATCCACCGTGAAGCGTGCGCTGCGGGCGATGTCGAGCCGCGTGCTGCCGTGTGATGCAACAGGGAGGAGCCTGGTGAAGAGGAGCAGCATGGACGAGCGTGGGTGGTCGACCGCGGCCGCAGCTGTGCGTGACGCAGACAGTGCCATGAGTACGCCGCGCCACTCCCACCAACACACCTCTGCCAGTTCTGCTGCTGCTCTGGTGATGTCTCCTGAGGTCTCGGGAGGCTTTGCGAGTGCGCACACCTCGTCTCCTTCCTCTGGTCGGCCCAGCACGGCAAGCGACGATTCCACCGCGAGTGCGTTGGCGGCTGCGGGACCGACACGCACCGCCATGAAACGCCCCCGAGAAGAGGTGGAGGACGACTGCGCGGACGTGGACGCCGGAAAATGGCGCGCAGCAGCACGCGAAAGCAGCGAAGCAGCGCGCACACCACAGCGGTGGGTCTGCTAGTGTGCCGTTCAGCCTCGACTACTTCCAGTCTCGCTACCCCGAAGTCTTCGGCAAGTCTTCGTCTACTGGTACACGCCGTACCGCATCAGCAACAGCAGCTGCGTCGGCATCTTCGTCATCGCGCAGCCTTTTTGGCCACTACGTGAACTGCGCAGATGTAAGCGGTCCGCAGTTGGTCGAGGCAATTTGCGAGAGCATCAAAGCCACCTGCACACGAGGGGACAGCGCAACGCAGGCGCTGCTGGAGCAGCTGTCTCACATCGGTTCCAAGGCCTCTAACGGAGGTGCGTCTGCCACAGCAAGTCGATCTCCCGCTTCTTCCGCTTCGTCGGCGCGACAGACAACCAGAACAGCGCTGCACGTTGTGGCGCTGGATGAGGTGGAGTACGTACGCGGCGGTGGCGCACGCACTCTTGCTCAGCTGGCCGACGTCGCCTTCCAGCTCCCCGCACAGCTCGCTCTCATCTTCATTTCAAATCAGCGTGCCTTCGTCCACGTGCCGCAGATGATGCTGGAGGCGCTGCTGTTCGAACCCTACAGCGAAGCGCAGCTGCGGCGCATCGGTGCGGATACCGCGGCTGCAGAGCTGAGGCGGTGTGAGCGACTCGCCTCTGCCAGTGGCGGCAGGAGCTCCTCATCTCCTTCTGTTCGTAATCGTCCGGCATCCTCGCCTGCACCGCGGAAGGCGGCTGCACGCACTGCTCGTCCTGCGCTGTGCGCGTCGGATGTTGACATCAAGCCCCGTCTGTACGACTACATTGCGCGCAAGGCACTGCTGGAGTTCTCCGGCGATGTGCGGCAGGTGATCGCCATGTGTCACCGCGTAGTGACGGTGGCGTGGGAAGAGGTGACAGAGGCGAGGTGCAAGACAGCCGCAGCAGCAGCCGCGACCACCGTCTCGCCCGTTTCCAAGAGCCGCAAGAGTAACGAGTAGCAACAACAGCAATGGCAGTTCTACTGTTTTGCCACTCAAGGCATCGGCTGACCTCCCCAGCAAGTTGGAGGCCGTGGTGGAGACGTACAGCGCAGGGTCCACGTCGACGCGCAGCAGCACCGAGCAGGGTGCAGCAGGGAGCAGCAGCAGCGGCAGGAGCAGCAGCAGTACGGACGGCGCCGCGACGCCGGCAGCACCGGCCTCTGGCGTCATGACGCTGGCCCGCAGCGTGCGGCTGCTGCAGAGCAACCAGGTGGAGAGTGAGATCGACCGCCACGTCGGCACGCTGCCGGAGCAGACGCTGTATGTGCTGAGCTGCATCGTGGTGCTCACACTGCGACGGCAGGAGACACGGACGCAGGCGTCCACGAGTGTCGGTGGCCGCATGGGCACCAGTCGAACTCCCAACGCCGGCATGGCCGCTGCCCACCGCTCCCTGCCGACGCTCTCGCTGAAGATGCAGGAGGTGCATCAGCTCTACACCCGACTCATGGCGGAGCTGCACTTCCCCGCCATGCGTGCGGATGGCTTCCCGCTGCAGGTGGAGTGTCTTGCCGACTTTGGCGTGCTGACGCGTCCGCAGCTGCGTGGCACCGACCGCATCTTCTCGCTCAATGGCGCGTGGACGCTGCAGGCGATGCAGCAGGCGTTGGTAAAGCGAGGGGAGGCGCTTCGGCAGGACCGCATCGCCGCGGGGGCGGAGGTGGTGATGGAGAACAAGTTCGAGGAGGTGCTGCGGGAGCTAACACGGCTGGTGAAGTACTGAGGTGTCTTCATCTGTCACAGCCACACCCACACGCATGCGCTTACTTTCTCTTTTCTCTTGAGTATTGTTATTCCTGTTTTATTTATTTGTTTTTCGGCGATGAGAGACGCCACGTCGTTCTAACAACACAAATGCGTTGATGACTCAGCTCCCCTTACAGGTGGAAAGGTGGGATTGGTCATGGTGGCACCGAGTAGAAAAAGGCTCGGCGAGATGAGGAGTGTGTAGCTGCAACTTCCCTCTCAATTGGACTACTCGGTCACTAGCGTAATGTCTTTGGTGCTGTTCCTGTTGTCGTTGGGCCTTTAACGCCGTTTAGCCTCTCAGAGGCGAAGTCGGTGCATGCTGCTGCGATGTGTGCTGTTGCACTCTTGCACACACAAACATGCATATTTTGCTCAACGATGCACCACGAGCGTTTCTCAGTCTCTTGTCATAAATGCCTCTCACCTCCACTTTCCCTCTGTCTTATACCTCTTAATTTTTTTTTAAACAAAACTTCTTTCTCTCTTTATGTGTGACGGCGCAGTTTTTTTCCCCACACCTACTTGTCCCTTCGTAGCTTCACGATGCCGCGTGAGATCAAGACCCTGAAGGAGTTCCTCGCCATCTGCTCCCGCAAGGATGCGCGGTGCGTGAAGGTCAAGAAGAACCCGAGCGCCACCAAGTTCAAGGTGCGCTGCAGCCGCTACCTCTACACCCTGGTCGTGAACGACAAGAAGAAGGCCCAGAAGATCGAGCGCTCCATCCACCCGTCGGTGAAGAAGATCGAGGTGACGGCCCGCTCGCACGCCAAGACCAACGCTGGTGCCCACTAAGACAGAGAAAAAAAGAAAGATCATTAGGGACGATGGCGTACAACACACGCACACGTGGTGATGTGCCCTCCTTGTGAAGGTGCACGTCATCTCTCTGTGTGTGTGCTTTGCTCTGATCTCCGATATCTTCTTTTTTTCTTCTAGGTTCGCCAGTGTGTGTGTGTCTCGGGTTTAGGGTGGCTTCCCCGTGGCGCAACGAAGCAGATTGGGGAAGGGGAAGGTGAGGGGGTGCGGAAGGAGGGAAGGGTGAAACGGAACAACCGATTAGGGAGCAGCCCAACTGCACTCTTTTCTTGTTTTCCCCTTTTCCTTTTCCCCCCTTTCGTCATCGCCCCCCGCCTTCAACGGAGTATGTGTGTTTGTGTGTGGCGTATTCATCGGCCCTACTCCACCTTCCCTGCACCTGTCTCGTGCATCTAGCATGCGTCCAGGGGAAAAGCTTGTCTACTCGGGAAGGGGAAAGACTCAGGTCGTGAATGGGAGGCGGTTCGCGCCGCCGAAACGATGCCGACCTTATTTTTCTTTTTGTTTTTACTTTTGTTTTACTATCAAACAACACCAAAAAATATATATTTAAAACAAAAAAGAACAGCGGTCATGGGAAACATGGAGGAGTGACGACGTCAGGGAAGCGGTCAGACCCTAAAACACTCACGGTGAACAGAAAAGGTCGCAGCCGTTTGTGATTCCCACTGTCCTCTCCTTTTCCTCTTTCGTGCGTGCACCTGAGTTTGTGGTCTTTGTCCTCCTAGCGAATAGGGGAGGAGATGTGGCTGTTGTCGAGCACGTTGCAGAAGACGGCGTTGTACCAACCACATTACACGCTCTTCTTCGTTGACGCCTACTGTGTGGTAGTAGCGAACAACCGCCGTTGTGGCCCGCAGCGGTGCATGTCATTGCTGAGAATGCTTTCATTTATATATTCATTGCTTCAACAAAATGAACCTCTTCTCCTTTTCTCTCTCTCTCTCTCATCTTTTCCTCTCCTCTCTCTACTACGGCGGCTGTTCAAGACAGGCCAAAGTACCATTTTTGTTGTGTTTTTTTCTTTCAGCCCCGTGTTTCTTCCAATTTTGTTCTCCGTCATCGCCCCTTAACACGCAGTGCTCTCTCTCTCTCCCACTCACCAACGTAGAGACTATCCGGCGCGACAGCGAACAATCACGAATGCTGGGCAACAGTGAAGACGCGCACCAGGCGGCAGTTACGACTCCACCCACCACCACCACCATCACTGACACCTCTTCCTCTCCTCCGCCTGACGCAGAAATGGAAGAAGGCGCACGAGCGCTGCTGCAGCACCTGCCGGGTCACAACATCCTCGTCACCGGCGGCTGCGGCTTCATTGGAAGCTGTTTCATCCGCTGCCTCCTGCAGTGGGGGCCACGCGACGTGCGTGTATGCAACCTGGACAACATGGAGTACTGCGCCGGCGCGGAGGTGCCGTTTCTCACCCCCATGCACGCTGGCGAAGCTGCGGTGGGGGAGAAGGAGGAGGAAAAGTTGGCGGCAGACAGCAGCAGCGAGGCAACGCGCTACACCTTTGTGAAGGGTTCCATCCTCGATGCCGATCTTATCGCCGCCACGCTGCGCACGCACAAGATCGACGTCGTGGTGCACATGGCTGCCCAGACTCACGTCGACAACAGCTTCGCCAACAGCCTCTCCTTCACACAGGTCAACGTCGTGGGGACGCACACGCTGCTGGAGTGCGCACGGGCCTACGGCCACCTCACGCGCTTCCTGCACATCAGCACAGACGAGGTGTACGGCGAGACGATGGACCCGCACAGCGCAGCAACGGAGGAGGGAACGGTGCTGCGGCCCACCAACCCCTACGCAGCCACCAAGGCAGCCGCCGAGCACCTGGCCCTCGCCTACTTCTCCTCCTTCCACCTCCCCGTCGTGGTGTCACGTGGCAACAACGTGTACGGGCCGGGACAGTACCCAGAGAAGGTGATTCCCCGCTTCATCACCGAGTGTCTGCGTGGGCAGCGCCTGCCGATCCATGGCGACGGCCACAACAAGCGCAGTTTCATGTACGTGGAGGATGTTGTACGGGGGCTGCTCACCATCTTAATTCGTGGTGATCTCGGCACGGCGTACAACGTGGCAAGTGCGAAGGAGTGGTCGGTGTGCGATGTGGCGCGGCGGGTGGTGGCCTGTGTGACGCGCTCGCACTCAGAAGGGCGTCGCGCAGACTTCGATGACGTGTACGTGCGCTACGTCGAGGACCGCGCGTACAACGACGCGCGATACTTCATCAGCTGCGATCGCCTCACGGCACTCGGGTGGCGGCCGCTGGTGTCGTTCGAGGAGGGGCTGCAGCGTACGGTGGAGTGGTACCGCGCGCACCCGCTGGATGGGGGATATTGGAAAGGGGTAGCGGCGGCTGCGGAGGAGAAAGATCAAAAGGCAGACGAGGCGGCAGCGGCGGCTTAGCCGACATTGTTATCCTGGTTGCTGGTGCACCTTTCCCTTTCCTTGCATTCCCATGTTTAGTTGCTTCTCTTTTTATTTGGTGTGCTGTGCCTGTACAGCTCCCCCACAAAAAGTGTGTGTTCTGATTCAGCCTTTCAAAAGTTGACGCCGTCGACTCTCCCATTTGTTTTTCTTGAAATCTCCATTGTTGCCATCAGTAACGTTTTTTATTCTTGCGACTAAGTTTTTTTTTTTTGCGACTAATTATAAAAAAAAAAGACAAAAAATAGGCGTAAGGTAATCAGCTGAGGAACCTGTATGCGTACATCTCCGGCTTATTGCTATTTATATAAAATAAACTATCATCACCTACGCCGCGCCATCTTGTAGCGATAGACGTTCCCCGAAGCAACCTGTTGTACTTGGAACCTTTGTTCGACTTCGTGCACTGTGGTAGACAAAAGCGGATGGTCTTGTTATCATCTCACCTCTCCTATCGTCCTTCTTCTTCTCCTTCTTTTTATCTTGTCGCTGACCGACGCTCTCGACCTCACCACATCTCAACTGTCCGTGAACAGGATTTTTTTTAAACCCTTTTGTTCTCTCTCTTCGCGTAGCTCTTTTTTTTTTCTACCCCGTTCTCACGCGTTGCTCGTCGTTTTGCATCACTTTTTAAACTGGCTTCCGAGCTTTCACTTTCAACTACAGAGAAGCACAAGCGAATAATTTTTTTGAATTGTTTTGCTCAGCACGTATATCGACGACCTTTACTAGACAAAGGGATACTAAGAAACGTGCACGCATCCACACTCACATACATAAGAGGTAAATCATGCGCAACGCGGCCACCGAGACGCTGCTGAGCACCGTCAGCACGACGGGCATGGCGCTGACGGAGGACAGTTTTGCCGAGCACATGGACAACGCCGATCCCCTGCGCGAGCACCGCGACGCGTTCCACACCCCCAAACCGGGGACGCCACCCCTTTTCCCTCCCTTTCCCCCCCCCCCCCCGCCCGCACGCCGCCGGGGGGGGGGGCCCCGGGGGCCCCCCCCCAAAAAAAAGCGCAACAAAGGGGGGGGGGGGCCCCCCACAAAAAACAACACAAAAAGGGAAAGAAAAAAAAAAAAAAAAAAAAACATGGCATGCCCTCCTGTCGTGGGGCGAAGGACGCTGAGGTGGCGATTATGAACTCGCTGACGGTGAATATGCATCTGCTCTTGACCGCCTTCTATCGCCCGCAGGGGACGAAGAAGAAGTTGATGACGGAGCACCGCTGCTCACCCAGCGACGTCTACGCCTTCACCTCGCAACTCGAGACGCGTGGGATGAGCCCCACCGAAGATTTGGTGATCGTCACCGCCCCGGGCACCAAAGAGCAGCGACGACGCCGCCACCGTGATCCCCACCGAGGCCTTCCTGTCGGCCATCGAGAAACACGGCGAGGAGACCGCTGTTCTGGTTCTCTCCGCCGTACACTACCTGACAGGGCAGTGGTTCGACATCCCTGCCATTGTAAAGGCCGCCCACGCAAAGAACATTCTTGTCGGCGTGGACTGCGCGCATGCCGTCGGCAACGTCCCGCTGCAGCTGCACGAGTGGGAGGTGGACTTCGCGTGCTGGTGCACCTACAAGTACCTGAACAGCGGCCCCGGCAACATTGGCGCCATCTTTGTGCACAGCAAACACACCTCCGGCACGACGCCGCTGCCGCACCTGAAGGGGTGGTGGGGGAATGACATTAAGTCCCGCTTTGCGCCGCATCGTGGCTTCGAGCCCGCACCGGGCGCCTCGGCGTTTCAGGTGAGCATGCCGCCGGCCTCGAGTTGTTTGATTCTGGGACCCGCACTGAAGCTGATGGCATCTGTGGGGCTGCCCGCGCTCCGGCAGAAGTCTCTGCTGCTGACGGCGTACCTCGAGCTGCTCTGCACGGAGCTGGTGCCACCCGGGTGCTTGGAGATCATCACCCCGGCGGACCCGAACCAGCGCGGCGCGCAGCTCTCGATTCGCATTCTGCCGAACAAGCTGAAGGCGTCGGAGCTGGACTCGGCGGCGTACGAGTTCGGCACCGGCACCGACGGCACCGACGACGCGTCGATCCTGCAGCGTCAACTGCTGGACGAGGGCATCATGGTCGAGAAGCGGCCGCCGAACATGATTCACATGGCACCCGCTCCAATGTACAACAACTTTTCCGACGTCCTGCGTGCCGTGCGCATCATCGCTGAGCAGTTCTAGTCTTCTCAGAAAGTCGGTTGATTCAGGAATGGGGGAGCTGTGTATGTGCGCGCGTGCATCGTTGTGCTACTGGCGGCGCTGGTACTGTCACTTGACCCTCTCTTTGCCTCTTCTCTCTCTCTCTCTCATCTTTGTGCTTCTCTGCGTGTGCAATGGGCAGCCGCTTCGTAGCGGATGTAGCGGGTAGAGAAGGCCAGATGACGAACGGAACGCAACGTGGTGCGAAAAAGGCAGGCTTGAGAGAAGGAAAAGGGGTGTGAGGAAGTTGAAATTGAGGGGTTTTTTTCCCTCGCGTGTAAAGTAGGAGAGGTTGGAGGAGCTGAAAAATGAAGGGTTGGAGCGAGATGAGCTGTCTGCATCTCAACATGATACGCGCTTCACCGTTTTGCTTGCATTGGGTATAAAAACTGGGTCTTCTTTTTTGTTGCTTTGTTTGCATATTGTTGCTCCCTGATGTGCGGTGGCATTTGCGTCGTCGTTTTTTTTTTTTCCAGTGGAGATTGACAAATGTTTTATTTTCATTACTTCTCTCTGTTGTGTGTGTGTATGTGTGTTGGTGTCAGACGGGTAGATTGGCCTTCGAAGAACTCTTTCTTTTCTTTTCTCTCTCTCTTCGCCCTCTCTTGCTCATCTGTCTTTTTGATATCCTTGCGTTGGTTTGTGTCCGCGTTTGTGAGCAAAGTGGTTCCCCTTCCTACTCCCTATACATGTATCAGTTTTTTATACCTCACCTCTCAATATACATAAAGGTGTGCTTCCTCCTCTCGGTGTGCCTTCTTCCGTCACCAGCGCTGCCTCGCTTGCTTTCTTTTTTTTTTTCGTTGTCTTTTTCTTCCCTACTTTCTGTCACCGCTCTTCTTCGCTCTTCTTATGACATATATATTTGAGCGGAAAGAGAGGAGCCATGCGCACGCCCGATAGACACACGCACACCCCCAGTCCTCACCCCGATCAACTTGTTTGGATGTCTGCGAGGCACCGCTTTCTGTCATCCCTTTTGATCTACCGTACTTGTTTTGTATTTTATCCTCCGCCGTTTTCCACTGAAGACAGCACCACAACAACAACAAAGAAGAGCGGAGTGTTGGCATTGAGAGGGTGCTGGTTACTCTTTCTTATTTATTTGTTCTGGTGTTGGCCTCCACGGCCTCTAGCTACGTGTGTGTGTGTGCTATTTCAGTGTTCTTTTCTTCTCTTCCTCACCGCGTTGTTGAAGGTCTGGGCCTGCCCTGTGCACGCGCCTTTGCGCTCGGGTTTATACGGGTGCGGATGGCGCTAAAGAAGAACAGACAAACAATAAAGTGTGTTGACGGGCACCACAGAGATCGAATGGAACACAATTTACTTAAATGTTAGAAGAGATAATCGTTTTTTCGTGGTGGCCGCAAGGATTAGCTGCGTAACCCTGACTGCTCGTTGGTTTTGTGTGGCGGCGGCGCAGTGCTGACCCTGTGCCCTGTGTCGTGTAGGCGACACTCCACTACAACGAATAAACAACAACAACAGATAGTAGTACTTTTTATGGGCATTATTGGCCCCTTTGCTCTCTCTCGTGTTGTTTTGCTTTGCCACTTCTCGGCTTGTTGCTTCTCTCTCCATCGAATCTGTGTGCCGTCGCCCTCACTTTCTCTTCTTGCTGCCACATCACATATCACATATTGGGAAAGTTAACAGTGGCACCTCTACGGCCCTCTCCGCCTTGTGCTTTTACCCCTCTCATTGCGTACCCGCCATGGCCATGACATCAACGTCCTCCAACGGACGCGCCGCCACGCGCACCGGCGCCGCAGCAGCCGGCACCAACGCCCTCGACGACCCGAACCTGCTCGGCTCCCTTGTGAAGTCGGCGAAGAGCGCACACAGCACCCTCGGCCGTGCCCTCGACACGACTCTCTCCCACCAGCGCTTCGGCGGCGCCGTGATGCAGCCGAGCGCGCTCACGATGAACCGCCTAGAGCGGGAGCGGCAGCTGCACCTGCAACAGGAGCTGCAGCGGGCGTGCGGCGACACGAGTGCGGCGTTATTGCTAGCCAGTGGGAGTATTTCTGGCTCGAGAAAGGCGCGTACAGACGAGTCCCTCGATTCAGTCCCAGCGCAATCGATGACGGGGCTGCACATCCCCGCGCTGCCCACGATGGCGCCTTCCATGACGGCTGCTGCGGACGACGGTACGGAGTCGCTCGGCGGCACCAAGATTGGCGGGGCTGACCGTGGCTACGTCACGCTCATCGGCGCCGTCCCGACGTTCGCGACGACGCGCCAGATCGAAGACAACTACGAACTTATCAGCAGCTTTCGCGCCTACCGCACCGATGCCCAGCGGGTGGAGCGGCAGGCCGCCCTACGCGACGTCTCGGCGCCGCACCCCGACTTGCTGGAGCAACTCGCCCCGTTGCTGCAGCAGCGCGACGCAACGCGGCAGCCGGCGCTGGTGGATGTGGAGACGCTGCCCTACAACCTGCGCCAGGCCTACGCACAACGCCAGCAGCACGGTCAGCCTGAGCAGGCCGTAACGGAAGACGCCGGCGCAGCGATCAGCGACGCCTTTGCCGCCCCCGAGGCTCCGCTGGACGCAGCGGATGAGATGAGTGCTCCACCTGCTGGTACGTGGTCCTTCACCTGCCAGGGCCGCGCCGCTGCCGACCGTGTGAAGTCGCTCAACTACCTACCCGGGCAGCGGCAGCCCGTCGTCGGGCAGTATTACGTGCGCCACGCCACCGTCGAGCCGCGGGTCACTGGAGGTTACATCGCTCCACAGACAAGGGCTGGCGTCGCGGACGGTGGACAGCCACCCCACGCTGGTGCGGGGCAGTGGCCGGAGGACATGGCGAACGAGGAGCACCGGCCGGAGGGCAGCGTGGCGGGGGACGTGGACCGCAACGGCAACGACGCCGCGTCTGTGTTCGGTCAAACCCTGCGAGACGAGATAGGAGGCTCGATTGTGGGCCGCCCCGGAACGGATCGCGGGGGCGATGGGACCAGCTGCGCCTCCCAGGCCACCTTCCCACCCGCGCACGGCGAGAACGTGAAGGGGACGTCGATGTTTCTTTCTCGCGTGCCGCGGGAGATGTCGCACGGGACGGCCGCACCAGACGTGTCCTACTGGCCCTACCCCGATGTCCGCTCCTCCGCAAAGCGCACCCCGTGCCTCGTACAGCTCGATGTCCTGGTCACGCAGCGCCGCCGTGCTCCGCTGGTGTCGGGGGTGCCGTCGTCGGTGTATGACGTCTGTGGCGACATCGCGGCGAATCAGCCCCGCACCGTCACGATGGACCGCGCTACAGGGCGTGGCACGCACTGGTACGGCCGCACCTCACCGCCTACAAACGGAGAGCCGCTCGATGTGGAGCAGGCGCTGCTGGTGACGTTGCCGAAGGAGCGGGCAGCCACGCTGCCACCACGCACACGAGAAAGCGGTGGTGATGACACCAGCGCTGTTCGCGGTCGTTGGTGGCGGTGCGCAGCTGCCGGTGGACACGTCGGTGTCGGTGGAGCGCAACATGGACTACCCGCCTCAGCTGATGGGCGATCCGGCACGCCTGGCGCATGTGCGAGACTTCGGTAAAGTGCCGAGTCGTGCAGAGCGGGAGGCGCGGGTCCGACTGGGCATCACAGTGGCCTATCAAGGTGACGATGACGTGGACGCTGCTCGCGGCAGCGCTGACGACGCACGGGAGTGGACGGAGGCCCGCAGCCGGTCTGCCATCATTCACGCACGTGCGCCGGGCCACCACGACCTCCACGCCCCCAGCCCCACCGAGCTCGGCGACGTCCCCTCGCTTGCCTTGACGAAGCCCCGTGCGGGCTGCACGACGGACCTGGGCAAGGGCTGCCCACGGCCGGCCCACATGGCGAATCTGCACGACCTGACGTACGACACCCAGCGCGGGTACGCCGTCACTGGTGGGCGGGTGAAGGGGACGCCGTCGATTGGGAAGACGGTGAACCGCCAGCAGGCGGGCCGCGACTACTCGGAGGGCTGCGGCGCCAAGGTGATGTACAACCCCACCAACTACCTTGCGCCAAGTGTGAAGTCGGTGCCGGACTTCGAGAAGCAAATTACGAAGGAGCACGAGTTCCGCGGCCACCGCGTGCAGTCGGAGCGCTACACGCGTCTCTTTCCCTCTGCGCCGGGGCCGGGGCACTACACGGTGAACTTCTCGCAGGTGGAGTAGGACGGCCTTTGAGGTGCATAATCCCGCTGTGGTGGTTGGAGTTGTTAGCTTACTCACTGAATCTCACTGGTTTTATTTTCCTTTTCCCGAGTTGTGTTGCAGATGGACACTACACGGTGCTGTCATGTATGTACATCTACGCTTCTTCCTTCACATGCTGTGGTTATTTAATTAGTTTCTTCTTTCATGAAATATGCGTGCCTTCCTTGATTTTTTTTTTTACTGGGACCCGCGTTGGACTTTTCGTCTGTTTTTCTCTGAATGTATGCTGTGCTCTCTCGCACTTGCTCTCGCTTGCTGCTTTTGTGTTCTTTTGCTTCGTGCTTCGCTCTGAGCGTCACCGCTGACGAAGAGGGAACAGAGACAATAAAAGGACACTTTCGTTCTCTTTCTCTCTCTCTCTTTCTGTGTCTGTGTGGATTCATCTTTGGAAAGATGTAGTGCTTCTCTTTCTCTTTTTTTTCCTTTTCACACTCCACTTGTTTCTGTGTCATCTTCCGCCGCAATTTTCAGTAGGGTGAATCGACGTTGCACACGGTGAGATTCGCAGAGACGGACGCACGCCGCGCACACGTGTTGTATCGCTGTTCTATTCATATTTTTCTCACGAGCTAGCGGCTCTTCCTCTTGTCTGTGCTTGCCGCCTCTCTCTCTATTATGTACTCTACTCCCTGTATATCTCTCTTCCGGAGGCAGGAAAGCCTGCAGTCTCCCTCAGTCTTACACGTACACCTGTACAATTGTCCAAACAAAAAATAATGAAAGGAAGAAATAATAATATAGAAGAGCACGTGAGTTTAGTATTCTGCTGTGTGGAAGAAACCCATAGTGGTTTTTCTCACACTACTCGTAACGTATCTGGTACTGAACTGCTTTTCTTTTCTGCGCGCCGCTGTCAATGCGCACCAGACTTTTGATCTGCCGCAGCTGTCTTGGAAAGAGCAATAGAGAAGATTTGCGAAGAAAGAACTGCTGCGCTCATCTATTCTTGTTCGAGGCACATAAAGTACGTCATTGATGCTCTGGCGCCGATACCCCACTACACCTTGCGTGCTTCTTTTCCTCTCTCTTTAAAACTACGTGTTGTACGTCTTCTGCCGGCCCCGTAACGTTACAGCAGAAGTTGCACCTGCCCTTCTTTCGTTTCCGGCGAGACTTCATCTTATCACGTCAAATATAGTGCGTGCGTGTGCGCCGTACTCTTTCTCTTTGCTTACTTAATTCTGCCTTTTGTTGAATATTCTTGTTGCTTCACTGATACTTCTTACCTATCTTGCGTTTTTTAGCACCTGTATTGCGACTCCCTTCTCTCGTTTGGCGATTGCCAACAGCGTCGCTCCCTTTTTACCGCTGCTTCAGTAGCAGCTCCACCACCAGCAGCGCTCTCCGTCAGCGATGCTGCGCGTCGGCACCGCTCTCGGGGCGGATGGCCAGCCCGGCGCCGCAACCGCGCCGACCGCCGCCCCGCCGTCCCCCAACTCCACCGCGAACATGCCACCCACAACCGCCAAAGCCAACCGCGCCGCACAGGCCAAGAAAACAGTTGTCCGCGGTGGTTTGCTTGGCTGTGTGAAGCAGCGCATCTTCACCGACATGCTCGACAGCGTCCCGGGCAACTACAACATCCTTGTGTGCGACAACAAGGGGGCAGAGATTCTGAGCATTTGCGTCCGCATGCACGACCTGATGGACCACGGCGTCACGCTCGTGGAGGACCTCAGCCTGCCCCGCCAGCCCGTCCTGAGCAGCGCCGCCATCTACCTGATCGAACCCACCGAGGAGTCTGTGCGGCGCGTGATGCAGGACTGGTCCTTCAAGAGCATGTACCGCGAGGCCCACGTCTTCTTTACCTCGCCCGCCTCGGACAACCTCATCCAGCTCATGGCGAGTGAATCGCGTCTCGTCGAGGAGATGAAGACGCTGAAGGATATGCTGCTCGACTTCGCCGTGCCCGGAGACCCTGCTCTTCTCCTTCGACATGCTCGGCGACATTCAGAAGCTCTTCCCACCCGAGGTGGCGCTCTCCGGTGGACGGGAGAACATTCTGGGACAAACGGCGCGTCGTCTGGTGTCGGTCTTCTTCACCATCGGTGCCGGTGCGCCAGCGGTGCGCTATCAAGGCTCCAGCCGACTTGCCCAGCACGTGGCGCGTCTCCTGACGGAGCAGGTGGCCGCCATCACCCGCAGCAACCCGGCAGCCTTCCGCCTCTCCAGCGCGAACGCGGGCGGTGGAATGGACAGCGAGGAGCCCTTGCTGCTCATCCTGGTGGATCGCTCATTTGACGCGGTGGAGCCGCTAATGCACGAGCGCACCTACCAGTGCCTGCTGAATGACTTGATGCCCCTCGCCAACGGCATCTACGAGCAGACCTACGAGGGCCGTGCTGGGCAGGAGGGGTCGCGCAGCTGTCCCATCGACGAGCAGGACCCGTACTGGTGCCAGTACCGCCACCGCTTCTTCCCTGTGTGCCTTGAGGAGATTCCGCGCAAGCTGCAGGACCTGATCGCCGCCAACCCCGCCCTGGCGAATGGCATGAGCAACATCGCCGGCGGTGGCAACAAGCTGGCTAGCGTCGGGAGCGCCATCCGCGCCTTGCCCGAGTTTCAAGAGCGGCAGGCGAAGCTGTCGGTGCACATTGATATCTGCACCAAGATCATGGAGCTCTACAAGCAGCAGAAGCTGACGGAGGTGTGCGAGGTGGAGCAGGACCTGGCGACCGGGCGGCGGCCCTTCAAGGAAACGTACGAGAGTGTCCGCCGCCTCTCGGCGGATGTGTCGCTGCCGCTGCCGGTGCGGGTGCGACTGCTGCTGCTGCTCTGCGCCGCGGCAAACACTCGCGAGTTCACCGAGGCGAAGAAGCTGATGCTCTTGCAGGAGTCGGGCCTGACAAGCGAGGCAGAGCGGTGCAACAGCCTCACGCACTTCATCGCGCGCATGGGCCAGCTGCCACAAGGAGAAGGTGGAGAATGGCAGGGGGAGAGGGGCAACGGTGACAAGACGAACAGCCCAAACAAAGGGGCCACGCTGGGGAGCCTGATGCGGCGGTCGCTGCGCACGACACGCGCGGGGAAGCAGGGCGACGGCGCAGGCAGTGCTCCGGGAAGCCCAAATCGCGGTGACGCAAACAAGTCTACTGGGGACAGCTTCCGCAACCAGGCGTACCTAATCCTGAACGCGGCCGTCAACAACAACCTGAGCCTGGCGGACTTCCCTCTCTTCACCGGGGTGAGTGGGGCGGGTCTGGCGAGTGTGGCCAACGTTGGCCGCGGTGCTGCTGGTGGCAGTGCAACGCAGCGGCGTGGACTGCGGTCGGGAGCCGCCGGAGGCGACATGCTGAACCGTGGCGGGGCGACGAGCAGCCCGGGCGGGAGAGACGAACCTGATGCTCGACCTCGGCCATGAAGGGCAGTTCGCGCTGCGCAGCCGCCAGCGTGTGGTGCTCTTTGTGCTGGGCGGGGCTACCTTCGGGGAGGCGCGGGCCGGCTACGAAGTCTCTCAGCTGACCCGCACAGAGACGATGGTGGGCGGCACCTCGCTGCTGACCCCGGCTAAATTTTTGTCTGCCCTCACCTCTCTACGGTAGCGAAACACTGCTGGCGCTGAGCACATTCGACACAGCCTTTTTCTCACTTTACTTTTGTTGTTTTTTGTCTGGCATGGGTGTTGTGTCTTGCTCTTGTGGCTTTTGCGAAGGTGGTGGAGAGGACAGCAGTGTGGCAGGCATTTCTCTGTCTTTCATGGTTCACTGCTGTGGGACGAGTAGTTGGCGTATTGTATTGGGGACACAGTGCTGTGTAAAGTCGTTTACGGGAGCTTCGATGGAAGACGCGCGTCGTGCCTATATTTTTTTTTTTGCTCATAGCGCAGAGATGACGCACCAGCTGCTGTGATGTAGTTGCTATTATACCTGCATGTGTGTGGTCTTCGGTGTCGGGAGACTGCTTCACATTCTCTCTCTCTCTCTGACCTTGACAGGATCTCATCTCCTGTTTTTCCTTACTATTTTCATTTCTTTAGCGCTCTTGGCTTTGTTTGCGCCGCATATCTCTGCCCTTGATATACTCCTGCCTTATCTTTCTTCGTTTGCTGGTGTTATGTTCTTCTTGTCATCTCGTGCTCGTTGCTCTTGTTGATCAACTGAAGAGAGAGAGAGAGAAAGAGGGAAAGAGTATTGAACAAAAAAAATTCACGGTGCGTGCTCGTACATACATACGCCCAAGTCTACGCATCTGTTTTTTTTCTCTCTCTCATTTATCGATGCCTTTTCTCTTTTAGAACAGTTTCAAGACACGGGTCGATCCTCCGGCTTGCTGATATTCTTTGATGTGTGTGTGTGTGTATTGCGACTTTTCCGTCATTGCGTCTTATGTTTACACCCTTCCAAGAAATTCCATTAACGGCTAAAGGAGCCAACACGTCAAGCAATTATCTCTCTCAATCCATAATGGTTGGCTATCTCACCGCATCTCTCCTTCTAAGAAAGAAGAACGAGAAGCGGAAGAGGAAGAAAACCAAAAGACGGTATGCTCTGCCGAACTTAGGCAAAGCCGGGATTGCTTACCTATGCTTTCCTCACCCCTCCTGCAGACAGTCAACGCCTTTCTTCCCGCTTGTGCCCTCTCTCTTTCTCTCCTCACAACTATTTTCATTTCCGCCACACGGAACAACCTCATATTTTAACACGCAAAGAGCGCATTAGCTCCAGCATAAAACACCTCCTCCCACCTAAGCTGTCAGCCAGACGAGCGAGGGAGAGCGAAAGCACAACAGGCACTTACATCACGTCGGAAAAAAGGAAGCGGAATAGGCGGATGAGCAGGTTGCGACCACTGGCCCCCCTCGACAGATTACTCACCGCTGTTTTTTTTTTTTTTAAATTTCTACAATGCTCGCTCGCACTGTGCGGCTGCTGGGCCGCGATCCTCTCAACAGCGGCAGCTCCATGACCCTCGGCAGCAAAGGCATGCGGCTCTCCACCGACCCCCACCGCCGCCGCATGCCGTGGATGGCAGCCCAGGAGAATACGTCCCTGGCGTGGTGCTGCACAACAAAGACAAGGTGGTGCTCGACGGCCGCCAGCTCGTGGAGCACGACCACATCGATCGTGCGTCGCAGGTGGACCCGCTGGAGGTGCTGCAGACCGCCGTCGCCACGCACGCCTACAACGTTTCCACCGGCGCCAACATATTCCAGATTGCGTCGCAGACGCGGTACCAACGGCAGGGGCCAGCGCTTCTACCGCGATGAGTGGCAGCAGGGCACGTACGACAAGTACGTTACGTTGGCTGCCATCGACTTTAACCGGGAAGGCAGCAAGGGCACGGCGTACGGCTACGTGACCTTCCACGGGGAGTCGACGACGCGGCCGGTGGAGATCAACTTTGCGGACACGCCCGGCTGGCACATGGACTACAAGGAGGAGGCAGCCGTTCCCTTTGATGCGGTGGTGGCCCCACCACCGAGCGTCGGCACCGATGTCCCCGTCGACCCGTCCACCTACCGGCTGAAGGCCTACCCCTTTTATGACGCACCGAACCCGCCGGAGTTTGTGGAGCGGCTCTTGAAGGATCGTGGTGTGCTGCCGGATCTGCCGGTGGATGCCTCCGCGCCTGCTGAGGGAGTGGAGGGTACCAACAGCGCTGCGGATGGGTCGCACCACTATAATGCCAAGGCGTGAGGAGGCGGTGAAAGAGAACAAGAGTAATCTTTTTGGTACTCTTGTCACTGTTGTTGTCGTGGCGGTGTTGGCGGCGCTGAAAGCCACGTCGGTGGCGCGGCGCAATTTGAGATGCGGAGGAGATGATGACGCGCCGTTGCATGTCTGTGTCTCTTCCCATAGTTGCTCACATAACTTTTTTTTTGCTATTCCAGTAGCAGTTTTCCTGTTGCCTGTTGTTGCAAAGTCGCGTACGCGTGGGCGTGTTCTCGTCTTGTCTGTTTAATTGCTCAATTTTTTATCTGCGGCGATGCAGGCTGCATACACACACATACATACACACAGGAGCAAAGAGCAAATCTCGAAGACACTTCTTTTTGTTTTTTTTTCTTTTTACTTTGTGGAAAACAGCTATAGTGTGTTTACGCGGTTAAGGAGACGGACATGCGCAGCGACTTCCCCGTCTCCTATGCGCTGTGCCACCCACTTCGCGAACGCCCTTCTTTTTTAATTTGAGAAGATTGAAAAGGGGATGCACTCCCTTTGTTGCTGCATGCCTCAACACAGGAAAGGCTTCGTATACCTTTTTGCTGCGGCAAAGCAACTTACCGTGCTTTCGTGAAGAAAAAAACCTGGTTGCCCTTTTCTCTCCTCTCATCGCTTTTCACGGCGGCCATCATCCATCTGCTACACTCCTCCCCTTACTCTCTCTCCTCCTTTCCCACAGATCTGCGCGAACCTCCCTTTACCCTACCGACCCTACTTCTATTTTTATTTTTCTTTGTCTTCTCCCTCGTTTACCCGCACCCTTTCCCTCCCTCTTCCTCCATTTCAAACTCACATACTTACACACACATCCAGTCAATCATGCCGTCGGACGCATGCGGATGGGGTGCCACCTCTGGCGAGAGCCCGCTGAAGTTTCTGCACCTCAAGCGCCGCGACCCCAAGCCCAACGATGTCACCATCAAGATCGCGTACTGCGGCGTGTGCCACACCGACATCCACGTCGCTCGCAACGAGTGGGGCACGACGAACTACCCGATGGTCCCCGGCCACGAGATCGTGGGCCACGTCGCAGCTGTGGGGAGCGACGTGACCAAGTACAAGGTGGGTGACCGCGTCGGCGTGGGCTGCATCGTGGACTCGTGCAAGCGCTGCAAGGAGTGTGGGTTGGGGCTAGAGCAGTACTGCGCGAATGGGAAGACCGGCACGTACAACTCCAAGGCACAAGACGGAAGCGAGATTACGCTCGGCGGCTACACCGACCACGTTCTCGTCCGCGACGAGTTCGTGCTGCGCATCCCCGACAACCTGGACCTGTGCGCGGCGGCGCCGCTGTTGTGCGCCGGCATCACCACGTACTCGCCGCTGCGCCACTGGGGCGTGAAGGAGGGCAGCCACGTGGGCGTGGTGGGCCTGGGCGGCCTGGGCCACATGGCGGTGAAGCTGGCGCACGCCATGGGTGCCGAGGTGACGGTGTTCACGACGTCCACCAAGAAGGTGGAGGCGGCGAAGGAGCTTGGCGCGCACCACGTGATCATCTCCAAGGACGAGGCGCAGATGGCCGCCATGAAGCGCAAGATAAACCTGATCATCGATACCGTCGGCGTCGCGCACGACCTGGGACCGTTTCTGGAGACGTTGGATATTAGCGGGTCGCACGTGCTGGTCGGCCTGCCCAATGCGCCGAACCCTCCGATCTCGCAGTTCCAACTGATCGGTGGCCGCCGTTCCGTTGGCGGTTCTGCAATTGGCGGCATTCCCGAGACGCAGGAGATGCTGGACTTCTGCGGCAAGCACAACATCGTGTGCGACGTGGAGAAGATCGACATCTCCTACATCAACGAGGCCTACGAGCGCATGCTGAAGAGCGACGTGCACTACCGCTTCGTCATCGACATGGCCTCACTGAAGGAAGAGTAGATGCATACTTTTTTCTTTGTCATTATTGCCACAAGGAAGATAGCTCGTTTGGTGTCTGAAATGCTTGCACTACTCGCTGTGTTGCAAGGCTTGTAATTCTGCCTTTGCTGTCTTTAAGGGGATCACGGAAGGAGTCGCGCAATGCAGACGCGCAGCTGCTTTGCGGCAACGCACGTGAAACCGTCTCTTTGTAGTTTTGGTGTAGAAGCTAGTCGCTGGGGGCCAAAGCCGCTTTCGGAATTTTGTTAAAAAGCAAATAGACCGACGACACCGCCAAAAAATATTGTTTTTGTTTTCCTTTTCTCAAATTATTTTTTCAGTGATCTACATTAAAATTCGTGGTTTATCTTTTCATTATTATTTGGAAAGGAAAAATCAAATTGAAGGCAGTTGCGAACAGTGCAGCTTTTCTTTCGGAGGTGACGATGACTAGCTCTTGCGCGCCACTCCCTGATTGCGCGTAGTGACTCTCGTGTGTATGAGCGCCTGTGCGCCAACCGCCGAGGTAGCAAACATTTTTTTTTCTCTCTTTCAAAATGTCTCTCATTAGAGACTATTAGCCCCACGTGTGTTCTCTTTTATTGGTTTTCTTCTAGTTTTTTTTTTTTTTGGTGGGCAGTGCTTAACGTCTTTCCCTTGGCCACTGCGCGGTGTGTCGTCGCCTGGGGTGAAACGTCCGAGTTGCTGCAGGCAACGAAAGTCACTCGTCTACACGGATCCAAGCACACACATACACACAACCACATTGAAGCGCGCCAACTTCTCTCGTGTGAGTTGCGGCACGCTTGTAAGTCTTATATAAGTTTCACTCGGAAGAGCTGAGTTATTAGTGCTGTTCTTACAGTGCTAATTATCTGTTTTTTTTTTTCCTTCCTGCGTAAGCTGATTCAGAAAAACGATAATAATCTTTCCGCGTTGTTGTTAGTTTTTTTTTTTCTTTTGTTACTGTGTTGCGTGTCGCTTTTATAGTTCTCTCTTGCTTTCTCGGTTCTCGTCCAGCACCTGTCGACATTATTAAAAATGCTGGCCGATGGTCCTCTTTCTCTAATTCGTCAAGTCTCACCACAGGACTCCGTGAACTTAAACGTCCTTCATCTTCTCTCTTTCTCTCCCTCTGTCGCTGTCATGGCTTCTTGAGTTGCGCTTCAACTGCTACTGCTGCGACTCTCTCCCGCACCCTCACTTGAGCAATTATTTGGTCGTAGTATTTTTTGTTACAAAAATTCTGCGCCAATACAGGAGGGCAAACGAAATGAGAACAAGGAATGCAGTTGATGGTACCGTGGAGAGCAATGAAAAAGTGAGAGGACGTGCCACTAATGACCGATCGCGTTGATGAGCAATGCAGCAGGGTAACGAAAAAAAGGAAGGAAGGACGCCAGAAGGAAAAAAAAGCTTCTCTCACCTCCAGCCAACCCTGGTTGTTGACTACACAAACAAAATAAGATGCGAAACAGAAAGAGAGAAGTGGTTTTCTCCTGACGAGAGCAGCGGATCGACAACACGATTTTGCAGATATCCGTCACTCCGTTATAATTATTATTTGAGGAATCATTATCGTGCGGCGTAGCACGAACAGGCAGGCTCATTCAAGATGCGCTTTTAAATTCTCTTTCTCCGCTTTGCTGGTCAGCACGCAGAAAGAGGCACCATTATAAACAGCGACAGGTTATTCTTTGAACGCGTGTACGGTCCGGAGTGCAGAGTCTGTATGCGTAGCGCTATTTATTTTTTTTAAACTCAATGCTGGTACGTTGAGCAACGGAGA
This sequence comes from Crithidia sp. LVH-60A, assembly GCA_030078075.1. Lineage (NCBI taxonomy): Eukaryota > Euglenozoa > Kinetoplastea > Trypanosomatida > Trypanosomatidae > Crithidia > Crithidia sp. LVH-60A. The sequence goes on from CP119667.1 coordinate 220,160, forward strand.
CGACCCCTTCTCTTTCCTCCGCGTCGTCTTCGCTGTTGTAACCCTTTTCCAATATTCTAAAAATATCTTTTCTATTGACTCGTTTCTTCACCTCCTCTTTCCACCGGCGCCTTGACGAAACACTGACGCCCACACACACACACGCCAACGTATCCACCATACCCCACAACACAGCGTAACTCATGCGAACCGTCAAGACAGTCACCACCCGCACATCCCGCTTCTTTACTTCTATCTTGCTGCAGCACCAACACCAGCTCTGCACCTCGCATACCACACCGCTGCACAGTTCAAGTACTCCGATCACCATGACCACCAAGGCCATTGGCTGGGGCACCGAGTCGGCTACCACCCCTCTTCACCCCATGACGCTGAAGCGCCGCTGCCCACGCAGCAACGACGTGAGCATCAAGATCGCGTACTGCGGCGTGTGCCACAGCGACCTGCACAAGGCACGCAACGAGCAAGGCAACGCACGATACCCGATGATCCCCGGCCACGAGATCGTGGGCCACGTGACGGCGGTCGGCAGCGACGTGACCAAGTACAAGGTGGGCGACCGCGTTGGCGTGGGCTGCATGGTGGACTCGTGCCTGCAGTGCAAGCAGTGCAAGCAAGGGGCTTGAGAACTACTGCCGAAAGGGCATGACACCCACCTATAACGGTCTCACACCGGAGGGCTTGACGATGGGCGGCTACACCGACCACATCGTGGTGCGCGAGGAGTTCGTGCTGCGCATCCCCGACAACCTGGACCTGTGCGCGGCGGCGCCGCTGCTGTGCGCCGGCATCACCACGTACTCGCCGCTGCGCCACTGGGGCGTGAAGGAGGGCAGCCACGTGGGCGTGGTGGGCCTGGGCGGCCTGGGCCACATGGCGGTGAAGCTGGCGCACGCCATGGGTGCCGAGGTGACGGTGTTCACGACGTCCACCAAGAAGGTGGAGGCGGCGAAGGAGCTTGGCGCGCACCACGTGATCATCTCCAAGGACGAGGCGCAGATGGCCGCCATGAAGCGAGAGTTGGATTTGATCATCGACACTGTTTCCGCCACGCACAATCTCGCTCCCTATGTCGACACCTTAGACGTAAGCGGCACGCACGTGCTGGTGGGTGTGCCGGATCACCCGCACCCCGCCCTCCAGCCCATTCAGCTTATCGGTACGCGGAGAGGCGTCGCGGGCTCTGGCATTGGCGGCATCGCCGAGACGCAGGAGATGCTGGACTTCTGCGGCAAGCACAACATCGTGTGCGACGTGGAGAAGATCGACATCTCCTACATCAACGAGGCCTACGAGCGCATGCTGAAGAGCGACGTGCACTACCGCTTCGTCATCGACATGGCCTCGCTGAAGGAAGAGTAGAAGTTATGAAGGCGGCCACATGCAATCGACTTTTTTTTTTGTGCTTCTTTCTTTCTCTGCGAGGTCGAGCAGTTGTAGCGGAGTGACCGCTATCGTTGGGGCTACTATGAAGAAGCAGCACGGCAGCAGCCAGCCTCGTCACGGCACTTTTCGTTACTCCAGCGTACTACTTTCTCTTCTTTTCACACCTTCCTTTTTCAACAGCGGGTGGAGGCACGCTACAATGGCTTAAAGCACGGGCAAGAGAGGGGTGCAGCTCTACAGTAACGCTGCCGCAAGCGGACACGACGCAGCGTCCGTGTTGACTACGTCGGTGTGCAGCTGGGCAAAGGAGAATGCAGTTGCCCGCGTGTGCGTGTGATTTGACCTTTCTTTTTACGCCCCTTCAATAACGATAATAGTGCTGTTTATCGTACAGCGCGCCACAACTCTCGCGGATTTTTAAGTTGCTCCAACGCATCGTTGGCTGTTTTTGACGTTGACGGTGAACTATGCGTATTGCGGCGCACAACGACAACAACAGCAAAAGAAAAAAGACTTGCATTACAGGCTTTGATGGCTGGTATAGCGGACTACTTGCATAGTTGTTATCCCTCTCAACGTCGTCTACAACTATGCATGTCCCGTTCACCGCTGCGTACGTTTTTTTCCTTATTTTTCCCTATTTTTTTTAATCTCACGAAACTTCTACGCCCTCATGCAGAACGTCTCTGTGCAAGCCACAAAAACAGCGTAGCTTCTGGAGATCTGCACGACGACAGAGGCAGCTTCGTTTTCGTTTCTTATCTTTATCTTTTTTTCGTATTTTCACTTATTTCTTGCTGTTTCTCAGCTATCCTGTCAACTGTTTGAAACGCTCTCTTGTAGCGGCCGACCACTGAGACGAGCAGTATAAATCTGTGCTGTTTGGTGCGTACGAGCGAGTGCGTGTGCTGCGCATGCTGTAGGCAACATAAGCAGAAAACCGATTTCCTCTTTTTTTTTTCGGCCTTAATTTCTTTCTGGTCTGTGTCTTCCTCTCTCTCTCTCTCTCTTAGTCTCCAACTTTTACCTCCTGTCCTTCCATCCGCTCGCGGTACGGTCTGCAACACTGTTCCTTTCCCCAACGCAGGTGAGGGTCTTTCAGTGGGCCCACCTCCCTCTCGCTCGCGAAGTCAGCGCGAAGCGGAAACCTGCTTATACAAGAGCTGACAACAACCTTCTGTCAGGCCTTACAACGCAGCGTGTAGCCGGACCGCCTATCAATTTATGCTAAACTCTTTCCAGTAACTGGTGTGGACTGGTTTTTGTTTTTATTTTCTTATGCACCGCACACCGCTAAGACGGCTCGCAAGGCTTTCATTGGTGCCGATTCTATTGCCTACGGCTTTTTCTTCTTTCCGATGCACCATTTTTTTTTTTTAACTTTTCCTTCTTTACCCGTCCTCCCTCTCACTTATCTTAAATTCTTCATCATAGCCACACATTCTCCATACAATCCTTTTTCTTTTTATTTTACTCAACACTCACATCTTTATTCATCCTTATAAACACAAACACACATACACACAACCACAAACATTTCGTTGAGTAGCCTTTTGAACATCGTGCATAATCGCTACACACTAGCTCTCCCCAACCCACACACCCACATCCATACCCACAACCAGCCAGCCAGCCAGCCATGCCGTCGGACGCATGCGGATGGGGTGCGGCGTCGGCCACGAGCCCGCTCGCCTACATGGACATCAAGCGCCGCGACCCCAAGCCCAACGACGTGAGCATCAAGATCGCGTACTGCGGCGTGTGCCACAGCGACCTGCACACGGTGCGCGATGAGTGGGGCGGCACGCAGTTCCCCCTGATCCCCGGCCACGAGATCGTGGGCCACGTGACGGCGGTCGGCAGCGACGTGACCAAGTACAAGGTGGGCGACCGCGTTGGCGTGGGCTGCATGGTGGACTCGTGCCTGCAGTGCGAGGAGTGCCGCGAGGGCCTGGAGAACTACTGCTCCAAGGGCATGGTGGGCACCTACAACTCCGAGACGGCGGACGGCATCACCCAGGGCGGCTACGCCGACCACATCGTGGTGCGCGAGGAGTTCGTGCTGCGCATCCCCGACAACCTGGACCTGTGCGCGGCGGCGCCGCTGCTGTGCGCCGGCATCACCACGTACTCGCCGCTGCGCCACTGGGGCGTGAAGGAGGGCAGCCACGTGGGCGTGGTGGGCCTGGGCGGCCTGGGCCACATGGCGGTGAAGCTGGCGCACGCCATGGGTGCCGAGGTGACGGTGTTCACGACGTCCACCAAGAAGGTGGAGGCGGCGAAGGAGCTTGGCGCGCACCACGTGATCATCTCCAAGGACGCGGCGCAGATGGCCGCCGCCGCACGCAAGCTGAACGTGATCATCGACACCGTGGCCCACACGCACGACCTGGCGCCGTACGTGAACACGCTGAAGGTCAACGGCACGCACGTGCTCATTGGCGTTCCGGAAAAGCCGCACCCCGCCCTCGAACCGCCCCAGCTGATCTTTTCGCGGCGGTCTGTTGGCGGCTCTGGCATTGGCGGCATCGCCGAGACGCAGGAGATGCTGGACTTCTGCGGCAAGCACAACGTCGTGTGCGACGTGGAGAAGATCGACATCTCCTACGTCAACGAGGCCTACGAGCGCATGCTGAAGAGCGACGTGCACTACCGCTTCGTCATCGACATGGCCTCGCTGAAGAAGGAGTGAAGCTGCTATGCTGGCCACAGTGGATTGGTGGTGCCCGCAGCGGTTTGTGCGCCATCGTGCGGGCCTCTTTGCCGATCCCCGAGTCCGTGCTGGCCTTCTCCTCCCCTTTCCTAACTCCGAAGCTCTATTTTTCACCCTATACCTCTTGTCCCCTCGGGACAGCTCGTTGCGTCTTTTTTTCTCTTTTTTTGTTTACGTGTGTCTTTCATAACCGTTCTCACTTTCTTTCCCCTCACCCTCGCCGGTGGTTCGTGCGTGCGACACTCGGGTGTCCCGGACACCCTCCGCTCTCCTTTCCCTGCGGCGTCCTCACTCTGAAAGCAGCGATACAAATGCGGCTTCTTGTGAGCGCTGCACACTCTCCTTATGGGGTGAGAGGAAGTGGTGTTGTGGTGTCGTGGGGGTAGCCCCTTTGCGCGTGCATGCGGAGGTTTGAGTGGGCCCGCACGTGTTGCGGCGGCCCTGCAACTCCGTACCCACCTCGCAACGTCTCTTTGTTTCTGTTTTTCTTGTTTCACCCCCTGTTTTCCCTCTTCATACGGCGTATACCTCGTGTTCCTAAAGGAACCCCCGTACCAAATCGTCGATTTCCTTCCCTTTGTGCCGCAGCGCAGCCCCCCCGAACTGGGCCGTGACGCCTGTCTGCGAGAAGACGAGGTGCCTCGCGCAGGAGGTGCCCCGCCGTTCTTCGTTGTGACGACGAAAGAGACGCGATTACCGTGCGTGGGCTGCACGTGCGCTGCCTCATCCCACAGCGCACCGTCGCACGCCCTTCCACGGCAATGAGCGCTCTCTGCGCATATAAAGTCCTGTCTCGCGTCGCTTCCGGTTCAGCCACTCTCCGCCCGTCCGCTTCGCTTCCCACTCACCACTCTCACTTCGGTCTCACTCCCTTCTCGCACAGCATCACTACCACGTGAGCCACCCTCCTTTTTCACGGACATCATATACCACGCACCACACCGCCCGCCAGTCCTCAGCTCCGCGCACCCGTGCTTCCATACACAGGCTCTCCCCAACCCACACACCCACACACACAACCAGCCAGCCAGCCATGCCGTCGGACGCATGCGGATGGGGTGCGGCGTCGGCCACGAGCCCGCTCGCCTACATGGACATCAAGCGCCGCGACCCCAAGCCCAACGACGTGAGCATCAAGATCGCGTACTGCGGCGGTGGGGGTTGGCGGCATCGCCGAGACGCAGGAGATGCTGGACTTCTGCGGCAAGCACAACGTCGTGTGCGACGTGGAGAAGATCGACATCTCCTACGTCAACGAGGCCTACGAGCGCATGCTGAAGAGCGACGTGCACTACCGCTTCGTCATCGACATGGCCTCGCTGAAGAAGGAGTGAAGCTGCTATGCTGGCCACAGTGGATTGGTGGTGCCCGCAGCGGTTTGTGCGCCATCGTGCGGGCCTCTTTGCCGATCCCCGAGTCCGTGCTGGCCTTCTCCTCCCCTTTCCTAACTCCGAAGCTCTATTTTTCACCCTATACCTCTTGTCCCCTCGGGACAGCTCGTTGCGTCTTTTTTTCTCTTTTTTTGTTTACGTGTGTCTTTCATAACCGTTCTCACTTTCTTTCCCCTCACCCTCGCCGGTGGTTCGTGCGTGCGACACTCGGGTGTCCCGGACACCCTCCGCTCTCCTTTCCCTGCGGCGTCCTCACTCTGAAAGCAGCGATACAAATGCGGCTTCTTGTGAGCGCTGCACACTCTCCTTATGGGGTGAGAGGAAGTGGTGTTGTGGTGTCGTGGGGGTAGCCCCTTTGCGCGTGCATGCGGAGGTTTGAGTGGGCCCGCACGTGTTGCGGCGGCCCTGCAACTCCGTACCCACCTCGCAACGTCTCTTTGTTTCTGTTTTTCTTGTTTCACCCCCTGTTTTCCCTCTTCATACGGCGTATACCTCGTGTTCCTAAAGGAACCCCCGTACCAAATCGTCGATTTCCTTCCCTTTGTGCCGCAGCGCAGCCCCCCGAACTGGGCCGTGACGCCTGTCTGCGAGAAGACGAGGTGCCTCGCGCAGGAGGTGCCCCGCCGTTCTTCGTTGTGACGACGAAAGAGACGCGATTACCGTGCGTGGGCTGCACGTGCGCTGCCTCATCCCACAGCGCACCGTCGCACGCCCTTCCACGGCAATGAGCGCTCTCTGCGCATATAAAGTCCTGTCTCGCGTCGCTTCCGGTTCAGCCACTCTCCGCCCGTCCGCTTCGCTTCCCACTCACCACTCTCACTTCGGTCTCACTCCCTTCTCGCACAGCATCACTACCACGTGAGCCACCCTCCTTTTTCACGGACATCATATACCACGCACCACACCGCCCGCCAGTCCTCAGCTCCGCGCACCCGTGCTTCCATACACAGGCTCTCCCCAACCCACACACCCACACACACAACCAGCCAGCCAGCCATGCCGTCGGACGCATGCGGATGGGGTGCGGCGTCGGCCACGAGCCCGCTCGCCTACATGGACATCAAGCGCCGCGACCCCAAGCCCAACGACGTGAGCATCAAGATCGCGTACTGCGGCGTGTGCCACAGCGACCTGCACACGGTGCGCGATGAGTGGGGCGGCACGCAGTTCCCCCTGATCCCCGGCCACGAGATCGCGGGCCACGTGACGGCGGTCGGCAGCGACGTGACCAAGTACAAGGTGGGCGACCGCGTTGGCGTGGGCTGCATGGTGGACTCGTGCCTGCAGTGCGAGGAGTGCCGCGAGGGCCTGGAGAACTACTGCTCCAAGGGCATGGTGGGCACGTACAACTCCGAGACGGCGGACGGCATCACCCAGGGCGGCTACGCCGACCACATCGTGGTGCGCGAGGAGTTCGTGCTGCGCATCCCCGACAACCTGGACCTGTGCGCGGCGGCGCCGCTGCTGTGCGCCGGCATCACCACGTACTCGCCGCTGCGCCACTGGGGCGTGAAGGAGGGCAGCCACGTGGGCGTGGTGGGCCTGGGCGGCCTGGGCCACATGGCGGTGAAGCTGGCGCACGCCATGGGTGCCGAGGTGACGGTGTTCACGACGTCCACCAAGAAGGTGGAGGCGGCGAAGGAGCTTGGCGCGCACCACGTGATCATCTCCAAGGACGAGGCGCAGATGGCCGCCGCCGCACGCAAGCTGAACGTGATCATCGACACCGTGGCCCACACGCACGACCTGGCGCCGTACGTGAACACGCTGAAGGTCAACGGCACGCACGTGCTCATTGGCGTTCCGGAAAAGCCGCACCCCGCCCTTGAACCGCCCCAGCTGATCTTTTCCCGGCGGTCTGTTGGCGGCTCTGGCATTGGCGGCATCGCCGAGACGCAGGAGATGCTGGACTTCTGCGGCAAGCACAACGTCGTGTGCGACGTGGAGAAGATCGACATCTCCTACGTCAACGAGGCCTACGAGCGCATGCTGAAGAGCGACGTGCACTACCGCTTCGTTATCGACATGGCCTCGCTGAAGAAGGAGTGAAGCTGCTATGCTGGCCACAGTGGATTGGTGGTGCCCGCAGCGGTTTGTGCGCCATCGCGCGGGCCTCTTTGCCGATCCCCGAGTCCGTGCTGGCTTTCTCCTCCCCTTTCCTACTCCCGAAGCTCTATTTTCCACCCTATACCTCTTGTCCCCTCGGGACAGCTCGTTGCGTCTTTTTTTTTCTCTTTTTTTTTTCGTGTGTTTTCCATAACCGTTCTCACTTTCCTTCCCCTCACCCTCGCCGGTGGTTCGTGTGTGCGACACTCGGGTGGCCCGGACACCCTCCGCTCTCCTTTCCCTGCGGCGTCCTCACTCTGAAAGCAGCGATACAAATGCGGCTTCTTGTGAGCGCTGCACACTCTCCTTATGGGGTGAGAGGAAGTGGTGTTGTGGTGTCGTGGGGGTAGCCCCTTTGCGCGTGCATGCGGAGGTTTGAGTGGGCCCGCACGTGTTGCGGCGGCCCTGCAACTCCGTACCCACCTCGCAACGTCTCTTTGTTTCTGTTTTTCTTGTTTCACCCCCTGTTTTCCCTCTTCATACGGCGTATACCTCGTGTTCCTAAAGGAACCCCCGTACCAAATCGTCGATTTCCTTCCCTTTGTGCCGCAGCGCAGCCCCCCCGAACTGGGCCGTGACGCCTGTCTGCGAGAAGACGACGTGCCTCGCCCAGGAGGTGCCCCGCCGCTCTTCGTTGTGACGACGAAAGAGACGCGATTACCGTGCGTGGGCTGCACGTGCGCTGCCTCATCCCACAGCGCACCGTCGCACGCCCTTCCACGGCAATGAGCGCTCTCTGCGCATATAAAGTCCTGTCTCGCGTCGCTTCCGGTTCAGCCACTCTCCGCCCGTCCGCTTCGCTTCCCCACTCATCACTCTCACTTCGGTGTCACTCCCTTCTCGCACAGCATCACCACCACGTGAGCCACCCTCCTTTTTCACGGACACCATATACCACGCACCACACCGCCCGCCAGTCCTCAGCTCCGCGCACCCGTGCTTCCATACACAGGCTCTCCCCAACCCACACACCCACCACCCACACCCACACACACAACGCCAGCCAGCCAGCCATGCCGTCGGACGCATGCGGATGGGGTGCGGCGTCGGCCACGAGCCCGCTCGCCTACATGGACATCAAGCGCCGCGACCCCAAGCCCAACGACGTGAGCATCAAGATCGCGTACTGCGGCGTGTGCCACAGCGACCTGCACACGGTGCGCGATGAGTGGGGCGGCACGCAGTTCCCCCTGATCCCCGGCCACGAGATCGCGGGCCACGTGACGGCGGTCGGCAGCGACGTGACCAAGTACAAGGTGGGCGACCGCGTTGGCGTGGGCTGCATGGTGGACTCGTGCCTGCAGTGCGAGGAGTGCCGCGAGGGCCTGGAGAACTACTGCTCCAAGGGCATGGTGGGCACCTACAACTCCGAGACGGCGGACGGCATCACCCAGGGCGGCTACGCCGACCACATCGTGGTGCGCGAGGAGTTCGTGCTGCGCATCCCCGACAACCTGGACCTGTGCGCGGCGGCGCCGCTGCTGTGCGCCGGCATCACCACGTACTCGCCGCTGCGCCACTGGGGCGTGAAGGAGGGCAGCCACGTGGGCGTGGTGGGCCTGGGCGGCCTGGGCCACATGGCGGTGAAGCTGGCGCACGCCATGGGTGCCGAGGTGACGGTGTTCACGACGTCCACCAAGAAGGTGGAGGCGGCGAAGAAGCTTGGCGCGCACCACGTGATCATCTCCAAGGACGAGGCGCAGATGGCCGCCGCCGCACGCAAGCTGAACGTGATCATCGACACCGTGGCCCACACGCACGACCTGGCGCCGTACGTGAACACGCTGAAGGTCAACGGCACGCACGTGCTCATTGGCGTTCCGGAAAAGCCGCACCCCGCCCTCGAACCGCCCCAGCTGATCTTTTCGCGGCGGTCTGTTGGCGGCTCTGGCATTGGCGGCATCGCCGAGACGCAGGAGATGCTGGACTTCTGCGGCAAGCACAACGTCGTGTGCGACGTGGAGAAGATCGACATCTCCTACGTCAACGAGGCCTACGAGCGCATGCTGAAGAGCGACGTGCACTACCGCTTCGTCATCGACATGGCCTCGCTGAAGAAGGAGTGAAGCTGCTATGCTGGCCACAGTGGATTGGTGGTGCCCGCAGCGGTTTGTGCGCCATCGTGCGGGCCTCTTTGCCGATCCCCGAGTCCGTGCTGGCTTTCTCCTCCCCTTTCCTAACTCCGAAGCTCTATTTTCCACCCTATACCTCTTGTCCCCTCGGGACAGCTCGTTGCGTCTTTTTTTTTTTCTTTTTTTTTTTTACGTGTGTCTTCCATAACCGTTCTCACTTTCCTTCCCCTCACCCTCGCCGGTGGTTCGTGTGTGCGACACTCGGGTGGCCCGGACACCCTCCGCTCTCCTTTCCCTGCGGCGTCCTCACTCTGAAAGCAGCGATACAAATGCGGCTTCTTGTGAGCGCTGCACACTCTCCTTATGGGGTGAGAGGAAGTGGTGTTGTGGTGTCGTGGGGGTAGCCCCTTTGCGCGTGCATGCGGAGGTTTGAGTGGGCCCGCACGTGTTGCGGCGGCCCTGCAACTCCGTACCCACCTCGCAACGTCTCTTTGTTTCTGTTTTTCTTGTTTCACCCCCTGTTTTCCCTCTTCATACGGCGTATACCTCGTGTTCCTAAAGGAACCCCCGTACCAAATCGTCGATTTCCTTCCCTTTGTGCCGCAGCGCAGCCCCCCGAACTGGGCCGTGACGCCTGTCTGCGAGAAGACGACGTGCCTCGCCCAGGAGGTGCCCCGCCGCTCTTCGTTGTGACGACGAAAGAGACGCGATTACCGTGCGTGGGCTGCACGTGCGCTGCCTCATCCCACAGCGCACCGTCGCACGCCCTTCCACGGCAATGAGCGCTCTCTGCGCATATAAAGTCCTGTCTCGCGTCGCTTCCGGTTCAGCCACTCTCCGCCCGTCCGCTTCGCTTCCCCCCTCATCACTCTCACTTCGGTGTCACTCCCTTCTCGCACAGCATCACCACCACGTGAGCCACCCTCCTTTTTCACGGACACCATATACCACGCACCACACCGCCCGCCAGTCCTCAGCTCCGCGCACCCGTGCTTCCATACACAGGCTCTCCCCAACCCACACACCCACACCCACACCCACACACACAACCAGCCAGCCAGCCATGCCGTCGGACGCATGCGGATGGGGTGCGGCGTCGGCCACGAGCCCGCTCGCCTACATGGACATCAAGCGCCGCGACCCCAAGCCCAACGACGTGAGCATCAAGATCGCGTACTGCGGCGTGTGCCACAGCGACCTGCACACGGTGCGCGATGAGTGGGGCGGCACGCAGTTCCCCCTGATCCCCGGCCACGAGATCGCGGGCCACGTGACGGCGGTCGGCAGCGACGTGACCAAGTACAAGGTGGGCGACCGCGTTGGCGTGGGCTGCATGGTGGACTCGTGCCTGCAGTGCGAGGAGTGCCGCGAGGGCCTGGAGAACTACTGCTCCAAGGGCATGGTGGGCACGTACAACTCCGAGACGGCGGACGGCATCACCCAGGGCGGCTACGCCGACCACATCGTGGTGCGCGAGGAGTTCGTGCTGCGCATCCCCGACAACCTGGACCTGTGCGCGGCGGCGCCGCTGCTGTGCGCCGGCATCACCACGTACTCGCCGCTGCGCCACTGGGGCGTGAAGGAGGGCAGCCACGTGGGCGTGGTGGGCCTGGGCGGCCTGGGCCACATGGCGGTGAAGCTGGCGCACGCCATGGGTGCCGAGGTGACGGTGTTCACGACGTCCACCAAGAAGGTGGAGGCGGCGAAGGAGCTTGGCGCGCACCACGTGATCATCTCCAAGGACGAGGCGCAGATGGCCGCCGCCGCACGCAAGCTGAACGTGATCATCGACACCGTGGCCCACACGCACGACCTGGCGCCGTACGTGAACACGCTGAAGGTCAACGGCACGCACGTGCTCATTGGCGTTCCGGAAAAGCCGCACCCCGCCCTTGAACCGCCCCAGCTGATCTTTTCCCGGCGGTCTGTTGGCGGCTCTGGCATTGGCGGCATCGCCGAGACGCAGGAGATGCTGGACTTCTGCGGCAAGCACAACGTCGTGTGCGACGTGGAGAAGATCGACATCTCCTACGTCAACGAGGCCTACGAGCGCATGCTGAAGAGCGACGTGCACTACCGCTTCGTCATCGACATGGCCTCGCTGAAGAAGGAGTGAAGCTGCTATGCTGGCCACAGTGGATTGGTGGTGCCCGCAGCGGTTTGTGCGCCATCGTGCGGGCCTCTTTGCCGATCCCCGAGTCCGTGCTGGCTTTCTCCTCCCCTTTCCTAATTCCGAAGCTCTGTTTTCCACCCTATACCTCTTGTCCCCTCGGGACAGCTCGTTGCGTCTTCTTTTTTTTTCTTACGTGTGTCTTCCATAACCGTTCTCACTTTCCTTCCCCTCACCCTCGCCGGTGGTTCGTGTGTGCGACACTCGGGTGGCCCGGACACCCTCCGCTCTCCTTTCCCTGCGGCGTCCTCACTCTGAAAGCAGCGATACAAATGCGGCTTCTTGTGAGCGCTGCACACTCTCCTTATGGGGTGAGAGGAAGTGGTGTTGTGGTGTCGTGGGGGTAGCCCCTTTGCGCGTGCATGCGGAGGTTTGAGTGGGCCCGCACGTGTTGCGGCGGCCCTGCAACTCCGTACCCACCTCGCAACGTCTCTTTGTTTCTGTTTTTCTTGTTTCACCCCCTGTTTTCCCTCTTCATACGGCGTATACCTCGTGTTCCTAAAGGAACCCCCGTACCAAATCGTCAATTTCCTTCCCTTTGTGCCGCAGCGCAGCCCCCCGAACTGGGCCGTGACGCCTGTCTGCGAGAAGACGACGTGCCTCGCCCAGGAGGTGCCCCGCCGCTCTTCGTTGTGACGACGAAAGAGACGCGATTACCGTGCGTGGGCTGCACGTGCGCTGCCTCATCCCACAGCGCACCGTCGCACGCCCTTCCACGGCAATGAGCGCTCTCTGCGCATATAAAGTCCTGTCTCGCGTCGCTTCCGATTCAGCCACTCTCCGCCCGTCCGCTTCGCTTCCCACTCACCACTCTCACTTCGGTCTCACTCCCTTCCCGCACAGCATCACCACCACGTGAGCCACCCTCCTTTTTCACGGACACCATATACCACGCACCACACCGCCCGCCAGTCCTCAGCTCTGCGCACCCGTGCTTCCATACACAGGCTCTCCCCAACCCACACACCCACACCCACACCCACACACACAACCAGCCAGCCAGCCAGCCATGCCGTCGGACGCATGCGGATGGGGTGCGGCGTCGGCCACGAGCCCGCTCGCCTACATGGACATCAAGCGCCGCGACCCCAAGCCCAACGACGTGAGCATCAAGATCGCGTACTGCGGCGTGTGCCACAGCGACCTGCACACGGTGCGCGATGAGTGGGGCGGCACGCAGTTCCCCCTGATCCCCGGCCACGAGATCGCGGGCCACGTGACGGCGGTCGGCAGCGACGTGACCAAGTACAAGGTGGGCGACCGCGTTGGCGTGGGCTGCATGGTGGACTCGTGCCTGCAGTGCGAGGAGTGCCGCGAGGGCCTGGAGAACTACTGCTCCAAGGGCATGGTGGGCACGTACAACTCCGAGACGGCGGACGGCATCACCCAGGGCGGCTACGCCGACCACATCGTGGTGCGCGAGGAGTTCGTGCTGCGCATCCCCGACAACCTGGACCTGTGCGCGGCGGCGCCGCTGCTGTGCGCCGGCATCACCACGTACTCGCCGCTGCGCCACTGGGGCGTGAAGGAGGGCAGCCACGTGGGCGTGGTGGGCCTGGGCGGCCTGGGCCACATGGCGGTGAAGCTGGCGCACGCCATGGGTGCCGAGGTGACGGTGTTCACGACGTCCACCAAGAAGGTGGAGGCGGCGAAGGAGCTTGGCGCGCACCACGTGATCATCTCCAAGGACGAGGCGCAGATGGCCGCCGCCGCGCGCAAGCTGAACCTGATCATCGACACCGTGGCCCACACGCACGACCTGGCGCCGTACGTGAACACGCTGAAGGTCAACGGCACGCACGTGCTCATTGGCGTTCCGGAAAAGCCGCACCCCGCCCTTGAACCGCCCCAGCTGATCTTTTCCCGGCGGTCTGTTGGCGGCTCTGGCATTGGCGGTATTCCCGAGACGCAGGAGATGCTGGACTTCTGCGGCAAGCACAACGTCGTGTGCGACGTGGAGAAGATCGACATCTCCTACGTCAACGAGGCCTACGAGCGCATGCTGAAGAGCGACGTGCACTACCGCTTCGTTATCGACATGGCCTCGCTGAAGAAGGAGTGAAGCTGCTATGCTGGCCACAGTGGATTGGTGGTGCCCGCAGCGGTTTGTGCGCCATCGTGCGGGCCTCTTTGCCGATCCCCGAGTCCGTGCTGGCTTTCTCCTCCCCTTTCCTACTCCCGAAGCTCTATTTTCCACCCTATACCTCTTGTCCCCTCGGGACAGCTCGTTGCGTCTTTTTTTTTCTCATTTTTTTTTCGTGTGTTTTCCATAACCGTTCTCACTTTCCTTCCCCTCACCCTCGCCGGTGGTTCGTGTGTGCGACACTCGGGTGGCCCGGACACCCTCCGCTCTCCTTTCCCTGCGGCGTCCTCACTCTGAAAGCAGCGATACAAATGCGGCTTCTTGTGAGCGCTGCACACTCTCCTTATGGGGTGAGAGGAAGTGGTGTTGTGGTGTCGTGGGGGTAGCCCCTTTGCGCGTGCATGCGGAGGTTTGAGTGGGCCCGCACGTGTTGCGGCGGCCCTGCAACTCCGTACCCACCTCGCAACGTCTCTTTGTTTCTGTTTTTCTTGTTTCACCCCCTGTTTTCCCTCTTCATACGGCGTATACCTCGTGTTCCTAAAGGAACCCCCGTACCAACTCGTCAATTTCCTTCCCTTTGTGCCGCAGCGCAGCCCCCCGAACTGGGCCGTGACGCCTGTCTGCGAGAAGACGACGTGCCTCGCCCAGGAGGTGCACCGCCGCTCTTCGTTGTGACGACGAAAGAGACGCGATTACCGTGCGTGGGCTGCACGTGCGCTGCCTCATCCCACAGCGCACCGTCGCACGCCCTTCCACAGCAATGAGCGCTCTCTGCGCATATAAAGTCCTGTCTCGCGTCGCTTCCGGTTCAGCCACTCTCCGCCCGTCCGCTTCGCTTCTCACTCACCACTCTCACTTCGGTCTCACTCCCTTCCCGCACAGCATCACCACCACGTGAGCCACCCTGTTTTTAAAAATATACACAGCTTTCTTTTTTTTCCCGTGCTTTGTCGATATCATTCAGTTAAAAAGACATAAGTATTTTAAATCAATTTCATATACCACGCACCACACCGCCCGCCAGTCCTCAGCTCCGCGCAACTGTGTGTCCATACACAAGCTCTCCCCAACCCACACACCCACACACACAACCAGCCAGCCAGCCAGCCATGCCGTCGGACGCATGCGGATGGGGTGCGGCGTCGGCCACGAGCCCGCTCGCCTACATGGACATCAAGCGCCGCGACCCCAAGCCCAACGACGTGAGCATCAAGATCGCGTACTGCGGCGTGTGCCACAGCGACCTGCACACGGTGCGCGATGAGTGGGGCGGCACGCAGTTCCCCCTGATCCCCGGCCACGAGATCGTGGGCCACGTGACGGCGGTCGGCAGCGACGTGACCAAGTACAAGGTGGGCGACCGCGTTGGCGTGGGCTGCATGGTGGACTCGTGCCTGCAGTGCGAGGAGTGCCGCGAGGGCCTGGAGAACTATTGCTCCAAGGGCATGGTGGGCACGTACAACTCCAAGACGGCGGACGGCATCACCCAGGGCGGCTACACCGACCACATCGTGGTGCGCGAGGAGTTCGTGCTGCGCATCCCCGACAACCTGGACCTGTGCGCGGCGGCGCCGCTGCTGTGCGCCGGCATCACCACGTACTCGCCGCTGCGCCACTGGGGCGTGAAGGAGGGCAGCCACGTGGGCGTGGTGGGCCTGGGCGGCCTGGGCCACATGGCGGTGAAGCTGGCGCACGCCATGGGTGCCGAGGTGACGGTGTTCACGACGTCCACCAAGAAGGTGGAGGCGGCGAAGAAGCTTGGCGCGCACCACGTGATCATCTCCAAGGACGAGGCGCAGATGGCCGCCGCCGCGCGCAAGCTGAACCTGATCATCGACACCGTGGGCAGCGCACACGACCTGGCGCCGTACGTGAACACGCTGAAGGTGAGCGGCACGCACGTGCTGGTCGGTGCTCCCGAGCACCCGCACCCCGCCCTCCAGCCGTTCCAGCTGATCATCAGCCGCAAGGGCGTTGCAGGCTCCTGCATTGGCGGTATTCCCGAGACGCAGGAGATGCTGGACTTCTGCGGCAAGCACAACATCGTGTGCGACGTGGAGAAGATCGACATCTCCTACATCAACGAGGCCTACGAGCGCATGCTGAAGAGCGACGTGCACTACCGCTTCGTCATCGACCTGGCGTCCCTGAAGAAGCAGTAGAGCCGCTCAGCGGCCGAGCTGCACCCACCGCCACCCCGTATGTGACACTGCCCTCTATCTCTCGCGTACTTTTGTTTTTACATTATTAGCCTCTTTTTTTTTTTTTGCGTGTCCCTCCATGCGTTTGGACCGCCTTTCGCTCAGGTTTCTATACCTCTCTAATTTCTGAGTTTTCGTTTCACCTGTCTGCGTGTGGACGGCGTATGCACAGCACTCAGCTAACTATGTCCGCCTCCCGCTCCCCCACACCCGGCGCCGGCCTTGCTGTGCAAGCAACGATATCAATGTAGCTTCTTGTGAGCGCCGTGCGGCTACAGGGGGTCCAGTGGGAGGAAGAGGTGTCTGTTTGTGTGTGCCTGGAGGTTCGCGTGTGCCCACACGTGTTGCGGCGGCACTGCGTCTTCTCCCGCACCTCGTAATGAATTGAAAAAAAACAACAACATCTTTTACTTTTTTTCTCGTTTTCTTTTGCATCTGCCTCTTTTTTGTTTACTCTCTTCCCCCCTGTGGACCCTCTGGACTCGGTGCCCTGCGTGCGTGTCGCCTTGGCTCCAGCGTGTCCCGTTTCTTCTTTCTGTGTTCCTTCCTGTGTTTTGTGTGTCTCTCGCGAGCGTTGTGTGTGTGGACCCGCTCGCGCTGACCGCCCGCATTGCCGCCCTCGGTGCGTGACGCGTGTGTGCTAAGCACGGTCGCCGCCGACAGCAGCAGTGTTGGGAAGCAAACAAACAAAAACAAATACCAAAGTAAACTACGAAAAATGAAAGAAAATGATAATGATACGCGCAAGCAGTCACCGGCAGGACAATTCCCTCCCTCCCACTTTGCCCCTCGCAGCACGACGCCTTGGTGCGCTGCAGCGCCTCCCACTGCACGACAGACGTCCTCTCCACTCCCTCATTGCCAACACTGCGTCGCCCTCCTTCCCTCCCCTCTCCATCTTGCGTCCACCTACCCACCCACACCCGCACACGCATACACACACACACACACACACACACACACACTGGCAGCTCCACATCACCACCATCTGATTCCACGCACCACACCGCCCGCCAGTCCTCAGCTCCGCGCAACTGTGTGTCCATACACAAGCTCTCCCCAACCCACACACCCACACACACAACCAGCCAGCCAGCCATGCCGTCGGACGCATGCGGATGGGGTGCGGCGTCGGCCACGAGCCCGCTCGCCTACATGGACATCAAGCGCCGCGACCCCAAGCCCAACGACGTGAGCATCAAGATCGCGTACTGCGGCGTGTGCCACAGCGACCTGCACACGGTGCGCGATGAGTGGGGCGGCACGCAGTTCCCCCTGATCCCCGGCCACGAGATCGTGGGCCACGTGACGGCGGTCGGCAGCGACGTGACCAAGTACAAGGTGGGCGACCGCGTTGGCGTGGGCTGCATGGTGGACTCGTGCCTGCAGTGCGAGGAGTGCCGCGAGGGCCTGGAGAACTATTGCTCCAAGGGCATGGTGGGCACGTACAACTCCAAGACGGCGGACGGCATCACCCAGGGCGGCTACACCGACCACATCGTGGTGCGCGAGGAGTTCGTGCTGCGCATCCCCGACAACCTGGACCTGTGCGCGGCGGCGCCGCTGCTGTGCGCCGGCATCACCACGTACTCGCCGCTGCGCCACTGGGGCGTGAAGGAGGGCAGCCACGTGGGCGTGGTGGGCCTGGGCGGCCTGGGCCACATGGCGGTGAAGCTGGCGCACGCCATGGGTGCCGAGGTGACGGTGTTCACGACGTCCACCAAGAAGGTGGAGGCGGCGAAGAAGCTTGGCGCGCACCACGTGATCATCTCCAAGGACGAGGCGCAGATGGCCGCCGCCGCGCGCAAGCTGAACCTGATCATCGACACCGTGGGCAGCGCACACGACCTGGCGCCGTACGTGAACACGCTGAAGGTGAGCGGCACGCACGTGCTGGTCGGTGCTCCCGAGCACCCGCACCCCGCCCTCCAGCCGTTCCAGCTGATCATCAGCCGCAAGGGCGTTGCAGGCTCCTGCATTGGCGGTATTCCCGAGACGCAGGAGATGCTGGACTTCTGCGGCAAGCACAACATCGTGTGCGACGTGGAGAAGATCGACATCTCCTACATCAACGAGGCCTACGAGCGCATGCTGAAGAGCGACGTGCACTACCGCTTCGTCATCGACCTGGCGTCCCTGAAGAAGCAGTAGAGCCGCTCAGCGGCCGAGCTGCACCCACCGCCACCCCGTATGTGACGCTGCCCTCTATCTCTCGCGTACTTTTGTTTTTACATTATTAGCCTCTTTTTTTTTTTTTTTGCGTGTCCCTCCATGCGTTTGGACCGCCTTTCGCTCAGGTTTCTATACCTCTCTAATTTCTGAGTTTTCGTTTCACCTGTCTGCGTGTGGACGGCGTATGCACAGCACTCAGCTAACTATGTCCGCCTCCCGCTCCCCCACACCCGGCGCCGGCCTTGCTGTGCAAGCAACGATATCAATGTAGCTTCTTGTGAGCGCCGTGCGGCTACAGGGGGTCCAGTGGGAGGAAGAGGTGTGTGTTTGTGTGTGCCTGGAGGTTCGCGTGTGCCCACACGTGTTGCGGCGGCACTGCGTCTTCTCCCGCACCTCGTAATGAATTGAAAAAAAACAACAACATCTTTTACTTTTTTTCTCATTTTCTTTTGCATCTGCCTCTTTTTTGTTTACTCTCTTCCCCCCTGTGGACCCTCTGGACTCGGTGCCCTGCGTGCGTGTCGCCTTGGCTCCAGCGTGTCCCGTTTCTTCTTTCTGTGTTCCTTCCTGTGTTTTGTGTGTCTCTCGCGAGCGTTGTGTGTGTGGACCCGCTCGCGCTGACCGCCCGCATTGCCGCCCTCGGTGCGTGACGCGTGTGTGCTAAGCACGGTCGCCGCCGACAGCAGCAGTGTTGGGAAGCAAACAAACAAAAACAAATACCAAAGTAAACTACGAAAAATGAAAAAAAATGATAATGATACGCGCAAGCAGTCACCGGCAGGACAATTCCCTCCCTCCCACTTTGCCCCTCGCAGCACGACGCCTTGGTGCGCTGCAGCGCCTCCCACTGCACGACAGACGTCCTCTCCACTCCCTCATTGCCAACACTGCGTCGCCCTCCTTCCCTCCCCTCTCCATCTTGCGTCCACCTACCCACCCACACCCGCACACGCATACACACACACACACACACACACACACACTGGCAGCTCCACATCACCACCATCTGATTCCACGCACCACACCGCCCGCCAGTCCTCAGCTCCGCGCAACTGTGTGTCCATACACAAGCTCTCCCCAACCCACACACCCACACCCACACACACAACCAGCCAGCCAGCCATGCCGTCGGACGCATGCGGATGGGGTGCGGCGTCGGCCACAAGCCCGCTCGCCTACATGGACATCAAGCGCCGCGACCCCAAGCCCAACGACGTGAGCATCAAGATCGCGTACTGCGGCGTGTGCCACAGCGACCTGCACACGGTGCGCGATGAGTGGGGCGGCACGCAGTTCCCCCTGATCCCCGGCCACGAGATCGTGGGCCACGTGACGGCGGTCGGCAGCGACGTGACCAAGTACAAGGTGGGCGACCGCGTTGGCGTGGGCTGCATGGTGGACTCGTGCCTGCAGTGCGAGGAGTGCCGCGAGGGCCTGGAGAACTACTGCTCCAACGGCATGGTGGGCACGTACAACTCCAAGACGGCGGACGGCATCACCCAGGGCGGCTACACCGACCACATCGTGGTGCGCGAGGAGTTCGTGCTGCGCATCCCCGACAACCTGGACCTGTGCGCGGCGGCGCCGCTGCTGTGCGCCGGCATCACCACGTACTCGCCGCTGCGCCACTGGGGCGTGAAGGAGGGCAGCCACGTGGGCGTGGTGGGCCTGGGCGGCCTGGGCCACATGGCGGTGAAGCTGGCGCACGCCATGGGTGCCGAGGTGACGGTGTTCACGACGTCCACCAAGAAGGTGGAGGCGGCGAAGGAGCTTGGCGCGCACCACGTGATCATCTCCAAGGACGAGGCGCAGATGGCCGCCGCCGCGCGGAAGCTGAACGTGATCATCGACACCGTGGCCCACACGCACGACCTGGCGCCGTACGTGAACACGCTGAAGGTCAACGGCACGCACGTGCTCATTGGCGTTCCGGAAAAGCCGCACCCCGCCCTTGAACCGCCCCAGCTGATCTTTTCCCGGCGGTCTGTTGGCGGCTCTGGCATTGGCGGCATCGCCGAGACGCAGGAGATGCTGGACTTCTGCGGCAAGCACAACGTCGTGTGCGACGTGGAGAAGATCGACATCTCTTACGTCAACGAGGCCTACGAGCGCATGCTGAAGAGCGACGTGCACTACCGCTTCGTCATCGACATGGCGTTTAGGACGAATGAATAATGGCGTTCCGTTGACCTGAAGAGATGCCTGTGTGGTATGAAACTCAATGTTTATGCGGAGGTGTTGAGTGCTGGTATCTGTTGGAGCTTTTGAAGTGTGTTGTGTTATTGCTTCATTGAATAATATTGCCCTGCTGTACTGCGTGCGCTCGTGGTTACTGCCTTTACATATAGCCGTGAGATGTGCGTCACTGTTAGTGGTGAAGTTGGCGGCTGATGTTAGTCGTCGCCGCACTGGTTTTTGATGTACCGTTTTCTTTTCCCTCCCCCCATATTGCCTGGTGTTAGGTGTCTTTCACGAAGAGCTCGCAGAAGCTTGTTCGTGTTATGGATGATGACGCCCGGCGATTGAGGTAATGAGGTGTCGATAAGGGCCTGCAGAAGGTATTGCCGAAGCTGCCGGCCCGTTTTTTCGTGCCAATCTTGATACTGTTTTCTTCGATCTCCCCTCCAATGTGTGTTTTTCGGGTATACCCGCTTACACACAGTTATACCTGTATGTTGTTTTCATTTAGAATCATGCTGTTGCCATTTATTCTCCCTTTTTTTTTTCCAATACGTGTTTGCTGTCGCCTGTTCTAAGTCGCTGGTGAAGGATTCTTCTGGCACCACTTATGGTTGGCGTAGTGTCGACGTGATGCTTGGTGCCGGTGTATCACCACTTAAAGAGGACCTTTACCCCCTTTCCTCTTCTCATGCTTTCTGTTCGTCTACTCCAACCCTCCATTCATAGTGGCTCTCTTCTTCATGGGCCTTTTTTTTTTCCTGGCAGGCTGTGTAGGAGGTGGCAGATAGAAGAGCGGGAGAAGCCGCAGGGAAAATTGTAAATGCTGCTTATATCTTCTTATAAAAGGAAACGGTGTCCACACCGTCTTTTCCACAACTTTCAGTTCGCTCTTCTTCTTTCTCATTTTTTCTTTATCCTTGTTTTCGTCATTTAATTACTCCCCTCCTAACTAATAATTCCTCATGTCCTTTTTTATTTTTTACGGTTCCTCTTTAATGTCGCGGACCCAAAACGACCACTTTTCAAGATAAAGCTGACTTTGTTGTGTGTTCTGATTGCGTGTGAGTCGACGATGCTGACGTGAGGGCGTCTAGAAGCGTACTTGAAAATGAATTGTCGATCTGCTCCATCTTTCTCTCTCTCTCTCTCTCTCTCTCATCGCAGCGGAGGAAAGGTGACCCACTGAGCAGTGTTCAGCACACTGCTGCGAGAATGGTCTCACTGTGTTTGTCACTCAGGCCTCCTTGCACCGCACCTCATGTACCGTACTGATCCGCCTCTCCAATAACGTCCCGCATGAGACAGTCCTGTACCCGTCTTTTTCTTCTTCTCGGTAACGTACTACTCTCCCGCTCCCCATTTTGCTCTGCTTTCCTCACACTACCGACCATTGCAAGAATCTGCACAACTTTTTTTATTTTTCTAAAGACCTGAATGCTTCAACTTCGCTCCCTCCGTCAAGCATTTCTTCACACTCACTACTCCTGCCCCACCTCCGTCACTCGCAGCCTCCGCATCTTAACCACAGCAGCCATGTCGCAGAACAACGCGCAGAAGGTGGCCCTCACCGTCCACATGCTCGTCTCGCTAGATGGAAAGACGAACAACGACGTATTGGAGTCGATGCGAAGTGCCAGCTACGTGCAGGAGTACTACCGCATCGATAACGACTACCTAAAGCCCAAGTCGCAGGTGTGCCTGTGCGGCCGCAAGTCGATTGAACCTATGGCGACGGTCGAAGACCCAAAGAACTACCCGGCCTCGGACCGCAAGGGCGACCGCAGCGACTTCCACGCCGACCTCGAGGCGAACCCAGCGCCGGCTGGCAACCACTACTTTACCTTCGTGGACCCGCATGGCCGGCTGGGCTGGAAGACGAACACGTTTCACAACGACGAGTTTGTTGTGTACAACGGCGACCGCATTGTGGAGGTGCTTGTCGAGGACTTCGTCACGGACGACTTCCTGGCGCAGCTGCGCAAGGTGAAGGTGCCCTACATCTTCGCCGGCAAGTCCGCGCTGGACTGCCGCCTCGCGGTGGACAAGCTGGGCAAGCTGTTCAAGACGAACCACGTTGTGTGCCACGGCGGCGGCACGGTGAATGGCACGTTTCTCGAGCAGGGTGTGGTGGACAACTTGAGTCTTGTGCTGATGCCCTCCGTCAGCGGTGACCCGACCTCCGTTCCCCTCTTCAACCCGATGGAGGGCCACAAGCTTCCGATGGCAGAGTTCGACTTGGAGCACGTGGAGAAGCTGGGGGACAGCGGGCTGTGGCTGCGGTACGATCGCAAGGCTTAGTCTGGGTTTACTGGTCAGCTGTTGCTCTTTCCCTCTCTTCGGCCTTTTACTCCGCATAGAGAGAAATGGACAGCTCGGTGCACTTGTCTGGCTCAGTTGCCTGCAGCATCTTTGCGCTGAAAAGCACGGCGAAGAGGATTCTCTTGTTGGAGGCGTCTACGCCTAGTGCCGCTCTACGTGGCCACTCCTCTCTCTCTTTCCCTCCCCTCCATGGTGCATGGACGATCATGGAATTAGGTGTGAACTCTTACTCGCAGGCTCCCATCAACCATGTTTTTTTTTTTTTTGGTAGTTGTTGATGGCTTGGCTGCTGCAGTGCACCTGCATGGTTGCTACCATTTCCCCGTTTCTTCTTCGCGTATTTTTTATTCGCTCCGCGCTGCGCAACCACGCCGCCTCCGAAAAAAGATAAAAAAAACGCAGCAACTTTAGTCACGACGTGCTCCACGCACCTCTCCCTTTACATTTCAAATACTACACGTCTTCTTCTTTTTTCTTCTTCCCAACACATTTGGTGTTTCTCACAAGCATTTTTATCTATTTATATTGTCCTTTTATTTATGTTTTTTGGCAAATTGTCTTCTCTCGTCCTCCGCCCCGCACGCGCTGTCGGCAAAGCAACGAAATCAATGTTGCTTCCTTGGTGCGTGTCGAGTCACGGGTGCGCGAGTTCATGACGATCTATTACCGCTGCTCAGGAACAACTCGCATTTGCCATCGTCGCTGATTTCAGAACATGGCTGCTGCCGGGTCCGATCTGCGAGCACGCTCTTGAGTGAAAAAAAAGAAGAAGTTGAAAAGTACATGCTAAGATTGAACATGGTTTCAATCAAGTGTGGCGCGTGAGCGTGACGAGTGTTTTTAGCTTCTTCTTCGAGCATGAAAGATGCGGTGCGTTGCATGAGTTGCATTCCAGAGACCATGCCGTGTATCCGAGGGCTCCTTAAGGGCGCTTTTTTCTGAGCGGCGTCCTTCTCTTTTTTGTCAGCACTGAGGTCCCCTCCAACTTCCGATTTTCCATTAACAAATTTTTTGAAAGCTTCTTACCCCCATGCACGCGTCCTGCGTCTCCAAATCACCGTCCCTATTCTCTCTAACCATTTCTCTTTGTCTTATAAGAACCACACGTTGCGCAGCCACTTCGTACAGTCCCAAAGCGTATCGAACTTTTCATTGCAGATGGAGCAACCACCTTGCGCCACCGCGGCCATCATGATGGCGTCGAGTTTGGACGGCAAAATCACCGGCGATTTCTTCCGCGTCCCACAAGCGCCGACGTACGGTCGCGAGTGCTACCGCATCGACAACGAGTACTTCAAGCCCAAGACGCAGGTGTGCATGTGCGGACGCAAGTCCATGCGTACCTTCAATGATCTGGAGGACCCAAAGAACTACCCAGCCTCCGACCGCAAGGGCGACCGCAGCGACTTCCACGCCGACCTCGCGACAAATCCTGTGCCTTCCACCAACCACTACTACGCGTGGGTGGACCCGCATGGCCGGCTGGGCTGGAACACGAACACGCGCTTCAACGAGCGCTTTCCCTACTACAACGGCGATCGCATCGTGGAGGTGCTTGTCGAGGACTTCGTCACGGACGACTTCCTGGCCCAGCTGCGCAAGGTGAATGTGCCCTACATCTTCGCCGGCAAGTCCGCGCTGGACTGTCGTATTGCGGTGGACAAGCTGGGCAAGCTGTTCAACACGAATTTGGTCGTCTGTCACGGCGGCGGCACCATTGCAGCCACTCTTCTCGAGCAGGGCGTGGTGAGCATGTTGAGTCTTGTCCTCGTGCCGTCGATTTGTGGCGAGCCGGATGCCGTCCCCCTATTCAACCCAGCCCCGGGCAGCAAGCTTTCAATGGCAGAGTTCGACCTCGAGCACGTGGAGAAGCTCGATGCTGGGTGCCTCTGGCTGCGCTACACCCGCAAGGTCTAACGTCCAGTTTTCCTGTACCGTGCTCCTCCTTCTTTACACACATACAGTTTCATATCTTAGCTGACGTGGGGAGGCTTCTTCTATCGAATGGTAACAGTTAATCTCTTCTCTTTCTTTCTCCTACACGCACTCTAACTCGCCATCAACTACTTTCGTCTCTTCTTGAGCTCCGTTTCTTTTTCACTATTTCCCCACAGTCAACGACAAAAGTAAATTAGACAAACATGATTCTTTTTCAGGCCCTTGAGGGGAAAAAAAAGCCCTATCCTCCCCCAAAGCAGTGTGAGAGAGCGCTGCTTGCCTTCTAGGCGCGCTAGTACGTCGTGACTTCGCCTATAGGTGTCGTGACACCGCAACGCCCGTTGGTATTTACTCCGCTTTGCTTTAGTCCACCTTTTTTTTTCAATTGCCCCATCTTTCTCCTCATTAAACTCCCAAAGATCGCCACTACCTCCCTTCCACGAGCCTACACACTGCTTCCCGATGTCGGCCGACTCCACTGTTGCGCTCACGGTGCACATGCTCCTCACCCTCGACGGCAAGACAACCGGATCCCTCTTCCAGGCCACCCACTTCGGCGACTTCCTCACCGAGTACTACCGCATCGACCACGAAGTCTTCGTCCCCGAGACGCGCGTGTGCCTCTCTGGGCGAAAATGCTTCGATGGAATGAAAGATCTTGGAGCCGGTCGACAACTACCCAGCCCCGGACCGCAAGGGCGACCGCAGCGACTTCCACGCCGACCTCGAGACGTTTCAGCTGTCTGACAGGTGCCACTACCACGCCGTCATCGACCCGCATGGCCGGCTGGGCTGGAGGCAGAGCTTGGTGCACATGGAGGATTTCCCCTTCTACAACGGCGACCGTGTTGTGGAGGTGCTTGTCGAGGACTTCGTGACGGACGACTTCCTGGCGCAGCTGCGCAAGGCGAACGTGCCCTACATCTTCGCCGGCAAGACCGCGCTGGACTGCCGCCTCGCGGTGGACAAGCTGGGCAAGCTGTTCAAGACGAACCACGTTGTGTGCCACGGCGGCGGCACGGTGAATGGCACGTTCCTCGAGCAGGGCGTGGTGGACAAGCTCAGCCTCATTCTCGTTCCCTCCGTGAGCGGCGATCCGGCCGACGTGCAGCTGTTCAACTCGATGACTGGCGCAAAGCTGCCCATGGCCCAGTTCGACTTGTCTTCCGCCGACAAGCTGGAGCACAGCGGGCTGTGGCTGCGGTACGATCGCAAGGTGTAAACCGTGCCGCACCACAGCGTCATGTCGGATTCATCAGCAAAACGAACGCCTGCGTCTTTTTGAGCAAAACTGTTTCGTTTGATCTCTTTTTTGTGTGACTTTTGATTCTTTTTTCTATTATTATTGCGGGTGGCTGGCGCTCGCTTCGGCTCGCCCTTTCCAACTCGCCACTTTTCGTTCCTCCGTTTGTATCGCCCGTGAATCTCCGAAATGCGGAAAAGAAAAATGTCAATCCAGTATTGTTAAAGCGCTTTTAGCCGCCTCTTCACAGCCCACGCGTTTCGTTTGCTAATATAATCATCTGCACCCTTCATCCCCTCCGCCCAACCATTCCTGATTTGCCCAAACGCCTGCATAAAAGACAGCCCAAAGCCTCTGGCAAAGCACAGCTCTACCAAGCAAGACACGGAGAAACCAAAAAAAAAAAACACCCCCCCAAAAAAAAAAAAACTCGGAGAACCGCAAAAGCAAAATTGTGAATAAGACATTAAAGCAATGGCTTAAGTTTGCAGTTAGTGCTTAGTGGCGGCAGTCGTTGTAAACTCCTGAAGTCAAGTTATTCCGGCTGTTCTTTCAAAATCATGATGCGGAAAAAGCGTACTTTGCGCATAACAGCTGCCGATGCGTGAAAGAGGCGATTCGTCTGTCTATTAATTATAATTACGATTTCTGTAGCATTGTGTTTTCTCTCTGCTCTCCAAACTCTATTTCTCTCTTTTCTCCTTTTAAATCTCTCTTCTATCCAGCTCCACAAATTACGGCAAAGCTAATTCTCACTTCAACAACAGCAACAACAAAAAAATGGCATCTATTCTCCCCGTCACGCTTTGCCAAATGGCAGTTACACGCGATAAGGGTGCTAACATCGCAAAGGCGGTTAGCATGATCGCCGAAGCTGCCAAGCGCGGCAGCAAGCTGGCTGTTTTGCCGGAGTGCTTTAACTGCCCTTACGGGTGTAAGTATTTTGACGAGTACTCCGAGTCCTTGGCTCCGGGAAATCGAACCTTACGACGCCATAGCAAGCTGCGCCAAGGACAACAGCATCTGGGTGATTGCGGGCAGCATTCCTGAGAAGTCCGCGGATGGTAAGCTCTTCAATTCGAGCATGACGTTCGGCCCCGACGGCGCTCTGAAGCATGTGCATCGGAAGGTGCATCTGTTCCGCATCAACACGGAGACGGTTCGTTTCGACGAAGGCGAAGTTCTCACTGCTGGCGACGACGCATCCGCTATTGTGATGGACGAGCAAACCAAGTTCGGCGTTGGCATCTGCTTTGACATTCGCTACCCACTACTAGCGTGGAACCTTGCGGCGCAGGGCACGTCATTTATTGTCTACCCCGGTGCATTTAACATGGTCACGGGCCCGGCACACTGGGAACTGAGCGGTCGTGCGCGTGCAGTGGACAACCAGCAATTCGTGTTTCTGTGCTCGCCAGCGCGCGACACTGGTGCCGAATACGTTGCTTGGGGCCATTCGATGGTTGTGGATCCTCTGGGCACTGTAATTGGCCAGTTGGATGAGACGGAGGGGTATCTTGACTGTAAAGTCGACCTGGGCCTTATTCCTGACACGCGTAACCGCATCCCTATTCTGAAGGGAGTTCGTCACGATCTGTACCACCTCGATTGGAAGAAGAAGGAGTAATCTTTTTTCCCTTTTGCTGTTTTGACTTTTTTTTCCTTAAAGCTGCATGGCAACAGTGCTTTCCAGCTTCACCATTTCCCAGTGGTGTTATCGTATTTTGAGCTTCCTTATACATTTTCGTGATCGCGTTTCCGAGCATTTAAGCACCTTTCATCTATTACTCTTTTTTTTTGGGTGTGCCAAAGAAAAAAACAGAATTTTTTTTTCTATGTCTGAATCTCGATCAAATTTACGATGCATTCTGGTTCTTGCGCGCTGTGTATGCTGGTTGAGGCCTCTTATCCGCAAGTTTCTCGTAGCCTCCGATGAAGCGCTTGGCAGCTGAGATGACCCGCACAATGTGCCTAGTAAAAGAAAAAGAAGTAAATAGCCCGCATTACGTTCTATTAAGTTCATACGAAACTGATGGGGCATCTATTAAATGTGGTCTTGCCAAGCAGCGCTGCCTGCATCTCGAATTATTTTTCAGCTGCTTCTCTCTCTTTTATCGCTTTGCCTTTCTCTGCAATTAATTGTAAAGGTCCGGAACTTTAGCAAAACCAGTACTTTGCCCATTTTACCGTGATCCAATAGTAATTTTGTAGGAAAAGTATTTTTTTCCCCGTTATCAACTCTCTGCAATTAGCTCGCTCTCACCAAGTCCAAGCGATGTTTCGCAGGTTCCAGCGGGTTGCTGGCGGTCTGCGCTTCGCGGTGCTGAGGCAAGTTCATGCGCAAAGTAATGAATCGCCGACAGTTGCTGGACAGCAAGATCACAGCAGTGACGTTGTTGGAGCGGCCGAAATTGTTAGGGAAACGGTGACCACGCGAGAGGACAGTAGCTCCCTAAAGTCTTCCACGGTCGACTCGGACGACGTAAATGTGATGAACAAGCAAGACAATGAGTTTATTGAGCTTCATAAGCTCCAGTACATGTACTCGCAAGACGGTCCCTTTATCGGCTCGCGGACAAAGGACAAAAAAGTGGACCAAGTGAGCCTGCGCAAGAGGCGACACATGGTTCGCGTACCGCAGCCAGAGATGGAATATCGGCCAAACGAAACGTCGTTTCGTCGCTTGCCAAAGAACTACATACTGCCTAATGAGTTTGAGCTGCGAGCGCTGTACCCGATGTCTACCAGTCTCACCATTATCGAGGGCCAGGCCGATTGCGTCGACCACAGCGCATTTGACATTGATGAGGATCCGGCTCCTATAGCGTACAGCATGCTCGCTCCGCCTGAGTGGAAGCCCGACGTAGAGTATCCCTACATGGTCGTTCTCCCCGACCACCGCGGAATTCCACGCGACTTTGAGGATGTCTGCGCCAATTTCTTCGAGCGTCCGCAGCACCGCGAGCAGATGCTGCAGCAGCGGTGGGTCATCATCTCGCCCGTCGTGAATCTCCGCCACAACATGCAAGTTCCAGTGGAGGGTGTAGTGGCGCGGTTCTGCGACTGGGTCACAGACAACTTTCGCGTCGAGCACGGAAAAGTGCACCTCTTCGGCAAGGGCAACGGCGCCTATGTGGCTCTCCGTACCGTCTTAGAAAACAAAGACCTCGCGCTGAGCGTCACCGCCATTTTAGGACGTAGCGGATCACCTTTCAGACCGCTCGATCGCGCACAAGATAAGGTGAAGAACTTTAACGGTGTGCACACGCTCGTCTACGTGCCGGGCTTGCTGCGGAAGCAGGACTGGTACTACAAGTTCAAATTCATGCTAGACATGGCGCGGGTGCGACCGCCGATTCGAAACGTGCACTTTGCGGATGTCCGAGACCATCAGGTGTACTACGCCATCAACCCTCAAGAGTTCTGGAATTACATGAAGTATTTCCGACAGTACAACATGCGAATGATCACCGAAAGCGGGTATACAGTGTAGCATTGTGTTCGACCGACTTACAAGGCTTAACCCTCCTCTCCGCAATTTTTCTTTGGTGAATCATCTCGCTTTGTCAAACGTGGAGGTGTTTTCTCTTGTTTTTATTGAGCCTCTGCATGTTCGAGCTCTTTTTGTATTCACATAGTTCGCCGCCGCTTCGTAAAACGTTATTTGCTCTCTACTGTTTGTTACGTTCTCAGTTTCGCTGAAAGGAGTACTGCTGCAACACAGGGGTAGTGTTTTTAACGACGAGCACATCTTTGAAAAAGAAAAAAAACCATTAATAGGCGTGACTAAAGGCCCAACTTCGCATCACGTTTTTATCTCTCTCAGCATATTGACGCTGCTGCACTGACTCACTGTTTTAATGTCTTGTGTCAAATATCTTTTTGCTACTCTATTTCTGTGCCATTATTTCTGTTGTGGACTGACTTTTCTGTTATGGTCCTTCTCATCTTATTGCAATTATTATTGCTACTTACCTTTAATATCACTGTTCTGCATTTGACTCTCTTCTACTGTCTTTTTTTTTTCTTTTCCTGAATAGAGCAAAAGCGCCTCCCCAAAAACGGAACCAGAAGGCTACCACATGCGCTGTTTTTGCCTCCCCTTCCGCAACGACAACGACAAAATACTGATTATTTTTGATAACTTTCTTGTTATAGTATAGAACTGCACCTCATAGATCGTCCTCTTTCCCAGGAACACAGAAAAACATACACGTACGCATACATTAACTCACTGCACATTGATCTTGCGACCTGTGGCAGAAAAGAAAAGTCTCACTTCGCCAGCTCGGAAGGAAGCTTTACTGCACTTGCTTGCTCTTGCGCCACACATTTTTTTTCTGCTTTTTATTATTATTACCTCTTCACATCAAGTGAATTGCGGCAATCCATACATCAAGGAAAATTGTATTGATTACACGCGGTCAAGGAGGAAGAGGGACTTCTTTATTTCTGTTGCTGTTTAAGCAATTCCACTGACCTGATCCTGCTTGCCGCAGAGTCATGATGGGCTATGAGGGCCGCTCCCTCCTTCTTGACGATGGAGAGGAGTGGGTGAACATCCCTCTCGTTGTCCGCGAGTTCATGCGCCAGCTGAACGACGAGGTTCATGCTTCACGCTCTGCCATGGAGGCAATGCGGCAGGAGCAGAAAGAGGTGAATGTCTGTCTTCGTCGTGTGATGCAGAAGCAGGCCGATCTTGACATGGACAATGCTCGCAACACACTTTCCCTTAAGCGCAGCAGTCAGGAAGCCACCTACGCACGTCACTCCGACCAGATCCACTATCTTCGCAAAAAGCAGGAGCGTCTGGACGAGAAAGTTCAGCTGCTTGCTGCCAAAGTTAGCGCCGCGCCACCCGAAGTAGCAGTGTCTCCCAGCGGTCCCAGCGGTGCAGCGCTTGTGAAAGAACTGAGCGGTCTGTCTGCCAAAATTGACAGCTGCGACAGGGATTTGCGAGAACACATTACGATGGCGAAGGAGGCAAGACAATCCACTGAAGAGCTAATCGAATCGACGGTCTCTGCAGCCACCGCAGACATGAGTACGAAGCTGGTTGGCCACGTGAGCGACATTCAGCAGCGGCTGGCTTCCTCGGAAACGAGCGTCGAGGCGCATCGTGAAGCGCTGGAACAGCTGCAACAAGACTCTAAAAGGCTGCGCGGCGTCTGCGGTGAGCTCTCTGACGTTGTGGAGTCGGATCGACGCATAAACAAGGAACGAATCACTACCTGCTTGCAGACAATTGAAAAGGCGGAGACGCTTTGTGCGGCCCACCGAAGTGGCGCAGAGGCAAGTATTGCTCGGCTGGAGAGCGCGGTGGAGGCCAGCGCGGAGAAGCTGCGAGACGAGGCAAACGACTCTACACCTGGAGCTCCGTGATTTACTGAGGAACAGCCAACACGACGTTGTCGTGCGATGCAATGAGCTGGCAGAGGAGCTTCTTAAGCGTGAAGGACCAACAAAAGCGCTTGCAGGAGCAGCTGGCGAACAGCGAAAACGAATCTGTCGCTCTACGCGCCATAAAGGCTGCGAAGGAGCTTGCACAGCGGGTCACGGGGCTGGAAAGTGAAGCAGAGCAGCGATCCTCTCTTTATTTGTCGAAGCGCGACTTTCAGAAGTCTAAACAGGAGACGCAGACTGCGCTGGACGCGTTGAGCGCAGCGAACGAGAAGGCACTGTCTGCATTTCAAGTCCAGCTTGAACAGTTCGGTCAAAGCGTGAAAACGGTGCGAGCTGAGCAGAGGGAGGATAACGACTGGCTACACAACGAGCTAGGTCGAATGGGGACCGTGCTGAGCTACGCCACGCAGCAGCGCGAGCGACAGGAGCGGCAGGTCACGTCGCTTTGCGACATCGCACACAATCTTTCGGTTGCGGTGGAGGCCCTGCAAGCGGATAAGTCCAGGAGCAAGTCTGGCATTGTTGCAAGTGGAACACCCGTTAAGCCCTCCTCACACGATGCCGTACCTTCCCCAGCTGCCGCTTCAGCTGCGACGGGTGCATCCGACACTGCTGCTGCATCTGCGCCTCAACCGTGGGAGTCGTGGCGACTGCAAATCGCGAAGGAGACAGAGGCGAAGCTTTCTGCGTCGCAGCACCGCTGCGAGCGTCTGTCACAACAACTCAACGAGTTGACGGCCAAGGTTGACGGCGGTGCTAGGTACGCGCAGGCGGTTGTCGCGCAGCACATGGACAACGTGCGGCAGAGTGTGAAGGAGGAGGTGAGCCAACAGCTGCACGCACACCCGGCGTTGCGTGAGCTTACCCCGGCGCTCGTGGAGCTGGAGGCGGCGAAGCGCCGCGTGGCCAGTCTGGAGCTGGAGGTGCAGTCTGTAGCAATTCGCAGCGAGAGGCTGAGTGCGGACGACGGTGCCCGGCCTCTCCGACTCTGGTGCCCCCGCATCCGCGACGCTGCGCCGCCTGGAGTCCGTAGAGGATATCGTCAGCGCGCTTCAGCGCCGCGTGGCAGATCTGAGCGCAAGCGCCGAGGACAACGCGCAGCAACGCAGCGGCGTCATGCGCAGTGTGCGGCAGCTGGATACGCGGCTGCGGGACCAGGAGCGTGTCACGGCGAAGTTCGGAGCCGATCTGACTGCGGCACTGGAGAGTGTTCTGCACACAGGGGAGTCGCTGTCGCAGCATCAGTCAAAGTCCGCGTCGCAGTTGTCAGAGCTGCACACTCTGATCAAGCGATGGGAAAGCGAGGTGGTTGCTCTTAAAGAGGCTCAGGAAAACGGTGCTGCCGCGCAGAGTTCCTCGCAAGCTGGTCAGGAGAGCGCGGTGCGCCGCTTGGAGGCTGAGGTGGCGAGGCTTTCCTTGGCGGTGGAGGGATCAGCCAACGACGTGGCCGCCGAGGTGACGCGCCGACTTCGGCCCGTTCGAGCCGATCTCGAGGCGCTGCAACAGGAGTGTGCCGCGTCAAATGTGAGAAGCGCCACAGCCCTGACGCGCTGCAAACAAGACCTTTCAACGCTGATGGAGAGAAGGGGGTGACGACGAGCTTCGTGCGGTGCTTAAGGAGATGCGGCAAAGTGAGGAAGACACTGCGGCTAAGCTGCGTGCGCTTAGTGAGCGTCTCTCTGCGGTTGAAGCGGCAGCAGCAGCGTTAAAGCAGCTTGCATCACCTGCTGCGGAAGGTGCGGCTTCGAGTCCTTCGCCGCAGGTGTCAGCCGCAGCTCTGGCGCGCTTCACGGAGGCGTTGAGGGACTTTGAGCGCCGCCTCGACGCGCAGCAGCAGCAAATGACTACCTTTGACGACTCGATGGCAAAGACCGCCGCAGAGCACGAGGAAGCGATGCGGCGCGAGTGCAAGGGCATGGTAGAGGCGCTGCGAGTGGAAATGATGACGTGGGTATCGAACCACGTCGCGGCTCAGCTCAAGCGTTGCTGCGACGAACTGCGAGCCTCCACGGAGGAGAAAGCTACTCATGACGCACCGCCTAGCGCGGAGCCACTTTCCATGCCCGCTGCGGACGTAGCCGAGTTGCACCAGCGCATCGACGCAGCGGAGCGCACTGTCGACAGCCGTTGCACGGAAATGGCTGCACAGCACCACCGCGAGCTGGACGAGGTGCTTCGTCAGATCGACAACATGCACGCCACCCATGGGGATCTGCGCCGTGAGGTTCGTGATGTCTCGGCCTCGCGGCAGGCAGAGCTCGAGAGAATGGTGGGAGAGGTACGGGATGCATTGGATGAGTTGCGGGAGGCCACTGCAGCAGCAACGATTCCGACAACGAGTGCCCCTGCGCACGCTTCTTTGACCAGTGTGTCTGCCGCGCCGGCAAAGGAAGACGAGGAGGAGAAGTGCAGGCGGTGGAGGGATGACGTGCTGCAGACAGTCCACGCCGCGTTCTACACGAGGTCGCTGCTGGAGGAGCGCTTGGAGAACATCTGGTCGTCGATGGTGGCTCTTCTCGCCCGCAAGGAGGACATCGTGGCCGTCAACGAGAAGCTCAATGGACTGCATCAGCTGCTGCAAGAGGAGCTCCAGATTGAGATGGAGAAGCTGGCGGAGCAGCTTTCTGGGCAGCTCGCGGAGAAGGTGAGCCTGACAGGGTTGCAGGACATGCTGGACGACCACTTTATGGAGCCTGCAGGCTCCAATACAGGCGACGCGGCCTGAACACCGCTGCCGCAGCGTGAAGTGCTTCTATCCCACAAGAACTGCTTTGCCGTATGGCGGCAATTGCGCACACGTTAGTGCCCTTTGTGTAGTCTGGTGTTTTTTACTTCCCTGTGCCGGTCGAGAGTCACTGCGAGGCAACGCTGCACCGTTTTTTTTTTTCCTGGCTGGTGTCATTGCACGTTGCTCCGTATGGCGACGAGAGGAGAACGATCGCTTCACATGATCGCCCATAGAAGCTATGCTTGCTTCGGCAATAACGAAAGAAAAAAAATGAACTAGAATAGAGCTAAACAAGTTTGTAAGTGTATGTGTATGTGTGTGTATACCGCGCAGAGCTGCCCGATTCTCTGCTATCCGCAGCCCCTTTGCCTGCATTTTCTTCAACAAAGTGCGGTGCTTTGGTTGCCTCGC
This sequence comes from Crithidia sp. LVH-60A, assembly GCA_030078075.1. Lineage (NCBI taxonomy): Eukaryota > Euglenozoa > Kinetoplastea > Trypanosomatida > Trypanosomatidae > Crithidia > Crithidia sp. LVH-60A. The sequence continues at coordinate 254,677 of CP119667.1, forward strand.
TCTCCGGCCGCCCAGGTTTCACATTTATGGAGGGAAAAAAATGGCCGATACAGAAACGCTTCGCTCCCCACGCAAGCCTCTTATACCACAAAAAGAAAAAAAAAACATCCTCGTGCTCACGGTGCTCATGTCGGCATCCGCGATGGAGGATAGTGCGGAGGGTATTATGCCGTTTCGCGAAGCTGTGTGCGCACTTTTCAACAGCGGTGAGAGGACAGCGCTGGGTTTCCAGCAGTCATAAATCAGCTTCACGAACGATATGTGTGCATGTGCATAGTTCATTCCCTCCTTTTCGCTTTCGACCGTTCTCTCGCTACCGCACACACCTATGCAAAGGAAGGTTCCGCAACCTTGTTGCTCTCTTTTTGTTTAAAACCCAAACGCACGCCATTTTATTGAGTAGGAAGTAAGTGCACATAAGATGTTTGGCCGTCGCGTCTTTGGGAGCACGGCCATCCCACGTGCCATGTACACCCGGCTGCACATCAGCTCCCCCGCGCAGGCCTCCCGCATGCTGCCGATGCTGGTGCCGCTGACCCCCTCCCTGTCGCAGTCCGTCGGAGGAATGATGAACGCCGTGGCGGTTGGCTCGCTGGAGGCGATGCCGAAGTTCGAGGTGGGTGAGCAGGACCCCGCCGCGCTGCGGGCGTTGCTCGAGACTGTTTCCCCGCTGCAGCTCGGATTTTCCCGCTTGTTTGAATTATGGGGTATTGCCCGAACGATGGCAATGGTGAATAACAAAGTGCGTGTAAAAGCGGTGCGGGCGTGTCTGCTCACACCCGCAGCCTGCTGCGTCACCCGCTCTTACCCTCTTTTATTCACACGCAGCGCGTGCGTTGCGGTCGCGCCGTCTCCTCTTTGAAGGCGGCGGTGAATGTGTCGTAACGCCAGGAGCTGCGTGCGTGCGTCTCCTTGTTGCGTAGTTGCAAGCGTGTTTTGTTTTCATTTTTTTTTATTGTTGTGCCTACTGTTAAACGAAAAAAGAATTATAGGGTAAGGAGCAACTCGAAACGCTTTGTGCGCGCGCTGATGCATGCGCGTCACAAGACTGTTCTCTTTCTACTTTATGACTTGATTGTTTAGTGCGGCTTACACGTTCCTTTCTAAGAGCGGCGCGCAAAGTTTCAAGCAATATAAGTGGTGGTTTTCTTTTGTTGGTCATTTTTGGTGAGCGCTGTTGTGGCCGGCGCACGGCTTTCATCTTTTCCCTCTGTCGTTGTTGTTGTTATTGTTGTTGTTGGTCGTTCACCTAACTATCAAAGAAGTACAAAGAGATCACCACAGAGACGGCGCGAGCTGGATTGTACTCGACTGGTGGTAAGACCCTGTTTTTTTTTCTCTCTCTTGGAGAGGCAGCCGTATGGACTGATGTACCCTTCTCGGCAAGGAGCACCGGCGTGGATTATGAGAGGGAGCTGACGGGGAAGAGCTCCGGGGATTGGCACGATCGGTCTGGCGCCGCTCCACGTCGTGTGCATTGTTGTCTTTCAAACCGGCCTATTGCCAGGCGGTCTAGACGGCATCTGTTTGAGATGGGCCTGCACAAGACGGTTTGCGCCGCCGTCCTTTGTTTTTCTGCTGCTGCGACTCTGGTGGTTTTCTTGTTGGCGGGGAATACACTCTTCTTCCAAATGGCAAGAGAGAAACGACAAAATAAAATCAAATCTTTGCTTCCTTCTCTCCTCTCCCTCTCTCTCACTTCCGCTAATTTGTGTCTTGAGTTGGTGCTCTTCAGCCGTCCCGTTTAGCGGCTACACGCACACACACTGTACATACCCAATCTCTTCTCTCTCTCTCTCTCTCTCTCACACATTGTACTCTCCGAACACTAGTGCGGTGCGTTCACCCTCTCGTGTGCTGTTGATCCTCTGCACAGCGTGTGCAACTAAACCAAGTAAGAGGAAGAGGCAAGAGGGTACTGACGAGTTGCGATGCCCCGTCCAGAGGCGAGGGAGGAGAGGGCGGCCGCCTACGTGGACTACTACGCCTCGCCACAGATGGTGAACAACTCGGTTAACCGACTTTACTACGGCGGGGTGGAGCGAAAGAAGCGGGCGGAGGCGATCGCAACGGCCAAGGTCTACCCACCAACACCATCGGCGCGCCGCTCGAAGGCACAGCTTGCCACCTACCTCCACAACAGCGTACAAGGGGAGCTGCTGCGACGGCAGCAGCACCGCGCGGCACTCCAGCAGGAGCTCTACCCGGATTTAGAGTCCCCACCGCGAACCATGACCGCGAAGGAGATGGAGCGCCACGTGGAGCACGTCTACAGCGTACCTCTCATTGTGCGACGGGCCCGTGAGGCGGAGCTGCGGAACATCTTCGGCACCGACAAGGACCCGCAGGCGGTAAAGCGGGAGACGGTGTACAAGTACAACCGACTGCCGCCCGACCTGGCGGAGCAGCTGGGGACGTCGGCTTCCCCCACAACGCGGACCGGATCGCCGTCGTCGCGGGGCCGCAGCGAGGACGCGCACCTCGACCCGGTGGTGGACTACTTCTCGCGGCTGGAGAAGAATTGGAAGCAGCCCTCCGCCGCGATGCCGAACGACGACAACCGCCGTCTGCTCGTCTCGCAGTACGACTACTACGCAGACCCCCGCAAATTCACTGAGATGACGCTGAAGCCGCACAAGCTGACCGGGGAGGAGTGGACGCGGCACATGAACCGACTCGAGCAGCTGGCGCGGCCGATGCGGGTGAACCCGATTGTGAGGAAGGAAGAGGAGGGCGGGCCGCCGCCCTTTCGCGTCACTCGCAAGGTTGAGTACAAGGACTGAGTTGTGTGTTGCTGTTCTCCTTGCAGAGGGTGTCGGCTCCAGCGTTGGCGAAAGCGCTGGGCACATTTTTTTTCTTGTTTTCTTCTAGATTAGATACGCATACAAGCACTGGAAGCAACAAGAGGGCTCGAGGAGGGTGTTGTGATCTGCTGGGATTCAACGAGTCTCCTCACCTCCCTTTTCCTTCGCCTCCCTGAAGGTGCCTTCGCTTCTGTTTTTTTCTGATTTGCTGTGCAGCCGCGGACGAAGACTGAACATGGATGCTAAAACCATTTTTTTTTCTCATCTTTGTGCGTCTCCGCAAGAGGGACAGGAGATGAGCAGAATGCAAAAAAAAGGTTCAACTCTCCATCTGCCTAATATCTTTGTCGTTCCCTTTTTTTTTCAAGTGTTTCTTCCTATCGCCGCTGCTACCTCGGCATTGGACATCTATTCTTTTCTTTTGTGTTTTCGTCTTGCTTGGTCTGCGACAAAGCGCAATAGGAGCAAGAAATAGGACAAACGTGAAAGGCCACGTGGCCGTGTGTGGTGCACGCATTTTGTACGAGAGAAAACAGCGACATCGTTTCTTTGCAGGAAATAAATACAACGAGGAAGTTAAAATTCTGAGTTTTTTGCTGCCTTGTTTGTTTCACCAGATCTTTCAGTAAGGCATTGGAAAGACGAGGCAGCTGCACAGCAGGAGCGACGCATGTCTTCTGCTGTGATTGTCCCTCTTACTAAGAAGCAGAGTTTCACACTGACGTGTATGGTCAAACAGCATTAAACACAGAACCTTCCTCTTGACTCTCCAAAGGGAGGCCATAATGGTCACCTGGCTTGTAATAGTGTTGCACCGCTTGAATCTTCTTGGCTTCTTGCTCACGCTGTGTCTCTCTTATCCTCGTTTCGTTCTTTCTGTCACACACACACACATCGATTGCAACTCAGCAGCCCTCTTCAAACAGCTTCTTGGCACTTTCCCTGCTGCACAACAACAACAGAGTGTTGAATCTCGAGGCCCCTCTCTTCTGCACAACGCTCTTCTCTTGTCCACGTCTTTCCTTGACACCTTCACACGTAACTCGTCATCTCAGAGAGAGAGAGAGAAAATAAAAATGCCGTCAGAGGCACCGATTAGCTGCATGGCCGCCTACACGGAGGAGGCCGAGCAGGGCGGCGGCCTTGTTCCCCTCTTCGTCGGCCGCGACGACGGCACCGTGGAGCGCTACGACGCGATGCAGGACGCCGAGCTCGGCATCCCCAGCGCCGCCTTCTACGCCCACCGCAGACCAGTCACCGGCATCATTGCCACAAACGCGGCGGAGCTGCACACCTGCTCTCTGGATGGCACGATGAAGCAGTGGGCCCTCAGCGAGGTGGCACCAGAAGGGCCAACACATGGAGCTGCCGCTGCGGCGCGTGTGCGTGCATCGCTCACGAAGACGACCACCTTCCCCTTTGGTGTTTCAGTGATGGTGCAGGAGAACAGCAGCCGTCTTCTCCTTGGCGGGGATGACGGGTCGCTGACGTTGATGGAGGGCGAGCGGCGGTCGACGTGGCGGGCACACGACGGCGGTGCTGTCACTGCCATCGCCGTCGACACCGAGGGCAGCAACGCGGTGCTGACGGGCGGCGCTGACGGGGTGATCTATGTGTGGGACATGGAGTTTGGCCGGCCGGTGTGCGAGCTGCGCGGCCATAGCGGGGCAATACGCGCGCTGTCTTTCGTGCCCGTGCCGCCCGCGGTGCCGGTGGTGCGGCGGAAGCGGACAGCGGAGGCTGAGTCACCGAAAGAGGTGCTCGTGCCCGGCGGCGGTGAGGATGGGAGCACGGCGACCTGCGTTCTCTCGTGCTCGTCAGATGGGACGGTGAAGGTGTGGCTGCTGCCCGACCTGCACGAGGCCAACGCGGAGGCGGAGCTACTGGAGCGGCAGCAGCAGCAGCAGCACCAGCAACAGCTCCAACACAACGGCGACGGCGAGGACGGTGCACCGCGCCGCAGTTTTGGCATTTCCTTCCAGGAGCCCACCGTACGCGTCGAGGCGGTGGTGGAGCCGAGCAATGAGGCGACGCAGAACGACGACGGTGCTGCTGCTGCTGCTGCTGCTGCGGACGGCGTGAGCGGCGCGGATCCGCAGACGACGGTTGCCGGCGACCCCGAGACGAGCGGCAGCGCCAACGGCAACGTCTCGGTGCACGAGCTGGACGCCAAGGAGCAGTTTCTGCGGCAGCAGGCGAACGCCTCCGCCGCCAAGTCCGCCATCAAGCCACCGGAGCGGCGTGTCGTGCCCTTCCAGACTTCCCTTGGTACAGTGGAGCTGCCCCGCGCACCTTCATCCTGCGCCTCCCCCTCCTCCTCGCCCGCTGCTGGCGGCGGCGGCAGCGACGGCGATGGCCCTGCTGGCCCCTCTCTCCTCTTTATCGGCGCCACACAGGGCGATGTCTACGGCATCCGCACACGGCGGCTGGTGAAGGAGGTGTGCCTTCACACCGCCCACAACTTCCAGAAGGTGCAGCAGGAGGTGGCGCTGGTGAACAAGACGCTGCGGGACGGCAGTCGGGTCTACACCAAGGCTGCCGCCGCGAAGATTAAGGCGGAGGAGGCGGTTCAGCTGGGGATTGCGGCCAAGGTGCGGCGGGCGAAGATGGCAGAGGCGAAGGCGGCACGCAAGCGCGAGGCAGAGGCGCGTCGTGCTGCGCGGCGTCGTGCGGCGGCCGAGGCTGCGGAGGACGGGGATGAGGAGCAGGTGGAGGAGGAGGAGGAAGCGGAGTCGGAGAACGACGCACGGGAGGACGAGGAGGAGGAGATGGAGGACGACGTGGACGACGACGGCACTGAGGATCCTTTCGACCTGGGCAACGGCGGCAACGGCGACGACGAGAACGACGCCGAGAACGCGGAGGAGAATGCCGGCGAGGGCGAGACGGAGGACAACGCTGACGGTGGTGAAGACACCGAGGAGGGACAGGAACAGAGCAAGCAGACACGGAAAGGGAGCACCGGCGCGGTGAACCTCAAGCAGGCGCTAAAGCCGCGCCGCCCCGCCTCGTGGAAGAAGCTGACAGAGGAGCAGCGAACCGCCCTGGAGGCCTTCACGGCGGAGCAGGAGGCGGAGCGGGACCGCCGCGTGGCTGCGCTGCGAGCGTCGGTGGCGGCGCACATTGCACAGGTGGAGCCGCTGACCCAGACGGTCTATCAGCGCTCGCGTGCGCAGTTCGCGAACCTGCCGCACACCATTTCCGGCCACATCCATGGTGGCTCGACAGTGACGGCGATGGCGGCTGCCTCGCTCGTGGCCGGCTACGCGGACAAGGTCTTTGCGGCGCAGGCGAATGCCGTCGTGCCAGTCACGGTTGCCATTGGGCTGGTGAAGCTGTAGTCACGCCGGTGCTGTTTTGGTGTCGTTGTTTCTTCTTCTTCTTTGTTGTTGATGTTGTTGCTGTCTTTGTCTCTGAGCCTCTTCTTCTTTTTTTTACGCTTTCTTGCCCTCGTATAAGAAGAAGTGTGTCATCTCTCTTCGCACCGCTGAGTTTTTTTTCTTTGCAGTGCGTCCTTCAATTCAGTTGAGTGACGGTTGCAACTGCTGCCGCCTCTCGCTCTCTCTTTTCTCTTCACTTTTTTTTCCTTCTCTCCCACTCGCGCACATCGGGTATGATGCAAAGATGTACAAAGACACGCCTGCACTCTCTCGAGGTGTAGAGAGCTGCCTCGAAGGCGCTTGCGACCATGTTTTACTAGGGACAACTCGTTGTCAATGACAAAGCTTCAAACTTAAAAAAAAAAACTGAAAGACAACAACATCAGTGGTGCGGAGGACTGGCGTTTGACGTCCGAGCCAGAGCTTTCCGACCCGGCTGACAAGTACAGATCGAAGAAGGAAGAAAACAACGAAGTGGTCTATCCGCTCGTTGCTATCTGCCTTTCCAGCACAGCCCTTTCTTCGTCTGCAGCTCAAGGGGGAACGACGGAGGTAAAATAAGTGGTCGAATTACTGCTCACCATTCCAACAATATTAAAGTGCCACTCTTGCGGAGGGCTCTACCGCATCGAGTACCGACAAAGAAGTTTACTATAAATTGCAGCTGTGGCAAAAGCCAACAGCCATGCCGCGAGATGCGTGCATTATCGAAACGCTTTTGTTTCAAGCTCCACACCCTCGACTTATCTCTTTTTTAATACTCTTTTCTCGTCTCTCTAATGGATCTTTGTTTTTTCTGTTCTCTGTGCCGCAACTGCTGTACCCTATGCTGCACAGGCATACAGTCTCGTGCTAAGGGAGATCGTGTTTTTATTTCGTTGTGTGTTCTCACTCACCGACTCGTAGCTACCTCCTCGTATCCACCATGTCCCACCACATCAAGGTCAAGGATCTCCGCGAAAAGAGCAAGGATGACCTGCTCAAGACGCTGACGGAGTACAAGAAGGAGCTGTCGCAGCTGCGCGTGGTGCAGCAGACGGGCGGCGCGGAGACCCGCCTGGGCCGCATCCGCCCGATCCGCAAGAGCATTGCCCGCATCCTGACGGTGCTGAACCAGAACGAGCGCGCGAACCTGAAGAAGTTCTACGCGGAGCCGAAGATGCGCGGGAAGGCGCCGAAGGTGCTGCGCGCGAAGCTGACGCACCGCCGCCGCCTCGCGCTGAAGGCCAACGAGAAGAACCGCAAGACGCGCCACCAGCTGCGCCAGGCGCACAAGTTCCCAAAGCGCGTGTACGCCGTCAAGATCTAAGGACATGCATGCGTCTGCAGCAAAAGGGTGAATAGTGGAGAGAGACGTTACAACACATACGCCCACTCACACACACTCACAAAAATGATGTGTGACTCCTTCTTGACTCCCATTGCTCGTGTTGCTTCCGACTCTCCCCGCATCCTTGTGCTGCACCGCCGTGCTTCTGGCAAGTTGGTCCCCACACAAACGCACAAAAAGCTTGTATGATCCAACGTGACTTCAATGTCTTTCTTTTCTTCTTTTCTTTAGCAATTCATTTATCAGTTACGTAAAAAAAAACATCACTAAAATTAGGGAAGAAGGTAGCAGAAGCGCTGACGGAAAAGTAAGAGGGCCACTGCTGGTAGTGTGTAGATCTTTTCTTCTCGTCTCCGCTTCTAGGATCTGAGGAGGCAAATGGGACTATGGCGGAGTTGGTGAGAGAGAAACAGCAAAGAGGTTTTAGTGAAGAAGAGCCTGTACGTTGATTGGCTGACGGTTCTCAAGAGCGTTTGTCACAGCGCATCGGTTCGCTTCGCCGTTGAACCTCTCTGCGTGTTGTCTTTTCCTCTCTCTCTCGCCCTCGGCCCACACCTGTAATGTGCTGTTGCACGTGGCTGTTATGACTGGGCCGGCCATCGTTGTACTCTTTGACTTTCCTCTCTATCACACATGACTGAAGAGGTCGCGCCGCATTTGCCTGCTTTGACCGACGTGCGTCTCTCTGCGCAAAACTTCACGCTGCTCTCCGGGTGCGCTTCGCTGTCCTGACGAAGTCTTTGTTCCCTCGTCTCCTTCACTCTTCTCCGTCTCTTTTAATTTCTCCCTCCTCTCCTTTCTCTCTTCGCTGCGGCGATGCACCTGCATATCCGCCACAACCTGCCGCACTGCCTTCTTCGTCTTTTTTTTCTATTATTGACAATGTTTTTTTTTCACTCTCCCTGCTTCCGCTGTGTTGTCACAACCATATTTGCTGGCATCGCCTCCTCCTGTTGCACTCTCTGCACTTATAATCAACATCAAAGTGTGTACCTTTCGAGCTACTTCCTCGTATTCACCATGTCCCACCACATCAAGGTCAAGGATCTCCGCGAAAAGAGCAAGGATGACCTGCTCAAGACGCTGACGGAGTACAAGAAGGAGCTGTCGCAGCTGCGCGTGGTGCAGCAGACGGGCGGCGCGGAGACCCGCCTGGGCCGCATCCGCCCGATCCGCAAGAGCATTGCCCGCATCCTGACGGTGCTGAACCAGAACGAGCGCGCGAACCTGAAGAAGTTCTACGCGGAGCCGAAGATGCGCGGAAAGGCGCCGAAGGTGCTGCGCGCGAAGCTGACGCACCGCCGCCGCCTTGCGCTGAAGGCCAACGAGAAGAACCGCAAGACGCGCCACCAGCTGCGCCAGGCGCACAAGTTCCCCAAGCGCGTGTACGCCGTCAAGATCTAAGGACATGCGTGCGGTTTGCTGTTTTCTCGACTGGACGCGCGGCGGCGTGCCGGCTGTTTGGGGCAGGGAAGACGACGACGGGGAAAGGGAATATGATGGGGTGTCCGCACCACTGCGCGACGTGTGTGTGTGAGCGATAGCGTCAAGAAGATTCCTTCTTCTGTTGTCGCTCGATCACTTTTGCGTTGCTGTTGTGCCGTGGCTACGGCCGCTAAGTTGAAAAAACTTTTAATTTTAAATGGTTTTCACTTAGCTGCACGTTTCTTTCGGCATGCAGGATCTGCTGCCTCCTTTCCCTCGTCAACGCTTTCCCTCTTTGCGGGTACGTTCTCCTCCGTTCTGGAGCAGAGACACACACACACAACTTCTTTTTTCTTTTCTTTTTTTTTCCAACCCTATTGCGGGAAGGACGATTGGTTGCGAGATTCCGATGTGCGCTGTTTTTCGTGACTTTTCACCTCATTTTAGCTAAAAAAAAATACTAAGGAAGAGTATATCATTAGTGTCCGATTGACAGCTGGGCTCGGTCCGCTTCGCTTTTCTCTTCTCTTCCTCTCTCTGTTTTATTGGTCAGAGAGAGAGAGTGTTTGAGGGCTAAAGTGGCGGAGGAGAGACGAGGCATGCGCACGTGACTAGACGCATCTGTCAGCTTTTCTAGAAGTACTCCGACACAGTGTTGGCACTGGTGTCTTCTCCGCCAGCCTCGTCATCGTGCGGGACGACAAGGGAGCGTGGTGCAGAACACACGGCCCTCCGTTTGTTTCTTTCGCTGCATCTCGTTGACGATGATGTTCCACGTCTCTGAGCTGTGGTGGCACAACATTCCAATGCGAGAACACATATCTGTTATTTTCCGTTTCTCACTATTTCTCTCTCTCTCTTCTCTTAACTCCTTTAAATTTTATGTGTGATGCGCAACGGAAACTAAGGCAGAATACCAACACGGGCAACGGCACAGTTCATCATCATTGCGTTCGACGTGGGAGCTTATTGTGTGACGGACGAAAAAAGGCGTAGTCATACTGCCTTAAAAAATATTCGAGAACGGCCTTGGCTCCATCCTCAAGGCTTCTGAAATATGCATATGTGCGACGACCTGTAGGCAGCGACTGCTTTACGCTTACTAGATGTGTGGGAGAAGAGACTTCTAATTTATTCACCGTATGAGAAGCGCGCACACCGTCAATGACTGCTGCACCCCCTCGTACTCGCCTGATCGGTTGTCCCCTTGTCATCTCCGCTCTCCTCCCAACGCCACACACTACCAGAGCGGCAGAGCGGAGAGCGACGCCACCACACACGATGACGATGACGACACCCACCACCAAGCCAGTGTGTGTAGCGAAGAAGGCGGCGCTTCTGCGCTGCCAGCTCTCCAGCCACTTCGAGCGGCGCGGTGGTCGTCCCCGCTTTCCCAAGGCGGCGACACATTTATTACACAAGACTCTATCGTTGCACCGGCAACGGACTCGGTGTCGCCTGTTCGATCGTCGTCTCAGCAGACAGCGCAGGATATTGAGGGTAGCCTGTGCGCCAAGGACAGGAGGATGTGCGAGGAGGTGCACCACGCGGTACGTGCAACAACGGAGCGTCTGCGTCATCTTCAGAAGGCGGAGGAGGCCACGCTAAGAAGGCTGCACCGCTGTGTGGCAAACCTGTGTAGCCCCCTTTCTTCTTTCTATGAGGTGAGCTGCAGAGATGATACAAGAATAAATGGAGGAGACGCTCCCAAGGAGAACATTGAGCAGCCCGTTTCCATTGTGGAGGAGCCCTTAACTTGCTCTTCTGCGAGGACTGTGGAAGTGTTGCTGCCTGTTGTTTCTCATAGTCCGAAAAGCACACCGCTACTCATGCAAGCTTGCCACGTACAACTCCCCGCTGCCGGCCTTACACCTGCAGCCTCGTCAGCTTACGACGCCTTGCGAGACCTTCTACAAGCGGTAACCAATGACACCAACGGTGTGGCCTCCGCAGTAGCTAACGATGCCTTCTCGGCCGCACGACACAGCCTTGGTAGCGTGGAGCAGAACCACAACGCTTGTCCCTATGAGCTTCATAGCAACGAGAAGACCTCCGCGAAGGCTGCAACTCTATCAGGGAATGTTGTGCCCAATGGTCTCCTCATTGATGGCGACGGGAATATCCGCAGTGCCATCTCACCCCTCCTGCTTTCTTCACAGCAGGCGTCCGCAGCCCCTCTCAACGCACAACAACTTTTTCATGCGTCCCCTTCCCCACCACGCAGTGCGACACCGCCTTCTCCTGTGGCTGCGGAGGACGAGGCCGATGACTTCTTTCCCACCCCGCCGCGACGGGCTGCTGTGGCGTCGGATAGCGTGGGCTGCAGTACTCTGCCGTATCGAGAGACACCACCTGCTGGTGTAGCTGCTCCGGTGTTGTTGACAGGCGGACGCCGCGACCCAACACCCACTCCTGCGATTCTTGCCGCCGCTCAGCTTCATCAGCGCAGCACTGCATTCGAGCTTTCAGTGAGTGATGCCAGACACCCTCTCTCTGTGGCACACGAGGTGAGCGGAGCAGCCAGCACTGCGCGCGACGTTGCCCGAGCGGCGATGACGGCGACGGACATCTTGGCCACTATTTCCGCCTTACCTCCGCCGCCACCGAAGCTCTTCGGAGCATGCGGGACCGGCGCACACACCAGCAAGAGCGGTAGCAGCAGCAGTAGTAGTAGGCTTCGCACGACAGGAAAGTCAAGAAATGCCAATGGAAAGCGTCAGAGAGAAGGCGAGGCACTGAAGGACCACATCGCTGACGTCAGCGACACGCAGGCGCGAACAGGTCGGTTGAAAGGTCTGCCGTGCCTCGGCGTAGACGTGGAGGCCGCTGCCGCCGCCGCCAACCCGCATCGACTCTCCTCACGTTTACAGCAGAATACCTCGTGGGTCAGACAGCACAGTGAAGAGCGCACTTCTGTTTTAGAGGGAGACGCACGTACGCAGGACGCACCATCCCTTCCGCCTAATGGATACGTGCGGACGCGTCAGCAGCGAGCCGCGGATGTGGCGCACGCGGAGGCGGTCTTCGCAGCGGTGCGACGTGCCGCCGGTGGTGGCGATGGCGTTAATTCTGGTAGGGAGAACTCGGCCACGCCTTCTTCCCCTACCGCCTCTGATGCGTCGCAGCCGCACACGCCATCGCAGTACTGGGACATCGACTTCCTGTAAAGAAGAAGAAAAAAGAGAAAAGCAGAGACGGGTGGTGTCATAGGCGTAGAAGGCCTCTTATCTTGCTTTATTCACCTCCCTAAGCGAAGATGGAGATGCAAGACGGAGAGATGATTGTGCGACTGTCCTGCAGACTGTGTTGCTTTCCTCTTTTTTTTCCTTTCCTTTTTGGACAGCTGTGTCGGGTAACTTCTGCTGAATTTCTATTTACTAAACACTCACATGACAGCTTAACATTCTCCTTTTCTCTGTTCTTCCTGTGTAAGGGCGGATCAACAGAGCCTGCGACTACAGCTACAGAATAAAAGTACGTGTCTTAAACACACAATCTTCATCAATGCGTATCAAAGAAGTGAAGTCCTGAATAATGTGCTTCATCATTTTCCGCCTTTTCCATCGTTTCTCTCTCTCCTTCTCCTCCCACATTTTCTACCTGGTTCTTAATAAAAGCTGTGTACTTTCGGGAGCGTTGAGCCTCTTAGTCCTCCCTTTTACTTTATCTGAGCTTTCAATTTCTTTAACCGGACTCTCGTGTGCGCTTTCGTTGAATTTGCAGTGTCCTCCTCATTTTGTCATCGGTGAACGAAAGAGAGAGAGATTAGCAGCGCCACTTAGTGTCGCTTGCACATTGACTTACGCACACACAACACACATCTAGAGAGAATCTCTCTCTCTTCTCTTCACATTGTGTCATGTTCAACTCACCCATGTCCGCCATGAGCGGCTCCCCGCGGCCAGCAAACGGCCCACGCAACCTCCTCGGCGGCGCCGGCGCATCATTGGGCACTACCGCAGCCGCCGCGTCCCACCAGCACTGGCTGCGGCAACGCGAAGAGGCCGTGTTGGCTGAGATGATCAAGATGGCGGTGCCGCTCGATGCCAACGGCAACGCCGTGCAGGAGCCCTACTCCACCGCTGCTGCGGCCTCGGCGGAGCCGGTGGTGACGACGTGGCGTCTTCTCATCTTCGACGACTGGGGACGGGACATCATTGCGCCGCTGCTGAAGGTCGGCCAGCTGCGTGAGCTCGGCGTCACCCTCTACCTCCACATCGCAACGGAGCGTGACCCGGTACCAGGTGCGCCGGCCATCTACTTCTGTGCGCCAACGGAGGACAACATCGCGCGCATCGCGCAGGACTGTGCGCAGAACCTGTACGAGTGGGTCTACCTCAACTTCACGACGCAGATTCCCCGCCCGCAGCTGGAGTCGCTGGCGCAGCGGCTGTGCAGCTCACCGCTGCGGTCTATACGCCACATCCACGTCTTTGACCGCACCCTGAGCTACGTGGCGCTGGAAAACGATCTCTTCTCGCTGATGCTGAACAACTCCTTCCTCGTGCTGAACAAAACGAATGCGAAGGATGAGGAGATCGAAGCCCACTTGAACCAAGTCGTGCTGGGCATCTCGCACGTCTGCTTGTCCATGCAGGTGCTGCCGATTCTCGTGCACTCCCGCTCTGGCGCTGCTGCCGAGGTGGCGCGTCGTCTCTCCCTCCGTCTCAACGACGCGATGAACGACAAGCAGCTGACCCCCGCGCCGTCCTCCGTGCTGGGCAGGCCGCTGCTGCTGCTGGTGGACCGTGCCAGCGACATCGCCACCGCGCTGCACCACCCCTTCACCTACCGCGGGCTCCTGGTGGAGCTGGGTGGGATGCGGCTGAACAAGTGCGCCATCACCACGGCGGACGGGAAGGATGAGGTGCTGGAGGTGGACCCGGACAGGGACGAGGTGTACCGCGAGAACGCCGGGCTGGACTTCGGCGCCGTCGGCGGCAACATCGAAGCCGCACTGCGCCGCTACAAGGAGGAGTACGCTGCGCTTGCCCAGGAGACGCCAGGCGGCATCGGCGACGAGGGCGGGGATGGCAACGATATGTCCAAGCTGCTTGCAAACGCCCCTGGCTTGGCAGAGCGGAAGCGCTTCCTCGACGCGCACACGAAGCTGGCCTTTAGCGTGCTGAACAAGATCCGCACGCGCCACCTCGACCACTACCACGGCGTGGAGCTGGCGGTGCTGCAGCAGGAGGGCCTCGATGCCGAGGAATTCCACAACCTGCTGAGCAATGAGATCGGCACCCTGCAGGACCGGCAGCGGCTGTTCTTGATTGCGTACCTCATGTGCACAGAGGAGGAGGAGGTGCAGCTGGTGCAGGAGCACGAAAGCACTTTCGGGGACTCGACGGCATTCCCTGCGTTGGCCTACCTGAAGCATCTGCGCAACTGGTCCTTGGCGAGTTCGAGCCCCAGCGCCGCGCAGCCGAACGCGAGCCAGGGCTTTGGCTGGGGCTTCGCTCAGCAAATCGCGAAGAACATCGCCAGCTCGCTGGGCAGCAAGTCGGAGACGATGTTGCCGCTGACAAAGCTGGTGGATGCGCTGATGCAGGACGGCGCGGGTGGGGCGGGAGGGAGCGCCAGCCCGGCACCGTATGGCAGTCCCGTCGGCGGCGTCCCCGGCGGTGGTGGCGGTGCTGCGTCCTCGTCCTCTGCCCTGCGCGTTAAGCTGCTGGAGACGGTGGAGGCGTACGACCCCCGCACGAAGAAGTCCGTCGATCTGCGCGAGGCTGTCTTCTCGCAGGCCATTGTCTTTGCCCTGGGTGGCGGCAGTGTGGCGGAGTACGACAACTTGAAGAAGTGGGAGGCGAGCAAGCCGCGCAAGTCGGTGATGTATGGCTGTACATCAGTGATCTCGGGTGAGGACATGCTGCGGCAGCTCGCCGTGCTCGGCGAGACGCAAAAGCCCTAAAAAAGAGGGAGGAGGGTAGATGCTGTTGGAGGCAATCGAGCGACACGTGAGCTCCTTGTCCCTTTTTCCTTTCTTCTGTTTGTTGCTGCCGCACGAAGGAGTACTGGGCGAATTCCATCTACTGGCTCTGAAACAGAGAGAAGATAAAGAAAAGACTATTGCGCTTCTTTTGTTGGATCTGTTCGTTTTTTTTTCCTTATATCATGTTTTTTCTTTTCGTTGCGCGCGCTGTGGTCTGGGCGTGTTTTTGGTGCGGTTGCCTGCCGCGTTCGTTGCATCATGAAGCTCCATCGAAGAGGACAAACGCTTGGCTCTTAACTCTTATTTGACCATTGGTGGTGTTGCCGTCGTTGAGGCATGCATGTCAGTGAGGTTGTTGCCGCGCGATGGCGGGTGTCCAAAAAAAAAAAAAAGGTTTTTGTACGTAACAGGGAGAGAACAACAAACCTTTTAAACCATGGAGAGCGGCATCGACTGAGTGCTGCCTCTTGCGCAACGATCTCGTGGCCACTTTTTATTTAAATGCATTCCTTCCACCAATACACACCTTCTTCTCGCCTCTTTCTACCCTTTTGCACATGTCATCTTCTTTAATGAACGTTGTTGTGCTCACGACACTAAAAAACAATAACAACAACAATATACTCACCCGCCCCTCTCTTTCACCCGACCAGCAGTGCCATACAAGCACATCTACGCCCTGCACGAACGCCGCAGTCTCACACTCAAAGTTTCAGAAAACAACCCAACAAAGAAGCAAATCTCAACACTGCTCAGATTGATCTGAGATTATCGCGTTGTTGGCTTCCTGCGCTCACTAAACACACACAACAGGTGCCCAGTGCAGCCCTTCTTTTTCTCTTTCCTCGCCATTTCTTCGCACACAACTGTTCCGCTTGGCTGAGTGGAAATTCAAAAAACAGAAAAAAACAACAGTTGAAACAACAACAAAAACTCATATTTGGCAGAGACGAAAAAATAGAAGAGGAGTCATAAAGGCGCTTGTGCCTTTCTGTGTGTTGCCCGAACGAAGACCAATATATTTATTCTCTGCATCTACAGTGAAAGGAGTAACACTGTGGTTTGCGGCTGCTTTCTCGTGTGTACATTTTTGGGACGGTTTGTTGTCCCTGAGAGTGTTTTTCTCAACATTTTCTTTCTTTCAGACCCTCCTATAAACGACTTCTCTCCTCGTTGCCGGTTTCCGTCAAAGCGATACCCACCTGCACACTAGCGTACAACATCATTCACCCACTCAAAGAAGAAGAAGAAAAAAAAAAGCACTAACATACGTGTGTGCGTGTGTAGTATTGACTTTTTCTTGTCACCACTGACAAGTGCTACCTCACCTCCTCTATTTCTCTCTTTCCCTGTATTTTTATCTTCTTCGCCATCTTCTTCAGTTGTCTCCGTTGCCATTTTGCCCTTGCCTTTTCTTTTCCCTCAAACTATTTTGCAATCTCTTTTACTGCGTTGTCAAAGACGTGTCCATTTTCCTTTCTTTATTTCTGGCTGAACCCCTGCTTCATTTTTTTCTGTGCTGTACAAGTGCTGACTGTCTCCTCCTTTGCGCTTCCCGTTTTTTTTTTTTTTTCCGTTTTTGACCTTAGTGCTGCTTTTTTTTTTCCTTTGTTTATTTAGGACCTTCATCTTGCTCAGTGTGTGTGCGTCTCTGTGTTGATCTTGCGATTTGGGTGAGAACACAGCGGTGCAGCGGGAATTGCGGTGGACAAAGAAGGTCATTCTTCTTTTTTTTTTTCTCCTTTATCTTCTCCTCGCCTACTCGTTTCCGTTTGCACGCTCTCTCTTCGCCTTTACTCTCTTTCAAAAAGTGCCGCAAGCTGTGACGTACGGTACTGTCCCTCGAAGAGAGAGTGTGAGAGCAAGAGGAAATCGACAAACAAACACACAAAAAATACACCATAGGAGGAGGCAAGTGCGGCAACAGCAAGCGCAATGCAGCCCCCATCAGCGCCACAGATGAACGCCTTCTTCGAGCCAGAGGCGGCCATCGCCGCGAGCAAGCCGGAGGACATCATGTCCCTCTCCGTCAGCCGCCTCGCGCAGGTCGCCTGGCCGCTTCTCCCCGATGCGGAGCGGACGCTGTCGATGCGCGACGTTCTCTTCACCCCGCCCCTGCGTGTAAGTGCGTCACCACGTGCGACAGAGGCCGCCTTCGCCGCTGGCATCCAGGCCTGCCTCGCCGAGCTGACCGACACGCTCGCACGTGTGCAGTACGGGGAGAGCCCTCTCTCGCTGGCACGACTGCGTGCAGCTGCCCTACAGTACCATATCAACGAGTCACAGAGGTGGACGGGAAGAAGCGACTTGCGCGGAGCGGCCACCACTGCCACAGCAACGCGATCAGCGTCGTCGCCGCTGCAGATGGATGGCAGCGCCACCGCCCCACCTCTACCAGATGCCGAAGCGGTTTTCGACTTCGCGCTGCCCTCCCTGCCCGCGGCAGAGGGAACAGAGGCTGGGAAGAGAGAGGATCGCGCGGAGAGCCCTGCGGCGCCTCGCGGACGCGGGGCTGCTGCAACTGCCATCCACTCCACTAGTCACAACCACCCGCCAGACGCAGCATCCGCGGTTGCGGCGGCGAAGGGCGGCCACCACAACACAGAAGATAGTTGTACGAGGGCAGGTGGAGGTGAGGCAGGGAGACAAGGGCATCCGGTGCCGGCGCTCCCCAGCGCAGCGCCTCAGAGCGGGAGAGCTACGAGCGCAAGACGCGGTCCTTCGTGTCCACGTACGTCGATACCCAATGGGAGTCGGTGGTGACCAGCGCGCTTGTCAGTGAAGGAAAAATTGAACACGGCCGCCCCTGATGGGTCGGCGGCGCTGCGGCACAAGATGCTGCGCACGGCTCTCGCGCTCTGCTGCATCGCGCCAGCCTCCGCCGCGGCGGGGCACTCCTTCGTCTGCTTGCTGAAGCACGCCCTGCGCGGCGTCTCAGCCACCGACACCATTCGCGCCGCAGAGGAGAGTGTTGGGGGCAGCGGCGGTGATGGTGAGTTGGCTGCCGCTGCTGCTGCTGCTGTACCACCCGCATCGCCAGGACAGACGTCGGAGTTCTCGAGGAGGGCAAAGGCACCTCAGACAGGTGGTAGAGAGGGCACGGAGACTTCCCTGCCTCCCCATTCCCAGCACACGGAGCCCGCGACGCAGCAACACTGCCTGCTGTCCTCACAGGCGAGTTTGTGGGCGGAGGTGGTGTTACCGCTGCTTCACTGTGTTCCCCTCGTGCACTGGACGGATGATGTGCTCGTCGATCTGGGCCAGGTGCTGGAGACGGTCATCGCGTCGGCGCCACCAAAGCTGATCGCTGCGGCCCAGCAACGGCAGCAGCAGCAACGTGCGTCCACCACGACTGGCGGCGTCGTTCACAGCGAGCCGGCTCGCGGCACTCGGTGCTGCCATAAGAGGCCGTCACCATCTTTGGCCGCTGCGACGGCAAGCAGTGCTGCCGTCGGTGGCGCGGTGGAGGAGACGGTGGACTTCACCGTACGTGTCCCCTTCAAGATCGGCCTACCCAAGCCTGCCTTAACACAAGAGGAGCTTCTCCACGCGCTCTACCACGGCACTAGCGAGCAGCAGCAGCTCAACACGACGAGTACTGCGGCGGCACCAGCACCACCGCAGCAACAGCAGCAGTTGTCGCTGACCAACGAGAGCGCCACCAGTGCGACAGGCAACAACGACTCCTCCTACCCCTCCTCGGCCTTCCACGAGGTGCCGGACATCCATGACGAGGAGGAGCAGGAGGCGGTGACGGAGGAGATGTCTGTCGTGGATGAAGAGAACGACGACGATGACGACTACACGACGACGTCAGGCGGCAGCGGGAACGACCACGCCTCGTCGTCAGCCGCGTCGGCCCCACGGACGGAGCGTGCGAGTGCGGTGAACGTGTCGGACAACAGTGGGGACGACGACGACGAGGAGAGCGAAGCGGCTTTTGGTGTGTTGTTCGGTGGCCCGCGCGGTGACTTCGAGGCGCTGCCGTGTCGCCGTCGCCGCACGCAGTTGGTGGAGTTCAGCTTTCCTGCCGCCACTCGTGTCTCGGTGCGACTGCTTGACGGTACGAGTAGCGCAAGCGGCGGTCCGCGTGGTCGGGACGTGCTGTTGCTGCCGCTGGAGAGCGCCTCTGCGAGTGCTGAAGGGGCCGGCAGCGCCAGCCCCACCACTAACACTGAAGGCGCAACTGGGACCGCGGCCTCCTCACTCGTCAGTGGCAGCAAGGCCAAGCGCTCCAATAAGGATGCACTGCCGCTATCACTGCCGAGTGCCCGCGGTGAGCGCAGCGAGGCACTGACACACAACGGGCCGTGTCGTGTTGCGATCCCAAGCCTACCGCAGGGCACTGGCCACGCCGTCCCTGGCGAAGTCACTGCCCGCCTGCAGCTCACGCTTGACACCCGTCGTGCCACCGAGTGGGCCACCGCCCTCGCCACGGCTCAGCGCACCGTCGCGGAACGCCTGCTGCGGCTGGATGGAGACCCGCGCGCAGCTCGCCGC
The DNA here is from genome assembly GCA_030078075.1 of Crithidia sp. LVH-60A. Classification (NCBI taxonomy): domain Eukaryota; phylum Euglenozoa; class Kinetoplastea; order Trypanosomatida; family Trypanosomatidae; genus Crithidia; species Crithidia sp. LVH-60A. The sequence continues at coordinate 274,048 of CP119667.1, forward strand.
CGTCGAAAAGACGCCCCACCCCCCCCCCCCCCCCCCCCCCTGCGCCCCCCCCCGGGGGGGGGGGGGGGGCCCCCCGGGGGCCCCCCCCGGGGGGGGCCCCCCCAAAAAAAAAAAAAAAAAAAGGCGCGAAGGACAAACCCCCCCCCCCGCGCGGGGGCCGGGCCCCCCCCCCCCTTGGGGGGGGGGGGGGGGTTCCTCCTCTTTCAAAAAGAGGAGAAGGAAGCCGCTGATGGCGCTGCGGGCACGCGTGCGGTGCCACACTGTCCACGTGGACGGCGTCCGCGCCACCCTGCTCCTCATCGCCCACGCCTTTCTGCAGGACAGGGCTGGCTATCTTCAGGGCGACCCGCTGACCTGGCATACCCCCGCCTGGTCCGAGGCTGTGCGGAAGAGTGAGCCTGGCGAGCAACGTGGTTGGCGCTGCGGCTGTGTCGGGCGAGGCCGCGATGGAGCTTGCGAAGTACGTGATGCAGAATGTGGTGCGTAGCTGTGCGGCGGCGACGACCCCGCGTGCGCATGTTATTGACGCGGCGATTGATCTGATGAGCCTGCAGGGGCTGTCACTGGCTGATGTCAAGGCGGCGCTGGACGACCGGCGGCAGGCAAGCACGGCAATGTGGGTCATTGCGGACCTCCTCACCAAGTGCTCGTCCGTTTCGCGTGCACCGAAGCACGTCGCGCTGGTGAGTCAGGCAGCGCGTCGGCTTCTCCTCCTCGGCTGTGCCGGCGCACTTGGCCGTGTCGCACAGCGCATCGCAGCCGCACGTCGCGCGCCAAAACACAACAACAACAACAACAGCGACAACGGCTACGGCAGCGGTATCGGGTCGTCTGCCGGCGATGAGCAACTCTGCGTCCGCTAACACGGCTGTCCCCACCGCGGGCACCACCGTCCCCACCGCAGCAACGCCGGCGAACCATTACCTCTCCATCGTGAACGGCTGCGGTCGGGCAACGGAGATTAACCTCCGGCGTGGCGTGCACGCCCTTCTCAGCCAACTCTTCCGCCTGCTCAAGGCGCTGCTGCACCGCATCCAGTCCACGCAGGCGGCCCCGCACCGCTTCCTGCTCGACGCGTGGGACTACGGCGCCTTCGCTGTCTTCACCATCGCCTTGATGTCCGCCCCGCTCGACGCCGCCGATGTGCAGCTGTGCGCCCCCTTCTTCGCCGACATCGTCACGGGTCTGCTCCCCTCCTTCACCCGCCTCTCGCGGACGGAGTCGCTGCTGCTGACCAGCGAAGGCGACGAGCACACGTTCCTCGTCGAGGTGGCGCGGCAGGTGCGGGGCCGCGCGTCGTACGCCGTGGCTGGCGGCGATGTGGAGACGAGCGAGGCCGATTCGCCCGCCTCGCGTGAGCCGCACATCGTGCGCAAGGTAGAGGAGACCGCGCTGGCGACGATGGGCGATGCAGGGGAGGCGTGTGGGACATCCTGCAGGGGGCGACAGCGGCTTCGTGGACGCCGGGCCACGTCCGGGTGGAGGTGTGGAGCGGCAGCTGTGCCGGCTTCTACATTGGCTTGGCCTCGGCAGACCTGCCGGGTGACGTCTCGGGGCCGGATCGCGACCCACGCGGGATCTACTTCATGGGCGATGGCACTCTGCAGTACGGCGACGTGACACGGAAGCAGCGCCGCCTGCCGCGGTGGCACGCCGGTGACGTCGTGGAGCTCAGTTTTGTCTTCGCGAATGGCAGCTGGGACGTGGTGATGTCGCTCAACGAGACAACGATGGTGCGCCTCACCCTGCCGCGGCGCGACTTCCGTCTTGTGGCGGTTAACGTGCGCGCCGGACCGTACGTGCCAGGCCACAACCACGTCCACGTCCTTTCGGTGCAGCCCGTGTATGGAAGGAACAGCGCCGGGACGACGGAGCGGCGGCGGAAGCACCCGCTGCTGACACGCGCAACCGCGGCGCTGCTATCGCTGCCACAGGGCCCCGACGCAGCCACAGGGCCCGCAGCCGCACCGGCTGACGTGCGCCTTTCCCCCTTTTCACGCCTCACCATCTTCAACGTGTCGCTCTTCTTGGAGCTGGTGCTGCACTACCTCGTCCTGCACAGCTCCCGTCAGCATTACCCGGTTCTGGTTGGTGCGGCAGCCGCGGCGGCGTCGACAACAGCAACGTCTGCCCCTTCTGCCGGCGGTCACGGTGGACACACAGCGGCAGCAGGAGGCCTGCGCGGGCTGCCACGTCGCGCCTTGTCCTCTGCCGCCCTCGCACTGTCGCATGGTGGTGCCGATGCTGCCAGCGCCAGTGGTGCGCCTTCCCTCGCTGCTGGGGTGGCTGAAGGCGTGCACCTTGTCCAGGCCTGCACCGCCCCGCTGCAGCACTGTCTGCAGCAGCTCGTGCACCTCCTCCACGACCTGTCGCACCCGAGCGGCAACGCCAGCCCCAGTGCCTCGACCGCGACTGCCGGGTCGAAGGGGAACAGTGACGGCGAGGCCGAGGCGGACGAGGTAAAGCGAGTCGCAGCGCAGCACATCACGAACGCGATGCTGCTCGACCTCGTCGTCACCGTCTCCATCTCCCTTCCCTCCTCCACCGCGTCGCTCGCCATGACCGTCGACGTGCTCACCGCCGTGGTGGAGTGCGACGCGGCGTCCCGCAAGACCCGCACGGTGGCTCTCAGCGCGCTGTACAACGCCATCACGCAGCACATCTTCAGCGATGCCATCTCACCGGTGCACTCCAGCGCGATGCGACGGCTCTGGACGGCGTGTCACCGCCTCGCGAGTGAGCGGCCGGGTTATCAGCCCCGCTTCAGCGCAGCCTCCGTCCCTCCTACTTCTGTCATGGTTCTTGCGGGCGGCCGCCGCATTGAGCACCGTCGCGTCATTGGCAGCACCGCTCTCTCGGCCAACGTCCGCAGTGTCTCCTACGCGTGCAGCCCGATCCTGCTCGATGCCCGCGACACGCCGGAGGTGGTGCGGGTGTCGGTGCGCATCCAGCGCGGCTTTCAGTGCGAGGCGTTGGGCCGCTACTACTACTTCGGCCTCGCCGACGTCGCTGCCGCGCCGGAGACGACGCCGGCGGTGCAGAGCAGCTCCATCTCGTCATCGTCGGTGTCGGCCAGCACTGCCGGGGAAGCGGTGCGCGCTGGGGAGCTGACGCGGCACCCTGGTGAGCGCACGAAGCAGCGCCGCACCTACTACATCTCCGACTACGCCTCTGAAGTACCCGACTCGGCGATCCAGAAGACAGACACGGAGCGGGCGAAGCATTACCTCAACACGGAGTCGAACATCATCTTCGGCTCCGGCGACGTCGTCACCGCTGTCGTGTACGTGCGGGAGCGCTGCATCGCCTTCGAGCGCAACGGGCTGCCGCTGAACGTGTTGTACCGCAGCATCCCCCCGGGAGTGGAGCGGCTCTACCCCTTTGTGGAGCTCTACAACCGCGACAGCCGCGCGAAGTGGATGTACGCACCGGATGAGGCTGCGATGAGTGCGCGGTACACGATGCGGGCGATGCTGCTGTCGTGGCCCAACGCGGTGCTCCCGCTCGTGAAGGAGTGCCTGCCGCGCTTCGGTGGCCCGCCGAGTCCGACAGCTTCTCTCTCCCGCTCGGCGACCGACAGCGCCAGCAAGAGCCTCAGCCTCAGCGGCCACGCACTCTCACAGAGCAAGGAGAGGGACAGCGCCGAAGCGCAGGACGTCGTGCTGGGCGTGCTTGGTGCGGATGGCGATGAGATGCGCATGGTGTACGTGGCGCCGCCGCAGCTGGACCAGCCCGGTGGACGGGCCCAGGCGGTGCGCGTGGAGCGCTTCGAGCGCGGCATGGCGGTCGTCAGCGACGAGGCTGGCTCCCTGCTGCGTGTCTGTGCCGCCGCCCTCGAGCCAGACACAACGCAGGAGGTGCACGTGACGCCGTCCGCTGCGCTGCGCTCGGCGGTGCAGGCCTGCATGCCAGAGTTGGCCGCCTTCGCCACGCAGTGCCTGCAAGACGTGATGGACGGTGACGTGGCGCCGTCGTCATCGGAGCAGCAGGCAACGCCAACGGCCACGCCCGCCGACGCGGCGAAGGAGGCTGCGACGACGCGGTGTGTGATTGCTGCACCGCCCTGCGACGCTGCTGCGTGTGCTGCGTCTCGTCTGCAGCCTGCACGGCGGAGCTGGACCTACGCCAGCACCGTCGACTGCAACCTCAGCGTCGCTCGGTGTGGCTGCCACGACGCTGACGCTGGCCGAGCCGACAGAGCGGGCCATGGTGTCGCTGCTCCCTCTGCTGGACCCGCTGCTCTCGGCGACGCAGCTGGACCTGCCGCCGTCGGTGTTGCTGCGGGAGGCGTGGAATGAGCTGTGGTGCAACCCGCACCTGCGTCAGACGATGGAGATCACATTGCCACGGAGCACACACACTGCCGCTGCTGCTGTTGGCGAAGGCACAGAGCGTCACGATGGTGACAGCGGCTCCGAGTGCGGCACAGACGACTCCTCCACCCACTCAAGGGAAGTTCATGACACGCTTGCCGAGCCTGCCGGCATCACCTACAGCTCCAGCGCACAGCGCTTCGAGGATCGTCTGCGGGGGCATCGCGTCGAGGGCGATGAGCGGCTCTGCCCCTCCTGCGGGCTGCGGTGGTCGGCCTGCACGGCGCACCACACCGCCCCGTCGAGCTGGTGCGACCTGCTAGACCGTGTCCTGCGGCGTGTGCAACAGCAGCAGCAGCGGCAGAGCCTCACTGCCTCACCGAAGCACGCCGCCGCCGCCGCGAGCTCGCCGTACTGTGGGTGGTTCACCGAGTGGACCGACGGGCCGCTCGAATCTTCCTTCGTGGCAGCGGAGACGACGTCTTCTTCCTCCTCACAGGAGGAGGCAGAGGCTGACGGCGCACCACGCTACAACAGCGGTGGCTACGACCTGCACCCACCCGCCGATGATGACCGCGCCTACCACAGCCCCACCTCCGCGCAGTCGTCCGACGCGCAGCTCTGGGGAGATGTCGAAGACTCCGACAACGATGGGGAAGAGGCGGAAGGCGGGGCTGCGGTGGCTGCTGCGTTGGGCAGCGAGGAGGAGGAAGACGGCGAGGAGAACACCGACGTAACGAGTAGCGAGGACGACATGGATGAGGATGAGGAGGACGAGGTGGGTGACGAGGCTCTGCGGGCGATTATGGCCGCCGCTGCCGGCGTCGCCGCCGCGTCTGCCGCGTCTGCCGCGCGTGTGGAGAGCAGGAAGGAGCACGCGGCCGCCACCTCGCCGTCGAAGGAGGAGGAGGCGCCGATGACGCTGGTGGTGCGTCGTGCGCAGCCGGCAAAGACGGCATCCAGCAGCAACAGCAGTGGCGGCATGAGTGATGGCGATGACACGGATGTCGTGTATGTTGAGGGCAGCGGCGAGACGCGCCAGGCTTCTTTCACCTTCACTGGCACCCTCGTCTCCCCGACGGTGCTGCGCGGGCAGATGGTGTTTGACCGCGCCGAGCTGCCCGAGTCGGAGCGGGAGCCGGCGGCAAACGTGGAGTGGGCGTGTCCGATGTGCACCTTTCTGAACGAGCCTGCTGCGGTGCGGTGCGCCATCTGTGCAAATGCGCGACCCGGTGCCTCCTGGGTGTGCCCGGTGTGCAGCTACGCGTACAACACGCTCTCCTCGTCGACCTGCGTGACGTGTGGCTGCATGCGGCCGAGCAGCGCGCGTCGGCTGCACGACGCCGCCGGTCCGGCTGGCTACTGCACGACGTGCCACCAGCGGGAACACTTCCGCAACTTCCACGCGATGCGCCACCGCCGCTTCTGCTCGTCGTGCGGCACCATCACGCGGTGGCTGCCGAAGGATGCGTACAGCACGACGGTGGAGGCGCGTCTCGTCGGCGATGGCGGCGTGCTGGAGTTCCAGTGGGCGTTGGACGGCTACAACACCGTCTGCTTTGGCCTGCGGACGCGGGCGTACAACGCAGATGCGCTGTGGGCCCTCGTCGACGCCGCGGCGCGACGTCGTGGCTCATCAGCGGTCGTTGAGGTGGGCCGCTGCGTGCCACCGATCCCAGAGCGGCCGCTCAGCACCCCCTCATCGAAGCCGGTCGCCGCGCCATCCTCGCCGTCGTCGCCGACACCGGCAGCGTCTGGCAACGCCGCACAGCAGCCGTGCATGGTGGGAGCGCTCGTCTACTACGCGAGCGCGTTGGTGCTGCGCTACGCGCGTCTGCTGCCGTCTGGTCAGCTGGCCGACCCCAATTTCCTGCGGCGCCTGCACGTGTGCGGGTCCGACTGGCTGGACAGCTGGGCCCACTTCCCAACCTCAGCTGTAACCCCTGTCTTCACCCAGTGTCTGCGGCTGCTACAGGCCGGGGTGCGGCAGCCGGGATTGGTCTCCACCATCGCCACCGTCGCCCTCGCTCTCATCCGGCAGCAGCCGCACCGACTCGGCGCGGAGAAGGACGCGCTGCTTTACGCCCTTTGCCTCAACGTGGTGCGCTACGGGGACGCGGCGCAGCGGAAGGTGAGCTACGGCTGCATCAGCGCTCTCATGGAGGACGACCCGGCTGGCCGTCTGAACGTGCAGCCCCTCGTGCCGGTGCTGTCGATGGAGCCGCTGTTGGAGGGCCAGCAGCGGGCCACCGTGTTGGCCCTGCTGCACCACGCGTCGATGCAGTCCACCCCCGCCATTGCCAAGGCGTGTGCGTGCATGGCGCGCACTGTGGAGGCCATGGCCCACCAGCGGCCCCTCCCCCCAATGCTGGGGAAACCATTTCCGTACCTTGTTGCGCTGACCGAGACGCGGCTGAACGAGGGCGGGGAGTTGCTGGTGGGGCAGGTGCGTGGCAGCGTCGGCGTGGCCCCTACACAAGGGCGGGAAGTACTACTATGAGGTGGAGGTGCCGCACGAGTTTGTCTCGGACCGCAGCAAGACCATTGTCATGGGCTGGGGCACCGTGGAGCACGAGCGCATCGCCTCTGCGCAGCACGTCGGGTCTGATCTGCACTCCTGGGGCTTCAACTGCCGGGAGCATCTCCGGTTTGATGATGACGGAGCAGGCCTTGCCGGTGCCACGGCGGCCGAACCAGGGCGACGTGATCGGCTCCATGATGGACCTCGAGACGATGATGGTGTGCTGGACGATCAACGGGCAGGAGATTTCGTGGGTGTCGGTGCCGGCGCAGGGCGATGGCGAGGACATCTTCCCCTACGTGAGTGCCTCGGTGGAGCCGCAGAGCGTGAAGATTCGATTGGGCAACACGCGCTTTAAGCCTGCGGGGTATCAGGACTACACCCCGCCTTCTGACCGCCTTCTCTGGGCGGAGGAGAGCGGTGGTGCTGCGCCCGCCTCTACCAAGGCGGGGCAGGTGCCGTTCAGCCCCCCTCCGCAGAGCTACGAGTTCTACCAGCAGCTGTGCAGAGCGTTGGAGGAGGCCTCCATCACAACGCTGGAGGACGCCTCGCTGCTTTCCCTGCTCGACACGACAGCGGCGCGGAGCGTGCTGCGGCAGTACCCGCGGCTGCTGGACGTGATGCGTGCGGACCAGCCGGGGAGTCTTCCGAGAGCTGCGCCGCCGCGTGGGGCTCAGGGACGGCGCGCCACTGCCGAGGAGAAGGAGGAGGGAGTGCAGAAGCTGCTGCCCTACATCCAGCGCCTGCGACGCGCACAGGAGCTCACCATCGTCGTCGCACGGCACCTCTCCTTGATTGAGAAATCACCCTACCTGATGTCCTGCTACAAGAAGGCGACCGACCTGCTCTTCAGCAGCGGGCGGTGGACCATCTTCGAGCTGCAGCCTGGCGGCCGTCCAAAGTACAGCGGTGGCCACGCCCTCGCAGTCCTCGTCTCGGTCCGCAAGGCGAAGCGCGTGCGGAAGGAGGCGGATGCGGAGTGGCTGGCGCAGCACCCCGGCGTGGTGGCCGCCCCGACGCTGACGTCCTCGACGCGGGCCGCCGCTGCCGGTGCGGTCGCGCTGTCGGCCACGCAGACGATGCTCGACGACGACGATGACTCGTTTGGTGCGCCACCGCCACCGCCGCCACCGGTGCGCGGGACAGCAGCAGCGCAGCGTGGCAGCCGGAGTCGCAGCGGCAGCAGTGGCGATGCCCGTGACGGCGCTGAGGAGGAGGACGAGGAGGAGTACGTGGACGTGGAGAGCGGCGGCAGCGACGACGACGACGACGACGACGTGGAGGACGAGGGAGAGGTGCGGCGTGCCGGTAACCTTGGTCGCGCTTCCCTCGCCGAGCTGCGCAACACGCTCCATGATGTCTACGGCAGTGGTGCGAACCTCACCCCAGAGGAGCGGCGCCTGCGGTGCAGCGTCACTGGGCAGCTGTTCACCCAGCTGGAGAAGACGCGGGTCTATCAGCGGGCACGCATGTTCGCCGTGCAGCTGGAGGGCACGCTGGCGGTGGACGCCGGTGGCGTGACGCGGTCGGTGATGAGCATGGTCGGCGAGGAGCTGAGTTACCGCTTCGTACGCGGCGTCCGCGTCGACCCCTTGCTCCCGCTCTTCCGCCTCTGCGGCCACAGCACCATCTTCACCGTCGTGCCGAACATGACTGGGCTGTACTCGAGCGAGGCGGCTGACGACGGCGCGGAGGGTGGGCTGCTGCGGCGCATGTTTGAGTGGCTCGGTAAGCTGATCGGCAACATGGTGCTCTGTGGGACGCTGAAGGTGCCCCTCGACTTCCCGCGTCTGCTGTGGAAGACGCTCACCTTTCAGGAGGACACGATCACGTTGGCCGACTACGCGTACGACATCGACGACAACATCACCGCCGCCCTCGAGGACGACGAGTTTGTGCTGAGTGACGACTTCTTCGCCTCGCTGCCGGAGCACGTGCGGGCGAGTCCGGCCTTCTTGAAGGGTCTCCATGGCAGCGGTGGTAACAGCGGTGGTGGTGGAGACGGACACGGTGTTGAGGGTGCTGTGCACTCCGCCATGGCCTCTACACGTCCACTGCGGCCGTACGTGTGCATGACGCCGGCGATGAGCATGCAGGACATGAGCCACCTGGCGCTGGAGGAGCTTGAGGAGTTTGCTGCGGATGCAGAGGCAGCCGAGGTGCGTCGGCGTCGTGCCCTCGCACAAGAGGCGCTGCTGCACCAGTACGACCCCGCCTTCCTCGCGATGCGGGCCGGGCTGACTTCGGTGGTGCCGGCCGCCTCCCTGCGCTCGGTGCGGTGGGAGGACCTGCGGGCACGCGTGTGCGGCAACGGCGCGGCCTCTACCGAGCACGTTCTCGCCGAGCTCGACATGTCCCCCCTTCCGCCCTCGATGCGGGCGATGCTGACGCAGGTGCTGAGCAGCTTCACGGAGTCGCAGCTCTCTCGCTTTCTGCTCTTCTGCTCGGGCCAGAGCCGCATCCCGCTGCCGGAGAAGGTGCTGGTGAACTGCGGGGATGAGGCGGGCAGGCTGCCGACAGCGCACACGTGCTCACCGATTTCGCTTCTCCTGCAGCCCTGCTCCACTGCGGCGGAGCTGCAGAACAGTCTCGAGGCCTGCCTGACGCACGCCGCGGAGTTTGGGTTCGTCTGAGAGGCACAGGAAGCAGCTGTGACAGCCGCGAGGCCATACTGCCTCTCTTGAAAGCGGCTTCTTCTGCTTTAAATTGTTGAAAGTCTAAAGCGCCAGATGTCAATTTCGTCTTCACTTTTGTTTTTCGCTCACCGTCGGTGACTCCGTGCTTCTTCTCGTTTTCATTTTTCTTCCTCTTCCACTGTTCAGTATTCTGTCGTTATGTGCGTGCTTCTTTGTGAAAAAAAAAACCTAGCTATTGCGTTGCTGTGTTGGATGCTTTCTCTCTTTCAAAATGTGGGCCAAGAGCAGTAAGGCAACGGAAGAAAGGCCAGAAGCTGAAGAGAAAAGCAGCAAAAAAAAAGAAAGAGGTGGAGAGAACGCGATGGGGTTGAGGGCTGCGTGGTAGCAGCTGTCTTTCTCTTCTCAATCGTCACACCAGTGTGTGTGTGTGTGTAGATGTATCACCAAAGCAGGCCGGATGATAAAGTCGACGAACGTAAAAGACACGGAGGGAACTGTCGGATGTGCGAACCGTTTGAGACTTCAAAGCCAAGAACAAGAAGTGTTGCCTCTTCTCACTACGTTCAGACCACGCACATGCACGACTCTCTTTCTCCCTCCTCTCTCTCTCTCTCTCCTTTGCACTCGCTACATATATTATTTTATCTCTTCTTCCGTCTACCATTTTGTTTTATGTTTGCTGCCTGGGGCAAGTAAAGCTACGGGTACACAGAGGTGAGTGCCTTTCTCTTTTTTTTTTTTTCCTTTCTTTGTGTGAGTGTGATCTACCCCGCGAAGCTTGACGTTACTGCGTTCCGCAATAGCGCAGCGAGAAACCTAAAAGAGCACAGCGCTCATCTTCGCCAACTCAAACAGCGGAGGAAAGAGAGCGAGAGAGCGTCGTCACGTTTTGCCTTCACTACACCAAAGAAAAGAAAAGACTTACTTTTCCCGAATTATTCTTTCTTGCTTTCTTTCTTAATAATTTGCCAAATTATGTACAAACAGCGAAAGACGGACGCCTCGCCGCTGTCGGCGGCGGCAGTTGCCGGGGGAGATGTACAGACGGCACCAGAGAGTGCTTCCCCTTCGCACGCCGCCGCCGCAGTGGCGACCTCCACCACCCACCTCGGTCGCCTCACCGGCCGTGCCGCGCCACATCACCACCCAACTGCACTGCCAGACAGTTGTCGTGCGTGTCGGCGAGCAGTTCGGCGAGTTTGAGTGCGACGTGTTCCGTCACACCCGCCCTGGCGGAGCGGCGGCGCAGCGCTCGTTCAGGGGGTCCCACAAGTCGGGCCCGTCCACGATGAATCACCACACTGCTAATGCAGCGGCGGCTTCTCCAACCTCCTCTCACAACGGTGCCGCCGCCGCCGCCTCTGCTGATGCTGCGGGAGACGAGATCGGCGCGGATCAGCGACACAACGCCGCGCTTATCGCCCTCTCCCCACGCCAGCCCACCACGATGGACGGCGACGACGCCGACGGCCTGCGTGATCTCATCAGCGTTGACTGCACCGACGAGGACGTGGCACGGTGGCAGCTGCTCATCTACACGATTCAGCATCAGGGGCAGAACGCCGGCAAGGCGGGCGGGCGGCAGCGCAACCAGGCCGCTGCTGCTGATGGCAACGCTGCGAGCGTCACGCCCAACAGTACGGTGTCTGCTGCCCACTCCGCAGCAGGAAAGGCAGCCGCCGCTGCCTCCTCTGCCGGCGGTGGCGGTGGGGAGGCGAAGGAGCCCGCCTCGCTGGATGAGCTGCCACTGCCGGAGAACGCGAAGGTGTGCTTCTTCCAAACCCTCTCGACGTCCAAGCTGAACAAAGTTGTGAAGCTGGAGCCGGGCCGCCGCTTCACGGTGCAGGTGCGCTGCTACTCCCGCGCGACCTCGCAGTGGAGCCCGTGGTCGGAGCCGCTGCAGACCGCCACGCAGTTCCCCGTCGTCACCCGCATCGTCGAGATCGGCTCCGACTACGTTCACTGCACGTGGGACCGCGCCTCACAGCGCAACGAGGAGGGCATCGCGAAGGAGGTGGACACGGAGACGACGGACTGGTGCCGCAGCATCCCAAACTTTGAGCTGCGTTTCCTGCGGGAGACGGATATGGCCGAGCACTACTGCGGCGCCTTCGAGGCGGGCTGCCGCTCGCAGACGGTGCGCTCGCTCCAGCCGGGCACCGCGTACATCGTGCTGATGCGCTACATGACACTCATCCACACCATGCGTGAGTGGACCGAGGTGACGCGACTGGTCACGGAGAGTCCGCTGGAGGTGGTACTGCAGTCGCGCGGCGAGGACACCTTCACCTTCAGCTGGGGGCGATCGACGAACAACGCCGTGGGCACCGCCTCCAGCCGCCTCGCCTCGTCGTCCAACGCGGAGCCGTCTGCCACGGCCTTTCTGGAGGACGGCGGTGATGCTACGGCCGCGTCAACGGCGTCGGTGGCGGGGTATATGCTGCCGCGTGTGCCCGTGCACGAGTACGAGGTGACCATCGAAAGCGCCGATCTCCGTTTTGACGCGATAACGGTGCCCGCCTCGGTCGACCACCACACGATGGACCACGTCTACCCCAGCACGTCCTACTCCATCTGTGTGCGCGCGCTCTCGGAGGAGGGCCGGTGGGGCGGTCGGTCCCTTCCGCTTGTGGTGCGCACGGCGGACCGGCCGGTGGTGGCGGTGGCGGCCGTCGGCGAGTCGTTTGCGTCCTTCTCGTGGACGCGCCGGCAGGAGGAGGCGCTGGAGGCGCAGCTCGAGTACCGCGTGCAAAGCCTGACCTCCGCCTACCGCCAAGGCGAGACGATCTCGCTGCCCACCACAGCTGCTGCTGCGGCGGCGCGGCGTCTGCTGAACGTGGAGCACCTCCGTGCTGGCAGCCACTACACCATCACGCTGCGGATTGCGATTGGGACGGCGTGGGGTGCCTGGACGGAGCCGCTGCGCTTCACGACGGCCCCCAGCGCCGCCCTCACGTTTCTGGAGAGAGGCGAGGACTTCCTGACGCTCAACTGGCCGTCGACCGGCCTCGCTGCCGCCACCGAGGAGGATACGCCGGCGGTGTACAACATCGTTGTGGTGAAGTGCGGCGGCCCAACGGGCGAACGCACTGCTGTGCTGAACGAGCGTGTGACCCGCGACACGACGCAGCGGGGCTTCCGTGTGAGCGACCTGGAGGCGAACACGACCTACGACGTGCAGTGCCGCACGTGGCAGCGCAACCCCATGACGGGCTTCGAGGGCTGGGGTGAGTTCTCTGCCCCGGTGCGCATGCAGACCCTGCAGCCAGTTGCGCTGCACGTCTGGGATGTTGGCGAGGACTTCATCCACGTGGTGTGGCGCCGCGGGCTGGCCGAGCAGAGCGGCGACCTCGCCGGAGCTGTCACATCCGTGAGCGGCGAGAGCGTCGATGGCACATCTGGCGCCACCACAGCGGACTGGGACCGCCTCAAGTACGAGGTGGTCGTCGGCTGCGTGAACACGGGCCAGGATGACCTTCTTCACCGCCAGGTGCTGGACACCAGCTTCACCATCTCGCAGCTGAAGCCGTCCACCACCTACACAATATCCGTTCGCGCCTGCGACGAGCAGGGCCAGTGGGGCCTGTGGAGCAGAGTGAAGGTTCTCACGCTGGCCTCCGTCAAGACGACGTTGAACGAGATTGGCGAGGACTTTGCCCGACTCGTGTGGCAGCGCTGCGGTGCGGACGACAACGCCGACCTGCACGACGTGACGGTCGCCGACATGTTTGTCGCCAAGTACAGCATTCTTGTCTACGCGAAGGAGCTGCCCGGGATGCCGGTTGTGGCGCACGGCCCGAGCGGCTACGAGGAGGGTGGCGGCCGGTCCGATGTCGTGCAGCACGAGGTCGTCTCCAGCGAGCACACGTCTCTCCGGGTGGGGGACTTGCTGCCCGACCGCGAGTACGTGGCTGTCGTCCGCGCCGCCACGTCGAGTGGGCGGTGGGGCCTCTGGAGCAGGCCGATCCGCTTCCGCACCAACCCGCAGTTCCGCATCCCGGCCCAGCAGCTCACGATTGGCGAGAACTACGTGAGCGTTGTCTGGAGCCGTGGCGACGCCCTCGCGACGCAGGCGAAGGCCGCTGCCGCCGACAACGAAGATGGCGAGGTGCTGCGTGGCGACTTGACGGTGACGGGCCAGGAGCTGCGCATCCACGGCGTTACAACGCAGTACGCGAAGGAGTACGCGCTCGAGCCCGACGTGCGGGAGCTGAAGATGTCAGAGCTGCTGCCGGCCTGCGCCTACACGATCCAGATCCGCGTGCGGGGCCGCTCCGGCTGCTGGGGCCTGTGGTCGAGCCCGGTGCACATTCTGACGCGTGGCACCATCGCAGTAACGACCGACGAGGTGGCCGAGGACTTCATTGCGGTGCGGTGGGAGCGGCGGCGCGTCGCGAACCCCCACCACTACCCAACAGGACGCGGCATCGTCACGTCGTACCACCTGCGGGTGTACAACGCGGACGGGGTGCGCATGGAGACCTTCCTGGGCGACGGCGACTGCCCCTACCGCGTTACCGGGCTGAAGGCGAACACCTACTACTGCATCGAGCTCAAGGCGAACTATAACGACGAGGAGTGGGGCCTCTGGAGCGTGCCGCTGTGGTGCCTGACGATGCAGCCCATGCGCATCCAAGCCAAGCTGATCTCCGAGGAGTTCTGCTGCCTGCAGCTCGCGCGGCCGAATCAGCAGCGCCGCCTCCCCGAGGACGACGGCAACCCACCGACCGAGGAGCGCGTCCTGGCGCACGGCCGGGTGCGGCCAACCATCATGCTCTGCGTCACGTCGCCCATCCTGTCCAAGTCGCCGTACAACACCACCGCGCCGCCCGGTGCAGCGCAGGCGAAGCCGGCGTACCTCAACGACGCCCTCCCGCCCGACGCCGCGGATCAGCGGCTTGTCTACCAGACCGAGCTGCTGAACAGCGCCGAGACGGTGGAGCACACCGTGCCGAACCTGCGGTGCAACACCGTGTACAGCATGTCGGTGCGCACGAAGCTGGCAAACGGAGAGTGGGGCATGTGGTCGCCCTCCCTCGTCTTCGCCACCGTGCCGGCCACCCGTGTCTCCTTCACGAGCATTGGGGAGAGCTTCGTTGGGGTAGAGTGGGTGCGCCACGCACAGGTGATCCCGCCTGCGATTGCGTCGCCGGAGAAGGTGGTGCTCGGCGTGGCCACCATCACCGCCTCGCGCGTGCGTGTGCGGGAGAGCGGTGGAGCCTATCAGCACACGTACACGGTGGAAGGAGCCACCACCTCGCTGCGCATCGACAACCTTGCCCCTGCCACCACCTACATGGTGTGCGTGCAGACCTTCAACGACAACTACGAGTGGGGCGTGTGGAGCGAGGAGCAGAAGGTGCGGACGGTGCCTGGCATGGACATTCACGTCCAGCACGTCTCGGAGGACGCGCTGTGGGTGTCGTGGTCGCGGCGCACCGACCTGCACGTCGGCGGCGACGCGGACACCGTCTTCAACGTCAACATCTCTGCCCGCACCTTTGAGGTGTGCATTCTCGGCGAGGGCGGCTTCACCTACACGCAGGAGACGACCTCGACGGCGCTCTTCTTCCGCGGGCTGCAGCCCGACGCGGTCTACACCGTTCACGTTCGCGCGCTCTTTGGGCTGTCGGATCACTGGGGCCTCTGGTCCACGCAGGCCTTCCGCACGAAGCCGCGCCTGCGTGTCACCTTCGGCAACATCGGGGACCACTTCGTGATGCTGGAGTGGCGCCGGCACCTGCCGAAGCCAACAGAGGCGGAGCTGCGGCTCACCACGCAGTCGGCGAGCCGCGAGGGCAAGGGGCGACAGAGTGTCGTGAACGCTGCGAGCGGCGCCGCGGATGGCACAACACGGCGGTCGATGGAGAGCGGCGCTCTCGTGCCGGCCGATCCGATGGCCCTCATCGCCGCCACCGGCTCTGCCTCACGCCGCAGCAACGCCGCTGGTGCGGCCCTCGTCGCCGGCCCCCCGCTGTCGATTGCAGAGACGGAGGACGTGGTGCAGCTGTACCGCTTCAAGGTGCAGCGCATCGGCGAGCAGCACTCCTTCATCTACAACATCGCGCCAACGGTAAGCAGCTTTCGCCTGCGTGACCTGCAGCCGTCGTCCGAGTACCGGGTGTGGGTCTGCGCCAAGGGCTACGAGGGTGTTTGGGGCTTCTGGAGCGAGGAGTCGCGCGTGCGCACGCTGCCGCGGCTGCAGCTGGCGGTGCAGAACATCGGCGAGGACTACGTCCGTGCCACGTGGAAGCGTGGAGCGTGGGCCGGCGAGTCGATGGCGGTCGAGGGCGGCGTGGAGGTGCGGCAGGTGGACGGGGCCGTCAGCGGCTACGAGGTGCGCGTGCTTGACACGGAGGGCAGTGTGGCGGCCACGACGACAACGACGTTCCGTGACGCCGGCATCACCCTCTCTGGCCTCCGTCTCTCCAGTCTCTACTCGATCCAGGTGCGGGCCAAGGACACCTACGACGCCTGGGGCCTCTGGAGTGACCCAGTCTCCTTCTTCACGCTGAAGCCCGTCACGGTGGACCTCCAGCGGGTCGGGGAGAACTTCGCCGCCGTGCACTGGTCCCGCAACGCCCCTCCCCGCACGCATCGCCGCAGCACCGACGTCGAGGACGACTTCCTCGCGGCAGCTCCCTCGCTCGCTCAGGCGGAGGAGCTGCAGGGCATGCACGCCGGCGCTGACGGTGTTCTGCACCCTGATGAGCGGGTGACGCGGTGGCACATGCGTGTGTCGTGCAACCGCGTATTTGCTGGCATGCCGCAGCTAGAGGATTACCGGGAGCTCTTCATCGAGGACGGCGAGAGTGCCCTGCAGATCGACGGGCTGCTGCCGCACGCGACGTACTCGATTGCGGTGCGCGGGCTGAACCACGCCGGGGAGTGGGGCCACTGGAGTCCGCCGCTGTACGTCTCCACGTGCCCGCTGCTCAAGGTGGGGGTTGAAATGTCCGGCGAGACATTCCTGCAGGTCGCCTGGCAGCGTCCGGCGGCGCGCATCGGCGTGACGGAGTGGGCGTCACCGATGCAGGAGGCGCCGCGTCGCGAACGCAGCCCACACGCCAGCGCCAACGCCGCTGCCGCAGCTGGTAGTGGTGCTGCTGGCGGCGGCGGGACTTCTACAGCGTCAGCGACATGAGCCACAACGCGAACAACGCGACGCTGAGCATGCCGGCGTCGGAGAGCAGCAGCCACATCCGCCCGCTCGTCTCTGGCGTGGGGCCGCTGCGCGACGGCGACGGCGCTGACGACGACGACGAGGACGGCCGTGACGGTTCGCTCTCCAACTCGCTCTCCAGCGCGGTGCCGGACTCGTACCTCTGCTTCCCGTCGGAGAGCGAGGTGCACAACTATCAGGTCACGATCCGGCCGATGCCGACGGAGCCGGCCTTCGACGAGAGCGACGAGCCGCTGGTGGACGGGGCACGTGTGTATGAGACGACGCAGCCCGGCCTGCGCCTCGGCAACCTCCTCCCCGGCTGCCGCTACGCCGTCACGGTGCGGGAGCAGCAGGTGAGCGAGGACGGCCGCCCCATCGCAGGCGTCTGGGGTGCGCCGTCCGAGGTGGTGTGCACGCAGACAGTGCCGCCGGTGCAGGTGATTCCGCAGGAGATCGGCGAGGACTACTGCCTTGTTGAGTGGCGGCGTGCCACCGTCGCTGCGGAGGTCGGCGAGTCAGCCGCCTCTGTCGGCGCTGGTGGGTCGCCGGTGACGACGGTGTTGGCTGCAGCCACGACAGCGGGTCGCAAGGCGGTCGAGTTCCAGCTGCAAACGCGGCGCCTCAACCGCGATGGTGTGACGCTGTACGAAGGTCCGCTTTCGCTCGACTCTGTCGTCTCGGTGCCGAACAGCGTGAGCACCTACCACATCCCCAGCCTCGTCCCCAGCAGCGTCTACGAGGTGCGGGTGCGGGCGAAGATGGAGGGCGGCCAGTGGGGCATCTGGAGCCTCGCCACGCGCTTCCTCACCCAGAGCCGGCTGGAGCTGCGAGTCGACATGGTGCAGGAGGTCGCTGTGCGGCTGTCGTGGTGCCGTGCGCGGGCGAGCGTGTCGACCGGGTCTGACGACGCCGACGACGAGCACGAGGACCCAAGCCGGCCCCAGCCGCTGGAGAGCGAAGCCAGTATTGACGCAATGAGCCGGAGCGGTGCAGCCCTCTCGCCTGTTGCGGCAAGCGAGATCACCGTCGCCCCGCACGTCATCTTGCCGAATGACGCCGTGAGGGAGTACGAGGTGGTGTTGGAGGGCATCAGCTGCGAGCAGCACCGCCGCCTGAAGTTTGCGCAGGAAACGCAGTCCGCTTTTGTCGAGGACTTGGTGCAGGACAACCTGTACTGCGTCTCGGTGCGCTCGCTGAGTGAGCAGCAGCACTGGTCCTACTTCTCACCCAAGGTGACGGTGCTCACCCTTGCCGCGGTGCAGGTGCGGGTGGCGCAGTACACGGAGTCCACCGCCGTGCTGGAGTGGCAGCGGCCGCAGCCGGACGTGGCGCGCTTCTCAGAGCTGCTGGGCCGTCAGCAGAAGGAGGCGCTGCAGCAGTGCGACGAGCGGGAGCGCCGCGAGTTGTTTGAGATGAAGCGCAAGATCCAAGAGCAGGAGAGCAAGGGCGAAGGCGCCGGCGCTGGTCGGCTGGTCGACTCGGCCGCCAGAGAGGAGCACAACGCGATGCTGCGTGTGGAGGCGACGCTGCACTACCAGATGGACCGCATCGTCGTGGGCAACGCGGAGAGCACCGGCTACGAGCTCCGCCTCACCCTGCAGGACGGCGCTGTCTGCCTGCCCTTCATCGCGGAGGTGGAGCGGCTGCGCTTGCGGCCCTCCAAGATGGCGCGTGCGGCGAGCACACGTGACCTGCTGAACAATTCGCGCCGCCCCGGTCCTGGCACGTCGACGACGCGGGGCTTCTTCAACAACACGATGCCAAGCAACATGAGCAGCCGCGAGCGCAAGAAAGAGGTGACGCTGAAGATGTCGACGACGCCGGCGGGGCAGTCCGTGTTGCTGTCAACGACGAGTGGCCTGCTGGGAGTACCTGGTGCGTCGGGCAGCGGTGCGCCGGCGGCAGCGGGCGGCACGACGGGGTCGGCCACGGTGGACGCGGCGGTGGAGCTGCTCGACGTGCAGCTGCAGTCCGGCGTCACGCAGGTGCTCCTGCAGGGGCTGAGCCCCAACGCGTCCTTCTCGGCCACCGTGCGGGGCCGCAGCTCGCCCGAAATGTGGCAGCCGTGGAGCCCGCCGACGCACCTGGAGACCCTCGCCCTCGTGCAGCTCGACCAGAGCCGCTTCGGCGAGCACTACATCAACCTCTACTGGTACCGCGAGGAGGCGGCCACGATGGCGGCGACGGCGAAGGAGACGGAGGAGTACCGGCGGCTGCAGCACGAGTTCCACAACTTCACGGAGCACGACCTGGCCAGCCAGCGCGAGACGCTCGGGGCCGACGAGTACCACTCCCTCATCAACCGCCTGCGACGGCTGCGTGTGCTGCGCCGCCTCGCCACGGCACGCGTCCGCCGGCACGCGGAGGGTCAGCTGGGCCTCTTGACCGACCCGAAGTGCCCAATCCGCGGCTTCCAGCTGCGCGTCGTGGACGAGGCCGGCGCCATTACGGAGCACTACCTCCCCAACAACTCAGACACCCCGACGCTGAGCTTTACCGAGACGGGGCTGCAGCCAAACAACATGTACGTCTGCCGCCTCTGCCCGGATTACGGCGACGATGTCTGGGGCTGCTGGACCGCGCCGCTGCGGTACATGACGCACAACCTGATCCAGCTGGATTTGACCTACATCAGCGAGACCTTTGTCGACTTAGAGTGGTGGCGGCTGGACAACAAGGAGGTGGCGAGGCGCGACGTGCACGACACCCTGCTCAGCAGCCGCTACGCCGAGGAGGCGCAGGTCTACCAGCTCCGCATCACCCACGCCAACGCTGCGACGGGGGCGGAGGTGGAGGAGTTCCGCGACATGCAGGCAACCAACGTCCTGCGCATCAACGCTCTCCTGCCGGATACCAAGTACACGATTGCTGTGCGGGAGTGGGACGCGAAGGGGGACTGGGGCCTCTGGTCAGCGCCGTGCTCGTGTGTCACCCTACCAGGCATCGAGACGGTCGTGACAGACGTCAAGGAGTGCAGTGCGCGGGTGTCGTGGTCGCGCGCGGCGCCGCGCATTGACTACGAGAGCGACATGCACGTCCTCGAGGGCAACGTCGAGACGACAGGCTTCTACCTGCGGCTTGAGGAGATGCCAGTAAACCCGCGGGCTGCCGCTGACGCCACGGACGGTGCTGCGCGTGGCGGTGATGCGGTGATGACGAATCCGCTAGAGGTCTACGACGACAGTCACTCCGACCTTGCCGAGAGCGCCGGCAAGCTGTCGATGGACCTCGACGACACGCGCCTCATGAACTCCTCGTTTCACGGCATCCCGGCCGTCTCCAACGAGGAGAAGCCGCGCGTGGCGGAGGTGGACGAGCTCGAAGGCACGCTGGCCTTTGGCTTCCAGCGCGGCGGTCCCCTTCCACCAGAGCAGCACCCGCAGCCCTATGACGGCTTCGTGCCGAACGCCTCGGGGCTGCTCTCTCTCAACTCCCTCGGTCAGCAGCGGCCACGGCAGCACTACCTGCTGGTGCGCAAGATTGCCTCGAGCACGGAGCTGCAGGCCGCCTTGGCGGATCTGAACCCGCAGACGATCTACTGCGTGCAGGTGATGACGGAGACGACAGGGGGCCAGGTCGGGCCGTGGTCGACGCCGCACTACTTCATCACGATGCCGCGCCTCCGCCTCTCCCCTGCCTCCATCCACGAGCACTACGCGACGCTGCAGTGGGGCCGCATGGCGCTCGCACCGCTGGCGACGCTCGTGGCAAGCAGCACGGGGTCCGGCGTCCCTGGCGTGACGAGCAGCAGCAGCAGCGCTGGCGGCAACCACATCAACGGTGCAGCAGCAGCAGGGGCAGCCGCGGCAACAGTGGGCAGCAACGGGAACGGCAACGCTGGTGGTCGCCGGAGCAGCTACAACGCCGCCGATGCGCACATCGGCCGCGTGACGCTGCCCACCGCGAAGGTGGTCGCCTACGAGCTGGAGGTGAACGGCGTCGGCTGCGAGTTTGCGCTCAGCACGCGTCTCGACACCAGCGCCGCTGCTAACACCTTCCGTGTGCTGGGTCTCGCGCTGGACTCTGTGTACACGGCGCGTGTCCGCTCGATCAACGAGGCGGGCGAGGCGAGTCTGTGGTCGGCTGAGCGGACCTTCGTGACACTAAAGCAGCTCGTCGTGAGCCCGAGCGAGATCACCGAGAACCACATCGCGGTGGAGTGGGGCAGGCCCGAGCAGAGCCCCGAGCACTACCGCGCGCGCCTCGCGCAGAAGGCGGAGCGAGACGAGATGGCGATGGTGGCCGCGTCGGCGTCGCTGCGGTCGGCCAGCGCGAGCCCAGCTGGCGGTGGCAACGCAGGCCCCTCCGCGCACATGGCCCTTCCCGCCCCTTTCCTGTCGACGACGAGCATGTCGCCAGCTGCCGCCGATACCCCCGCACCCGCCCTCTCCTCTGGCCGTGGCGACTCGGTGTCGGTGTCGGTTGGTGCCCGTGACGCCCTCAAGTACCACATGCGCGTCTACCACGCCACCGAGAACGTGCCGCCTCGCCTCTTCCTCGACAAGCACCTCAACGGCAACGTGGTGAATCTAACGGTGAATGCGCTGAGCCCCAACGCGATCTACCTCATTTACGTCCGCGCGATCAACCAGGATGGGGTGTGGAGCGAGTGGTCTGAGGGCCGCTGCGTCTACACGATGAAGCCGCTCCTTTCCACCATCGCCACCGTCGGCGAGGACTTTGTGCGGGTGCAGTGGAGCCGCGACGCGCCGGAGGAGCTGCACTACGCCCCTATTCCCGCCGCGGGAGGCGAACACAACTCGGCAGCCGCGACGGCGCACGCGAGCGCAGCAGCGACACCGATGTCCGGACGCAGGACGGCAGCACCCGGTCGCCGGAGTACGGCGAGGACGAGGCCTTTGCTCAGCCGCTGCGCAGTGACGGCGCGGTGGCCGCGGCGACGGCCGGCGACTCGCCCGGCGCGGCGCTGAAGTGGCAGCGGCGGCGGCGCTTCCAGCTGCTGGACAAGCCGAACGACGAGGTGGGCCCGGTCTACCGCACTGCAGCCACATCGATCCTCTCCTTCGTCCTATCGGTGCGCCGCTCCGATGAGGCGGAGGGCTACACGGTGGAGGTGCCCGGAGACGTGCATCAGCACACGCTGCCCTCGCTGCAGCCGGACTCGATCTACCTGGTCAGCGTGCGCGCGAAGTACGGCAGTGGTGAGTGGAGCCCGTGGAGTGACGTCGTCCGCACCGGCACCTACAACCTGCTCGCCACCGATGTGAAGGAGGTGGGGGAGGACTACTTCTCGGCGGCGTGGCAGCGCAAGTCGAACACGATCCAGATGAGCGCGCTGCACATTGGCAAGGTGGAGGAGACGGTGTGCTACGAGGTGCGCGTGCGTGACTACTCGGACGTCCCACTGGGGGAGGAGGACGCGGAGCTCGTCCGGCAGCGTGATGCGGAGGGCCGCAGCCTGTTCCTCCACCCGAACCAGCGGCACTGCGTGATGCGGGAGCTGCTGGCGAACCACCGCTACCGGCTCGCCGTGCGCCGGTGGTACCAGCCGCACGACGGCTTCGCACCTGCAACTGCGACAACGACAACAGCAGGCGGGGAGGGCGATGCTACTGGTGCTAATGTGCTAGTGGTGGTGGTGGTGTCGGGGCGGACAGCGTGGCCGGCCTGATTGCGATGTACCGCGACAACCCAAAGGTCTCCTTCGACCCTGTTCTCCGTGAGTCGATGGAGCGGGCACGCGCCGCCCCCGGTGTGTGGAGCGAGGCGGAGTACATCGTCACCCTCAGAGGGATGGTCTGCACGGTGGAGCGTGTCGGGGAGGAGTTCTTCCAGCTGCGCTGGGCTCGCGACCCGCGTGCGGTGCCGCTACCGGTGCGCCGTGCGATGCCCGTGAAGGCGGTGCAGACGTATCAGCTGCGTATCGACGAGATGCTACGCGATGGCACGGCTGTCGAGACGACTCGTGGCAGTGGCACGCTGCACCTCGATGAGCTGATGCCGCCGACGGAAACCACCTATTTCGGCAAGTCGCTGAAGCCGAACACGCTCTACAAGATTGAGGTGCGGTGCTGCATCGAGAAGACGTGGGGACGGTGGAGCCGACCGGTCTACGTCGTCACGCTGCCGTGTCTGCAGGTCGAGCTGGACCGCATCGGCGAGGAGTGCGCCACCATCACGTGGCGACGCCCGCGTGAGCCCTTGACGCTGCCAGACGGCGAGGTTGCCGTGCTCGGTGACGACGAGGAGGCGGACGGCACGTACCAGCTCGAGGTGTCGGGTGTGGGCTTCACCTATCAGGTGTCGAAGCGCTTCAAGGCCTCACGGTCGAGCTACACCGTGAAGCACCTCGATGCCGACTCGCTGTACTTTGCGCGGGTGCGGTGGGGCGATGGCGTGAACCAGTCGTGGAGCCTCTGGAGTGAAACGGCGTGCTTTGCGACCTTGAAGCCCATTCAGCTGCAGCTGTCAACGCCAACGGAGCACTTCGTGAACGTTGCGTGGAGCCGACCGAGGCAGACGGCAGAGGAGTACGTCGCGCGCATTGAGAAGCAGCAGTCTGGCACGACAACGACAACGACAGCGACATCAACGCCGCCACCGCAGCTACCCGGCACCGACGCCCCAGCCAACGCCACCGCCGCGACACAAAACGCAGCAGATCAGACGGAAGGCTCAGCGATGCTGGGCCGCAACTCCTTCGTCTCCTCGCTCGTGTCCACCGTGCAGCTCGGCAACCCCGGCTCCCTCGCCTTCCACCTCTGCGTCTTTAACACGCAGGAAACACCGTCGGCCGCTGTCGTCGACAAGCAGTTTCACAAGGACGTCACGCAGTACCGGGTGAGCGGCCTCAGCGCTGACACGCCCTACGTCGTGATCATCCGCGCCTGCTGCGAGGCCACCGGCGACTGGGGCCTCTGGAGCGACGAGCGGCCCTTCCGCACGCTGCGGCTGCTGGCGCCGACGGTGGCGAGCGTGGGTGAGAACTACGCGGAGATTACGTGGGAGCAGGGCGAGGGGGCCGAGCCGCAGCGCGCCGCGGAGGCGGCCGGCGGTGCGGTGCGCGGCGCGCCGGCTATGGCGACCAAGTACCTGCTCGTCCTCCGCTCTACCCAGTACGGCACGGCGGAGCAGGAGATCGCGCCAATGGACTGCGATGGGCCGGAGGGGCAGCACGAGGCGCCGTGCTACCGCCTCACGCAGCTGCACCCGGGCACCGAGTACGCCGTGGCGCTGCAGCCCTGCTACGGCGGCAGCGGGGACTGGGGCCTGTGGTCGCAGGCGGTGCTCTTCACGACCCTCCAAACCCTGCAGCTGTCTGCGACGGTGAAGGGGACGTCCGCGGACCTCTCGTGGAGCCGTTTCTGCCCTCCCCGTGCGGTGGAGATTGCCGACCCGGCGACAGACGGGCAGACGGCGGACCTGGGCGGGGAGGCTGGGCAGCAAGCAAGTTCCTCTCGCCACCTCACCCCAGGCCGCCATCCTCCTACCTTCCGTGGGTGGTGGTGGTGGTGGCCTGGCTGCCCCGCTTCTCAGCACCCGCACCGTGTCGCGCTATCAGCTGGTGGTGTACCGCGAGTCGGACTTCCTGGCCCTGCGGCAGCAGCGGGTTTCGATGGAGGCGAGCATGTCGACCGCCGTCCGCTCCTCCAGCTCTCTCATCCCGGCCCTCGCCATCAACGTCAAGTCCGGTGGCGATCCGCTGGCCGGCACGGGGCTGGCGAGCCCGGTGGATGGGTTTACCGGTGAGTCGAGCAGCGGGCCGCGGCACAGCGTGGGCTTTTTTGGCGCCACACCGCCGCCGTCGTCATCGTCGTCGCAGCAGCAGCAGCAGCAGGGCTCGCCGCCGACGCGGCAGCAGCGCCTCTTCTCTGACGTCGCGGCATCCGCAGCGACGCATATGCAAACGACGATTCCAGACATGGACATGGCCGCTCTCGTTGACCTCGAGGCTCCTGCCGCGTCCTCCAGTGCCGCGACCATCTTTCTCTTCCGCAAAACGTATGACCTGACCGACGCGACGGCAACGGCAACGCAAGGCAAGGGAGCAGGGCTGCGAACGAATTCGGGGAACATGGTGGAGCACGTTGAGGGCTTGACGCCCGACACGACGTACATCGCCCGCCTGCGTGCCATGGACCTCTTCGGCCACTGGGGAGCCTTCGTTGAGCAGCGCCTCATCACGCCGCCCGTGCCGCCGTCGCACATCGTACTGCGGCGCGTCAACGCACAGTTCTGCTCGCTGCAGTGGTCGCCGCCGCCGGCAAACGTGCACGCCACGACGACGGCGACGGGCGAGGCGTTGGAGGCAGCAGCTGGAGCGGCGGCGACGGCAACAACGGACACCGCTGCTGCTGCTGCTGCTGCGCAGTACCGCTACATCATCGAGCAGAGCTTCGTGTCCTCGGATGCCGCACAGGGCACGTCAGCAGGTGGTGGCCCTGGCAGCGCTGGTGGTGGCGGCGCTGGAGGCGGGTCCGGAGGTGCTGGTGGTTCGTCTCGACGTGCCGGTGGCGCAGGTGCTGCTGCTGGTGGTGCTGCGGCCTCGGCTGCTGGTGCCGGCCTCGAGTGGCACGTCGTGGACACCGTCGAGGATGCCACCGTCTGCGCCGTCCGCATAAGTGGCCTGCTGGCGCGCATGCGCTGCCGTGTGAAGTGTGCCCGTCGCCACATCACGCCCCCTGCTGCAGCGACGAACGCGGAGGACGGCTTCGCGGAGTTTTCTGCCTCACCGCAGCCCGCCACGTTTCTCGGCCCCTACAGCGAGTACTCGGAGGTGGTGGCGGTGTCGAGCGGGACGCCGCCGGAGGGCATTCAGGACCTGCACCTCACAACCCTCTCCCTCAACGCCGCGACGCTGGAGTGGCTGCCGCCGCCAAAGCCGTCTGAGGCCGCAGCTGGTCGCTACTCACGCCCGCACTACCGCGTCTACCTCGCCAACACAACGGACCAGCCCTACCCAATGCTGCTCGCCACGGTGCACCGTCCCACCTACGCGCTGACCAACTTGACCCCCGCGACGGCCTACACGGTGCAGGTGGTGGCGGAGAACAACGACGGCGTCAGCTTCCGCAACCCCATTCTGCTCTTCCGCACCAAGGCGGAGGACGACACGACGGTGTCGCGGCAGGAGGAGGGCTCCGCGAAGGAGGCGGCCACCGCGGCAGCGCCGCTGGGCGAGATCGTGCTCTTTCACGGCCCCCGCGCCGTGCAGCAGCTCGAGGACGACGCCTTCCTGAGCGGGGAGGAGGCGGAGGAGGTGGCCGACATCCCCTCTGCGGCACGCCGCCTTGCCGGTGGCCCCTCGCCGCCGTCCCCGGCGTTGCAGCGTGGCCGCGGTGGCCGTGGCGGGGCGGCCGGTCGTGGCGCACGCGCTGCTGGCAGGGACTCGCTGAAGAGTGGCGACCTCGCGGCACGCCCTGCAACGTCGCCGCAGCGCTCCGAGTCGAAGAAGCGGAAGACTTCTGTGGCCCGTGGTCGCAGCACGAGCGTGAAGGAGAAGCCCAAGGCGAAGCCCAAGGCAAAGGGCGAGGCGACAGCGGGCAAGCGGAAGAAGTCGGGCGGGGCATCGACGTCGCAGGAGCCGCCGGCGAGCACCACCAAGTCTCAAGGCAACACACGCCTACCTCCGCTCGCAAAGACGATGTAGGCGCGGTTCAGGTTGCAGAAGACGTGAGTCTTTTTTTTTTTTTTCAGCGATGTTTCGTTAATAGAATCATCACTGCGTGAACACCACTACTTGTATCCGCCACCGCGCTGCACCTTCTGGCAGAGGCGCACGTTACGCGGCAGGCGGCTATAAAACGTGGTGAAGAGAGAGAGCGAGAGTGGGAGATTGGCGGGGCTGTTGTGGGGATCACCCACGCGCGCCATCCATGTACATATTATTCATGATTACTTTTGCATTATTCGTGTGTGGCTGCCGTTGAGCAATGTTTACTACGTTTTTTTTTTTTGGAATGTGGCATTTTGTGCGATCTCTTTCTCTTTCTTTGTGCGGGTGATACTTCTTTTAAATGAAGCGTGTCTGCTTTACCTCAATATATCTTTCCTTCAGTGCTGGGCTCAGCAAGAGCTGCTTTTTTTTTTTCATGGCTCTTGGCGGCGCTTGACTGCGTACGCACACACGTATTCTCTCTTTTCCCTGTTTGTTGTTTCTCGTCCTTTTTTCTTTTTCGCTTGCCTGTAGAGCTTCAATTTTGACATTGGCACTTGTCTTGCCACCGAATGTATGTAGCTGCACCACGATGGTGTGTTGAACAACAACAACAAGAGAGAGAGACTTGATGATGAACACGGCGAAAGAAGGATTTGAGAAGCCGTAGTTGCGGTGCCATTGCCAAGACCTGCTTTTCCTAACTCAGTGCCTCGTTAAGGTGCTGTAGTTGCACAATGCGTGGGCTTTGGTAGGTAGGAGTGCCTTTCCACAGTCGGCCAGTGACCGGCAGCGCCACGAGATGCCCTCAGATGTCTTCTGGAGCTTGTGCTGTCAGAGCTCTGGTGCTCTCCGCTTCGCTTCTTAGGCCGGTACCTCTCATGTAAATCAACACATTGTTCCGCCTCAACAAAAGGCCCAGAAGAGACGTAAGTACGAAGAGAAGAAGAACAAAAGATAAGATAAACTGTGACAACTCCTCCCTTATTGCTTTTCTCCCTCTCTCTTTTTTTCCACTTGCATCTCACGTGCTACACTCTTCTCAGTATTGGCACGCTCGCTTTTCTAGCTCTACGAGGGTCGCTTCGCTTGTCGTCCTGCTGAGAGGGACAAATTCAGCTGAGCAGGGATCACACGTGCACGACTCAGGAGTTCTTTGACTCACGTATTCATAAATTCGGCATCGCCAGACACCATAGAAGCTACGCATAAAACTTCATAGAACAGGTTTTTTTTTTTTTTGTAATCGGTCTATTTCAACCCGCTTGTGCGAAGAATGAGCGACGACCTCTTTGACATCTTTAACGAGGAGCCACCGGCCACCGCGGCGCTCACCACGTCAGATGGCAACGCTGGTGTTTCACGTCCACCCGCTTCACTCGAGACAACACCGTCAACTGCTGCAAGCGCTGTGGGTGATGCTTCTCTCCTTCGCAGCTCACCATCTCATCCAACGAACACGGTGGACGAGATTGTGCTCGAATGTGAAGACGACAATGCCGCGCCGCCACCACCAGCACCTCAGCTTTCCACTGCGCGCACAGAGCAGCTTCGAACTCTTCCACAAGGGCCCCAACCTGTCGCCGCCAACACCGTCTCTCTCACCGCCACCGCCACAACTGCGTCGCCACCTGCGCTTGTAATGCCGCATCCCCTGCCACTGCAGTCTCTAAATACCGCCACCCCACGAAGCACTGGCAACGCGGTGGTCTTCATTCATGCCTCTGCTACACCAGTGAGTAATGGGAGAATGGACAACGCTGGGGCGTCGTCGCCGTCCTCCAGCCGGCCCCCACCTCCGGCCAGCGCTGTCTACACGGAGCAGCACAGTCAAGTGCGTGTACGTCGTGCCACCACCGCCTTTGAGCAACTCGAAGTCCGACTTGCCGAATTCCCGTACGCCACATTCACACAGTTTCGCCAGGCGGCCATTCGCCAGAGTGCAGGCCCCACGCCAGCTGTCGCGCACACCTGCGTCGGCGTCGTGACGCGCAAGTCAGACCCAAAGCAGAACGCCGGACAAGCTCGCGCCTCGCCCTACGCCGTTGTGACGCTGTGGAGTATGGAGACCATATCACCGAGCCCCGAGGCGGAGGTGAGCCTGCTGCTGTGCGGCGCCGCCTTTGAGCTGCACTACGGCCGTCTCGTGCGGGGGTCGGTGGTGGCGCTCAGCAACGTGGCCATGTGTGCACGGAAGGGGAATACTAGTGGTGGTGGTGGTGGTGCTCAGCGCACAACGAATACATCTGACATGGATGTCCTGCTCCGGGTGTCAGACCCCATGTCGGTGCGCCAGCTCGGCTTCGCTGCGGATCTCGGCACCTGCGCCTCCGTCTCGCACAAGTCAAACGAGCGCTGCAGCGTGGCTGTCAACACGCGTCTCTCGCAGCACTGCAGCTACCATGTGGGGGATCTGCGCAAGGTGGCACGCGGCACGGCGACGACTGCGACAAGATCAGGTCCGTCGCCTGCAATGAAGGGTGGGGCACTGACTACACACATGACACTGACCCCGGCTGCCGCCGTACCGCGCCGGGCACCTCTTGTGTCAGCGGCACCGCATGGAGCGTCTGTGCGTGTCACCGCCGCGCAGCAGCACCAGCACCAGCAACAGCAGCTGATGCTACGACAGCCCTCCTTTCTCGCCGTACGCGGTGCGACCGGCCTGCCAGTAGAGGACGCAGCCCAGCGCCGCGGTGTTCTGTGTGCTGGGACGGGAGTCTACGGCGGCGTGCAGAGCGGGGCTCCACTACCACTGGCGCAGCAGGTCGGGCTGCGGCCCTCCGCACAGTACCCCTCTGCCCAGTCCCTCGGCGTGTCCTCACGTGGGCTCGATGTGTTGGAGGCGGCGCGGCGGCAGGCGGTCGAGTTGGAGGAGGGGAAGCTGCTGAGGCGCTCTCTCAAGCCTGGGACAGGAAAAGAGGTAGTCGCTGAAGGGCGTCTGCGTGAGCGTGACCCGCAGGGAGAGGCGACGCTGCTGGCGGGTAAGCGCCGTCGCGTTGATGCCGTGCCGGTGGCGCGTGCATCCACCACACCCACTGCTACTACTGCTACTGCTGGTGCTGCTCCCGCCTCTACTGGTGCTGATGCGCGGCGTGTAGAGGCGCTCCGTGCGCAATTCCAGCCCCTACACCGCGGCAGCCCCGCCGCCTTCACTCCACTTGCTGGACAGAGCTCCGTGCACTCCGTCATCCCGTCTGCAGTGCAGAAAGACTATCGCCACTCTATTGTACTCAACGGCGGCACTACGACAAGTAGTGGTGGACAGAGTGGGCAGGCGGCGCTGCTGCGTGCGGCGGCCAAGGCAGCCAAGGACGTCGCCGCGCCTCCCCCGCGCACCGAAACGTCAGAGCGCGGGGCTACCCTCTACGTCAGCAGCAGCAGCAGCAGAAGATGTTCTTCCGCTCACGCTGCTTGGTGCGGTGGCGAGCCGTGTGCAGAGCGAGCACGATCACCTGCGTGGCGAGGCCGACTGGCAGCGCATCACGTCCTTTTGTGGATAAGCAGATCACGAAGGAGAAGGCGCTGACGGCGCTGGAGGCGGTGACGCAGCAGGAGATCAAGGCCTTCTACTGCTACGGCTGCCGGTGCTGGTACGCCCGTCCGCCGACCACCTGTGTCGAGCAGCACCACCGCACCGAGCTGAAGCCTGCGCTGAAGCAGTACATCAAGTGCGAGCACTGCAGCTACAAGACCTTTATCATTGGTGGCAAGGATGCGAAGGGGTGGAAGGTGTTTCCGCGGTGTCCACGCTGCCATGAGACGAGTTACTGGGTGCGAGGTGACGCCGCTCCGCAGGTTGCCGGACCAGTGGAAGAGCCCCACCCGATGTGACACGCGACGGTGCGAACGATGTGCACTGCGGGTATCTTTTCGTGTCGGCTGCAACCGTCCTGCCTGCTTTGTCGAACCGAAGAAAGAGAAATGAAAGAAAAGAAACTTTTTTCTGTGTTGCTGTGAAGAGGCGAAAGTGGAAAAAGGCGACAAGCAACAAGCGGAAATAAACACAGAAGAAAAGCAGCTTCTCTTAAAGTAAGCGACGCCATTTGACGCCTGTGCCCGTTGAGCCGCGTGAAATAGAGAGAGAGAAAGCCGGCGGTGCATTGTGTCATCATCGCAACTCTCTCTTTCTTCCCCCACGCTTCATCTTGTCTTAACACCTTTTCTCCCCTTCCTCTTCTTTTCTTGTGTGTCTGTGCCACCACTTCTTGTCAACCACAGCTCCTTCGTAAACCATTCACAGGTGCAGCGCTCTTATCGCACGCGCTCGCTCCTTGTAAATTTGCTGCTGCGTACTTCATCTGTCACACGCATTTACCGTCCAGTTAAGCCACCATGTCTGCCCCCCAGGCTCCCACCACCACTGCGACTGCAGTCCTTCGCCGCCACACCGCCCCATCCTTCTCCGGTCCGCATGGCGCCGCACTGGAACGCATCAACCGCATGATCGCCTCGGGCGACTTCGACGTCCTTTTCCACGCACTAAAGGGCTTCCGCAACGGCGTCGTCTACGGCACCCGCGTGCGGGCCCCTCACGCCCTCGTTCTGAATCTTGTCTGGAGCAAGGCCCCGTACAGCTCGATGCCGGCGAAGAAATTCAAGGGGAAAAAAACCCACCCCCCCCCCCCCCCCGCCGCGCCCCCCCCCCCCCCCCCCCGCGGGGGGGGGGGGGGGGGGGAGGGGGGGGAAAAGACCCCGGGGAAAAAACCCCCCCCGCCGTCTTGGGGGGGGGGGTTGGGGGGGGGGGGAAAAAAAAAAAAACCAACAAAAAAAAAAAAAAATAAAAAAAATCTGTGTGGTGGGCCCCCTTCCCTCTTCCCACAAAAAAAAAAATACACCCCCGCCCCCCCCGCCCGGGGGGGGGGGAGGGGGGGGGGGGGGGGGGGGGTGGTGTTTTTTTTTTTTCTCCACCCCCCAAAAAAAACGCAAAAGCACAAAAGGCGGCGCCCCAGCCCCAAAAAAAAAAGAAAAAGGAAAAGTAGGGAAGGAGGTGGGAAGGGGGGGGAGGGAAAAAAGAAGGGGGAAAAGAGGGGGGGGGAGGGGGGGAAAAAAGAGGGGGGGGGAGGGGGGGGGGGGGGGGGGGGGGGGAAAAAAAAAAAAAAAGAAAAAAAAAAAAAAAAAAAAAAACAACCACCCCCCCCCTTAATTAATTAAAATTGATCAAAAAAAAAAAAAAAAGGAAAAAAGGAGAAAGGGGGGGAAAAAAGCAAAAAAAAATGAAAAAAAAAAAAAAAAGCCACGGACAAAGAGGGCTGAGTGCTTTAAAATAAAATTAAAATGACTTAAAGAAGATGTCTTTTTCCCTTCACCATTCGTTCCAGCTCATCGATGCGTAACTCTGAGCTCCTTTTGTTGTATCATGTTAAAAGTTTCGTCACTAGTGAAATAGAAACGTTGTTGGGTCTGTGTCTCTCTCCTTCTTTCCCGTTGCTTCGCGCCGTGTAAAGCGGTCTACGCGCGTGTGTGTTTGAGTGTGTGTGCGCTCCTTGTCTTTCTTTCAGCGCCGTTGCCCGTCTCGACAATTTATCTCTTCCCCTTATTCCTCTCTTACCTCCCTCCCTACCCTTCTTCAACCCACGCCAGCTGCCTCAGCGTACGAGTGAACCAACGTGTACCCGTTGCTCTTGTTCTATTTTTTTTTTCATTTTTAGCTTCCATCTTAGCTTTTTTTTTTAGAGTACAATTTAGCTGTGTGTGGTACTCCTTTCTCGTTGCCTCTTCTTTCTACCCGCCTAACGTGCATCTTCACCCATTCTCTCCTTCTCTTAGAGGAGAAATTCAAGAGCTATGTCCTACGCCGAGGTGCAGCGCCTGCAGCGAGCGGCTCAGAAGGAGCCCTCCTACGAAGCCTTCAACGACCTCGTCACGGAGGAGCTCGCCTTTCTTGAGAAGCAGATCGAAGCCCGCGATGACGCCGTGCAGCGTGCCGCAGCGGCAGAGGAGGAGAGCGAGCAGCTCCGTCGCGAGATTGCTGCCCTGCAGAGCCACGCCCCGCAGCCCGACAGCGCCTCTGGCTCAACGATGGGGCGTGCAGAGTACCGGTCAAGGTGGACGAACTTGTTGAAGGAGTTCGGGGTGCGCAAGGAGGTGCTCTCGTTCCTGCTGTCGTACTCCGCCGAGGACTTCAAGCTGGCGGAGCTGAGCACCGTGTCGCGCTGGCTGGACACCTGGACCACGTTCTTCGCCTCCGCGGAAGGCGCGGTGCGGGAGCTGAAGCGCGAAGAGCGTGCGGCTGGCGCGGACGGCGGACTGCCGCCCACGAAGGATCTTTACGACGTGCTGGACGAGGTGTGCCGCTTGCAGCTGCAGGCCCGTACGCTGGTCGGCCGTGAGCGCTACCGCCGCAGCGCCTCCAGTGATGCCTCGGTGGACGACTTCATGGACAGCCAGCAGCAGCTAAAGGACTGGTGTCACAAGCAGCGCGACACGCTGGCCGAGCTGACAACGCTGGAGGACCTGGTGGAGTTCAGCAACTCCTTCTACGCGAATGTGCCGGTGATGGACAGCAACTTTCTTGTGCTGATGGAGCAGAGCGAGGCGTTGATGACCAACACGCGGGTGCAGGAGGCCCTGCAGGACGTGAACCGGGAGTGGGTGATGCTGACGCTGGAGACGTACGACAAGCTGCAGGCGGCGGCCGCAGAGGCGCACAGCAGCTGCCCGCTGGAGCAGCAGTGTGCGCAGTGGACGGAGTCGGCCTCGCAGCAGCTGCGGGAGCTGCTGGCTGCGGCGCAGGGAGTGCTGCGCAAGAACCTCGACGCGCCAGACGCGAAGAAGCTGGCGGCGGTGTGCGACCGCTTGTTGAAGGAGCACGACGCACACGACATCGTCTGCACCCACCTCGCCGACTTCACAGTGCGGGAGGAGTGCGTGCGGCCGCACTCGGACGCGATCAAGGCCGAGCTGCAGTCCTCGCTGACGACGACGGTCTTGACCTTCCCCCACTACGATGCCTACGGCGGCCGCACCGAGTACCGCAACCGCCTTGATGAGTTGCAGGAGTGGATCGACGTGAAGTCGCAGAAAGGCACTTACATGAAGCTGCTGCAGCGTCTGGAGACCACCAAGGCAATGATAGAGGAGCACGCCGATGTGCTCTTCCCCGACGACACCACGGCGCCGTAGGCAGAGAAGCTATCTTTTTTTTTTTCTGTAGATCATAGAATTTGAGAAGGAAGAACGTAGTGTGTGAGGAGTGTTGACTCCGATAGGCTTTCTTTTCCACTTGTTCTGTTTTGTTTCAAGTTGTATTGAAGAGGTAGTGTCGACAACAAATACGATTACTGGCAAACTCCGGCGGCAAACCTTTACAGATAGCCCTCGGCGTCGGATGTGCTGAGAAGATAAATTCGTTTCAGGCCTCTTTTTTCTTCCAGCCTGACGAAGCCGAAAAAACCGCAGAGAGCCCAAAGAGTTTTTTTTTCTCTTCCATTGACGTATTCTCCGACGTGTTCAGCACGCACTCGCACTTCGTCCTACATAAGATGGATATGACGTCTTTGTTTTTTCCGCTGCCCTGTGGACTTCATGTCGTACACCCACTCTTCTCCTCTCCCCTCCCGTCACAACTCACCCTGCGAATCTGACAGCGTCTTCCCACAGTTGGTTGACCTCCGACGAGTCGCTCGCGGCATTTGCAGCGCTTTTTCTCAACAACTTCGTCACCGAACACACACACACACACGCACGGGCCGCTGCACATCACTTTTCCCCCCAGGAGAAAGAGAACACCCTTAGTTTAATTTTTTCAGCATCTACTTTTACTATAGTGGGAGCAAAGGCGTAGGTGGCACATCGACGCACAGAAAGGGCCTAACTTTGGTACAAAGAGGTGTTCGTAGATTCGCTTCTTGACGCAGCACAGTCGTGTCGTCACACCCGTACACGCACTCGATAATACCGACAAATCAACTAGAGTGTGCTATCGTGTCACCATGGAGTCCGTCGAGGCAGTGGAGGTCTTCTCCGACAGCAGCGCGCGCTACCGCTACCGCGTTCCGGTCAGCGTAATTCGCGAGCTGCAGTACGAGGGCTCTCGCTACAGCGCCGAGTTCGACGTGGGTGGGTGGCTCTGGCGCTTCCACATCCAGGAGCGCGCCGCAGACCGGCAGCGCTTCCTCGCCCTCCACCTGCAGAGCTGCACGCCCGGCGCGGTGGCTGTCCACTTTAAGCTGACCGCCGTGTGCATCCGCGACCCCCTGCAGTCCCGCAGCAAGACCTTCAACTGCACCTTCAAGAAGGCTGGCAGCGCGTGGGGGCTGCATCAGTTCATCGCGATGGAGCAGCTGCTCCAACCGGAGAGCGGCTTCGTGTACACCGTGCAGGAGACGGGCACGCGTTGTGTGGACTTCGAGGTGACGCTGCAGGTCAACACGGGCCGCGACAACGAGCGTACGCCGCCGGTGCGCAGCGTCACGCGATCCATGACGCCGACGCGGGGCTTGGGAATGCAGGAGATGGGGAATAACGGCGGCGGTGCAGCGATGCGGCCCTCGCCGAGCCGCGGCCCGAGTGTGCGTCCGGGGGGAATGAACAACATAAACGGCAACGGTGCATCTGCTGGCGGGATGGACCGCAGAACAGCCTACCCACCCGGCCGTGTAGGCCCCGGTGCTCTGGTGCCGATGGACTCCAGCATGGAGCCGGGATGCTTTACAGCAGCAGCAGCAGCAGCAGCGTAGCGGCAGCGTTGCCGTGGGCCCCCGCCGTGGCTTTTTTAAAAAACAAAAAAAAAGGAACTGGACAACAGCCTCTGAGCGTCGGCGGGTCGATGGCGCGGCCCGGAAGCGCAGCCCCGATGAACGGCGCACCCAGCAACTACGTCCGTGCCTCCCTCACCTACCCCTTCGAGCACCTCGAGAGCCTCTGCGACATGAGCTTTGACGTGCAGGGTGTTCGTGTGAAGGCGCACCGGTGTGTGATTGGGGCTCGCATGCAGCCACTGCTGCCGGAGCAGATGCTGCCCCTGCAGGCGGGCTGCATTGTTGCGATCGCCGTCCCGCTCGACGTCTTCACCACGTTCCTGCGCTACGTGTACACGGAGGAGTACCCGGAGTCGGGCGTGCTACCGCCGGAGTCGCTGCTCGATCTGTACCTCCTCGCCGCCGCCTGCGAGTTCTACGACCTCAGCGCCGTCTGCATCCGCTACGTGCGGCCGCTGCTGACGCCGGAGAACATTTTGCCGATTGTCTTGACGCGGTACAACGCGGCGGACGAGGTGCTCACCTCACTCTACCTGCACGTCCTGCTCGACAACTACGACGTACTGATCCAGGACCGCCAGTTCGAGGAAATTCCGGGTCACCTCTTCCGCCGCCTCTCCCTCATTCTTTACCGGAAGGAGACGGTGCCGAATGCGCCGATTCCACCCATGAAGAACACACTGGGCAGGCAGCTGGCCTGGCTGGCCGAGACGGGCGAGTACAGCGACTACGACTGGGTGGTGGGGCCGCAGCAGTACACCGTCCACGCCCACCGCTACATCCTTGCCTGTCGCTGCGTTCTCTTCTCGCAGGCGCTGAACCCGCGCAGCCCCGCCCCGCTGCCGGCCTTCACGACCACCGAGTTCGACTTCTCCCTCCGCAGCTGGCAGAAGCTGTTGCTCGGAATGTACCGCCGGCACCTCGACACCGCCAGAGACTTCTCCGCCGAGGACATCGCCATCATCTTCAAGATGCAGCACGTTCTCGTCATGGATGGTCAGCTGAAGCGCGAGGCGGACGAGGCCTTCAACAACACCAACGCTTTGCGGCTGCTTATCTACGCGGTGAAGCACCAGATTCCAGAGCTGCACGAGCGGGCGGCGAACTTTGTGGCGAGCAATTTCCATGCGATGATCCGCAACGATCCGCAGGCGTGGGAGCTGATTAGCGAGCTGCCGCAGACCGCCGTCGTCTCGCTCTTCCGCACCGTCACGGAGCACCAGCAATAGCGTTGAGCGAGTTGAAGGGATTAATTAGAGCCCCAAAGCGAAAAAAGAATTTTTTCTTTCTGTGTTTGTGCGTATGTGTCGACGATAGAAGTTTGTTTTTTTCTTAGAATGCATTTTTATAACTTTGTTGTTGTTGCTGTTGTTGTCGACTGCGTGTATTCCTTCCCCTGTACAATTACTTTTTGATCGATCTGACTTCTTTGCCTATTTTTTGTTGGTTTGCTTGTGCCCCTTTTTCCTTCTGGTCATCGTGCTGGCGCCGGCGTCAAAAGAGGGAAGTAGCGCACGACGGTTTTGTATAGTTTTTTTGCACCGTGTTTTCTCCCGACTGCAGCGCGGAATGTTCGATTTCCAAAGGACGGGTTCACTGCCGAGAGAGAGAGAAAGAGACTTGGCGGCCATCTCAAGTATCACCGATAGCACTTCTCTGCCACTACGCTTTTTATTTGTTTCTCCTTTTGTTGTCTACTGATGCCTATAGAGCCTCCTCTTTAGCGAAGCCTCTTTTCATTTACTCGCTGCTCCTCGTACCGTCGTAGTCAGCGGAGAAGACAAACACAGACATGAGGAGAAGGCAGAGCTGTTGCGCTCTCTTTGATAGAGAACAAAATCGACATCGTTGTTCCGCACTCTTGCTGAGTCTATTGCCCCCCAAAAAAAAAAAAAGGCTTAAACAACAGCACATTAGCAACAACATTTGTCAACTACAAAAGTGCGGTGCTGCATGATTGAAGAACAGAGCTGCTGCCAATTTTACAGACGTCTACATCGGCAAGAGGCAAAGATGCGCGTCAAAGGCACCCTTTTTAAAAGAAAAAAAATGTGTAAAACAAAAAAAAAAACCCCACCCCTCCTTTGTCTCATCATCGCAGGTGGACACTAGTAGTACGTAGTAATAAGATAAGTGATGTTGAGATGTTGCGCTCAATGCGAAACACACATCCACTTCTGCTACAGCTGCTGCTGAGCCTTCCCTGCTAAAAAAAAAAAGGAAGGAAAGGTGCCTTGCTTACAACTGTCAACCATGTTTGTTGTTGTGTGTGTTCTTGTTTTCCATGAACCTCTTCCTCCGCCGCACTCGCTCCCCTCCTCTGTCATTCTTCCCGCTTTCTCCTATCAAGAACTTCTTCAAAAAAAAATACAACACACAGCTCGCCGAGGACGATGTCAGTGGACAACAAGGCTCCCCTTCGTGAGGTGCGCCTTAGCGAGCGTGTGCTGCAGGGTTGTCTGCGCCACGCCTTCAGCACTGAGAAGGAGGAGGTGGCTGGTTTGCTGCTCGGCCGCTTGGAGAGTGGCCGCTATCCACCTTTGACAAGTGTCGCAGATGGTGATAGCGCGCTGGTGGGCAGTAGCCACGAGGCGAAGGTGTGTGGGAGCAGCAGCGGTGGTGCCGCAGCAGCCGCATCAGCTGACCTGGTAGACGGCAAGGTGGCCTACATCTGGGCCGCCCACGCAACGGAGCGCAGTGTTCAAAGCAGCGATCGCGTCGAGATGTCGCCCGAGTCCCTCGCCTCCGCCGCAGAAGCGGCAGAGAGCGTCACCAAAGCAGCCGGTGTGGCCACCACCGTGTTGGGGTGGTACCACAGCCATCCGAAGATACCCGTGGTGCCCTCGGCGGTCGACCTGCGCACGCAGCGACAGCATCAGCAACACTTCGAGAGCGGTTGGGTGGGGCTCATCGTGAGCGTGTTCAACGCAGAGGCAGGGCTGAACAGAGGTCACTGTGCCCTTCACTGCTTTCAGGCCGGTCCGTGCAATGAGCACATCGCAATCCCAGTGCACGTGGTGCCCGACACGGACCTCTTCACCGATAGAACCCCCACTGCACGCTCTGCAAGATTCCACCGCCGACCTGCTGCGCGTGCTGCACAGGGAGATCGACAACGGGGTGAACTCGGTGGTGGAGAAGACTCAGCACAACGCGGCGGCGACACGTGCCGCACTTGGGTTAGCGGAGGTGCAGTCGAGTGCGGTCGAAGGTCTCGTGGCGGAGGCGATGCGGCGCGATTTGCAGAAGTGTACGCTGCCAGCGCTGCGAGCAGAGGTGGCGCGGCTGGAGAAGGCGTTGGCGGCGGCGGCGGCAGCGGCTCCATCGACAGGCGCGTCGTGACGCTTTTTTGTTTTTCTTGCTGTGAGCAGCGACCGCCGCCTTTCATCGTTGTGAATATTCTTTTTTTCTTGTTGCTGCTGCACAGTCCAGATGTGCTCGTCGTATGCGATATGTCCAGTGCGTTGTGTGTGCATCAGCGTCCACTCACCACACGCCTCAAAAAAAAAAAAAAGAAACAAGTAAAGAGAACGTCAAAAAAGGACACTGTTAGTCACTCCCACTTTTACGTGGCTTCAAGCAGCTGCAGAGAGAGGGTTAAAAAAAAAAAAGAACAACAGCAACAACAACATGCGTTTAATGGAGCGGACATATCTATTTAGGAACGTGTGACTGGCATCTGTCTTTCTTTCCACAGCGGCCATGCGTCACGCTAGCCTAGGGAACTCTCTGCCTCTTCCCCACTTTATCTTTTTTTTCCCCTACTTTTTTCTTTCTCTTATGCAACTCTTGCTGTGGTGTATTTTACATCGCAAAGGCGTACTGCCTTCTCTCCACTATTACTTCGCTTCATTGGGGAAACATACGCTTTTTTTTGCACTCTTCCTTCGCACTCTTTGATAGCGACATCAACGGCTTTTCTCCCTCACCTTTTCTGAATTACAAGGTGGAACGCCGGACAGACATAAATAGATTTTTCTTTTTACCTACACGCACATAAACACACATAGAGCTAGAATGAGAACTTCTCAACTCACATAGACGAACACCCACAAAAAAAAATATTTTGTGAAGTTTGTCGCTGCGCACTTCTGCGAACTTTTTTTCTCTTTTTTTTTTTCCCTCTCACGCAGATGCTCGCCTCCTCTCCCTCGCCCCTCGCACAGTCGTCGTCGTCGCCTGCGCAACAATTTCGCTCCACTGCGCTCGCCAGTGCCTACGAGGCGCTACGCGACGCTAAGGCAATGCTGCGGGGTGAGCAAAGCCCTCACTTTCCAACAGACGACATGCATCGCTGCTCCTCCTCAGCGAGCGCCTTGCTTCCACTGCCGGCCGCTGCCGTTGACAAAAATAAAGGTTGTCTACAAACATTTGCTCACACGAGTACAGCTTATCAGATTTGCAGCGAGCCCTCACAGATCCACCACCCGCGCAGCAGCGACAGCGGCAGCAATGGCGCCACACAGAGCCGCAGCACGGATCGCACGCCGAACACCACCACCACCATTAACAACTCCGCCTCACCCGTGATGCTCGCCGATTCACCCGATGCGCAGCCGCCGGTCGATGCAGCCGCGTGGCGCACGTCGACGAGTGCAGCAGCAGCACCAGCAGCAGCACTGCGAAGTGGCCAACACGTTCAGTTCGACGTCCCTCTCGTTAATGCGGGGGAGAAAGAAGAGGGACAACATCCACGAAAGCGGCCAGCGTCCTGGTCACCGCAGCCTGTGCCACCCACGGCACCTGAAGCCGCCTTCTCCTCTCACGCCGTTACCGAGGTGGATGCACGCACCGTGGAGCTTCTTCACTGCCTAACGTACGACGAAGTCCGTCTCTTGCGCGAGTCACTGGCAGGGCCTTGGGGTGGAATAAATGTCCTGGGTGGAGGTGAAGCAGAGCTTACGTCGTTGCGCGTAGACGTCAAGCGAGGTGCAGCAGCAAAGCCGGCAGAAGCAGCGGCTTTTGCGTGTGATGTGGCCTCGCCCTCCGTGCTGCTGGACGTGGATGAGCAGCTGCGCTACGCTCGCTTCTTTTACGCTCAGCTTCCCACCCAGGGTGACGAGGATGTTGAGGCTGACGCAGCGGAGAAGGCACAGGCTGGTGTGTGGGATGAGGATGCTAAGACGTCTGCGTATCGTTCTTCCACTACGTGTGTGGAGACGGCAGCATCTGCAAAGGCCACACCAGACGTGCCAGCAATGTACATGGACAGCAGCGAGGATGATTTGACTCTCTCCCCTATCACGCAGCTGTCCCTCTCACCCTCGCCCGTCCAACAAAGAAAGGGAAGGAGTAGACCGCACTACGAGGAGACGTCAGCGCTTCCAGTGCGGGGGACTTCATGGCATCCATCACCGGCTTCTCCGCCACCGCCACCGGCTGCTGCTGTTGCTGGCCCATCCATTCTCATCTCTCCCCAACAGCCACGCCGCCGCTCCAAATCTGCGGAGCAGCCCAACGTCG
This sequence comes from Crithidia sp. LVH-60A, assembly GCA_030078075.1. NCBI lineage: Eukaryota > Euglenozoa > Kinetoplastea > Trypanosomatida > Trypanosomatidae > Crithidia > Crithidia sp. LVH-60A. The sequence goes on from CP119667.1 coordinate 314,464, forward strand.
TAGCGGGCCAGACAGCGCAGCAGCCGCAGTGGCGAGATGCGCGCCATCGTCGTCCATCACCCTCCGCAACACCCACAGACGACGCACTGAACGCCTCCTCCAGCCCCTCGCGTATCGCCTCCGTGTGGTGCCTTCGCGATTTCGATGTGGGACGTCGCATCGGCGCCGGTGCATCGAGCCGCACCTTCACGGCACGTGAGAAGCAGAGCAAGGTGATGATTGCGCTGAAGTGCGTACCGAAGCCAACTTTCTCGTCCGCTGCTGCGATCACTGCTGCTGACGCGGAGCAAAATAACGGCAGCAGCGGTGGTGAGGACGGTGCGTGGATGCTGCGGGTGATGCAGGCGGCTCGGCTGCACATGTCTGCTGGGCGTCGCTGCCCTCAGGTGGTGCGGCTTTACACCTTCTTTGAGGATGCGCAGCACGTCTACTTTACCCTCGAGCACGCCGAGGACGGCGATCTCGCCACGTACGCTGCACAGCAGCCGCAGGGCAGGTTGCCGGAAAACTATGTGCGTCACGTCGTGCGGCAGCTCGCACTTGCGCTGGAGCATCTGCACGGCAGCGGCGTCGTGCATGGAGCTGTGGCGCCGCGGCATGTGTTGTTAAAGGATCACTTCGCAACGGTCAAACTGGGTGGCTTCGGGCGAGCCGCACGTCAGCGCTCAGTATTTTCCGGAGGGGAGCGGCTGCAGAGGTTGTACGTGCCAGTCGACGGAGCCGTCGACTACGGCGCGCCGGAAGTGTTGTGCAATCGTCAGCGAGGCTGCAAGGCTGACATGTGGGCCCTCGGCGTGCTCACCTACGAGCTTCTCTGCGGCTACCTACCTTTCGAGCACATCAGCACCCTGCACGCGAAGCAGCTCATATGCATGGGTGTCGTCTACTACCCGCGGTGGATGACGGCGACGGCGAAGTCCTTCATCGCTGCCTTGCTCTGTGTTGACGAGGCGGGGAGGTTGAGTGCCGCAGAGGCCCTTCAGCATCCCTTCCTGTTATCGGCAGCGTCAGCAACTGTGGTGGCTCCGCCGACCGTGTCGCACGCAGCGGCTCCAACAGCAGAGACGGTCGAGCAGCAGGCGCGACACGGTTCGGCCTCTTCCACCGCATCCTCTACCGCAGCTGCTGCGCCATCCCATCGCTTTCATCAGAGCAGTCGCAGCAGCGACCTCGTCGTGGTGCACTCCAAAAACGACCAGCAGCGTGACACGTACACGATGGCGAGCACCGCTGAGTCTCCCTTTGGCGTGACGCCTTTCCTTCCCCTGGCCGGCTGCACGTCCACTGCTGCCTCGCTCACCATGTCCTCCGGCTCCTCCTCATCCCACTCCGCGTCCGTATGGAGTCCGCGTCGCGGTGGTGAGACGGGGCACAGCTGCATGAGCTGCGAAGAGGAGGGGGCGGAGAGCGGTAGCGTATCGTCCATTTCGACGGCGCCCACTGCACACACGTCGAGCTTCGCGACGCCGGTCTCCTTCATGAACCTTGCGCTCCCCTCGCACTCGTGGCGCACCGCGACGCAGCCGTATGGTGGGACGGCGGGGCTCATCCAGAGCAGCAGTAGCGGCCACGGCGGTGCTGGGCTGCCATCAGTGGTACTCACCTCTCCCCCTTCAGCGCCGTCTGTGCATTTGGAAGAGGGGACTGCACGCCTGCGGCGTCGATCGAGCGCGACGAGCGTGAAGTCGTTGGCGCTGAGCAGCCGACCGAGTCTCACCGCAACGTTCAGTGACGTCTCGGCCAGCTTCCTTTCCACCACATGTGCACCAGCTGGGACTGCGGTACCACTTGTGGGTCCCGATGGACTGGCAAGCGCCAGCAGAACGAGCAGCAACCATGTTCCATCTGGCCACAGTACCGCTGCCACGAGCGTTGCGGCAACTACCACTCCAGCCACCGCGCATACGCGTACGCCTCGTCCTTCCTGCTCAACAGCGAAACGCGCGTGCCGTGCTCCGTGACGGTGAGCAGCCTGACCGCGGCCTCGCCACATGCAGCCTCGGAGTGGGCGTCTGCACTCGATGTGGACGTGTCGGCCTCTTCATCGGACCGCTCACCACAGGTGCAGCTCAGTCGTCACTCCCCCTCTCTCTCCTCCTTCGTGGGTGTGCAGCATGCAGGGACGGAGAGAGGGGGTGGGGAGGTGGAGGCTGCGCAGTGGCCGCGTGCACTGCCTGCGTTGGTGCTTGCAGATGTGGTGAAGGCGCCCGCAGCACAAACAGATGATGTTGCTACTGATGGTGCTGACGCGAAGAAGGAGACTGAGGAGGCGGGGAGGAAGAACAAGAAGGCGGTCACCGCCGCCGCAGCAGCAAGAAGGAAGAAGAAAGCCACACGTGGGCCGGAGTGTGCGATGCGACTTGACTTCGACTGCCTCAGCGATGACGAGTGGTAGCGGCAGAGAGCAACGGCACTGCACGTGTGTGCTTGCAAGTGTGCTTTCTATTCTATTTTTGTAGATTTCTTTTTTTTCCTCTTTGCCTGGACTTATTTAAATTACGTTGACGAGGGATTACTGATTATATCATAAGTGATCAAAGGACTGAACGCAATAGTCGTGGAGGCGTTTAGGTTTTTTTTTTCTGCATGTGCTTTTGTTAGCAGCGCCATTTAGCCTGTCGGTCTTGTCTGTCAGAGGAGGCTGTTCAAAACAAATTCTCTTTCTTCACCATGCACGCCGCCCTCCACTCTCTCTTATCTTTCTCTCTCCTCCCTCTCATCCGTTTTAACTTCTCTTACACAGCACCAACGAGGACCTTTGCATCTCGCGACACACAAGTCTCTCACGATGCCGCTCGATCTGGTTGGCAAGCTGCACCGCACCGTGTACATCACGGACTGCCCCGAGGATGCCCAGGAGGACCTCCTGCACATGCTGCTGCGCCGCTGCGGCGCTGTCGAGGCGTGGGACTCCGCGGAGGGACGCATCACCGTCGTCTTCCGCAGCATGAACAGCGTCAGCAACGCCCTCACCTTTCACGGGCTTTCCTTTGTTGATTTGACCAAAAAAGATTTGCGTCTGGAAGGCGACGGAGGCACCGCCGACTGGAGGCAAAGCAGCAGCTGGCCATCCAAGGCACCAGCGGCGCACCAGCGAGCGGTGCGGAGACGTCCGCCGGGAAGCCGAAGAGGCGGAGGAGAGTCGTCGAGTGCAGCGTCGGGAGCGGCGTACTGCCCTTCAGGCGATGCTGCACGCCGAGGGACAGGCGTACGACTCCTCCACGCCGGAGGGGCGTCGAGCAGCGCTGAATGAGCTGTGTCTGCGCCAGCTGAAGGCGCTGTGCCGGCTCACAGCAGCGGCCCTGAAGGACGCCTCTGCTGAGCTGGCAGAGAAGCAGGACAACCTGGAGCGGCTGCGAGAGCTGGTGGCGATGAAGACGTCGGAGGGGTCGAGCACGGCGGAGGAGCCGCCTGCGACGAAAGCGCGTGTCGAGCGGTAGGAAGATGAAAAGAAGGCGAAAGTGTTTCTTTGTTCTCGCTTTGGTCTGTTGGTCATCGAGCTGCTTATGAATTGATGCATGCCGCTGCTGGTGTGGCATTGCACAAACACGAAAAGCAATGCAGAGAGGAAAACAGATAACCTTTTTTCTCACCCTCATATCAAAAGTTTTTTTTGCAACTGAAGCATCACCGAGCTATCGCAGTTTTGCTGTAAAACAATTCACGCGATTCATCATCCCCATTAATTTCTCTCTCCTTCCTTTTGCGTGCGTTGCCATTGTCTGTGGAAGACACAGACAACGGGCATGCAGAGGGGGAGACTGGCACGGTCAGCCTTCAGATTGGGTAGCAACGGAATCTTCTCCACCCTGCTCTTATTGCTGACGCACATGTCGATGTCCGCTTTTGTCCATCTGCCACTCTTCTCTCTTCTTCCATGCCTTTTAGAGAAAAAAAAGAAGAACGCCACCGGAGTCGAACGCTGCCGGCTGCGCGGCTCTTCCTGTCCCTCTCTCTCTCTTCTTCACATCTTGTCCACGAGTGACAATGCTGCGACTGCGGTGTACGGCTGTTCTGTGTGGGACGGCAGTGCGCACACTCGCATCTCAGAGCAGCTCCTCCTCCGATACGCCTTCTGCGCCACCCGGCAGCTCCTCGGCACCCCCACCACGCCGTCGCAGCGACGACACAAGCACGTCCACCCAACTGCCTCATCACACCCCCGTTCAGGCAAGCACTGCTGCGCGGCGGGTCTACGGCAAGGAAGGCTTCAACTTCGTGGAGCACCTGCGCACCTCTGGCCCTGGTGCGGCTCTCGGCCGAGTGCGGTGGACGCTCAGCTTGTACATCGCCGCCGGCACCGTCGTGCTTGTGTACATGCTCTACTATCTCACCACCTACACCTACGTGCTGACGAACGACCCGGCACCTTATCGCAACACGCTCTTCCAGCGCTTTCCCTGCGACTTTGCCATACTCGAAAATAAGTACACGAAGGTGCGGCATGCTGTGGAGGTGACACGAAGCGGTGCGTCTTTGACGAGCGACAACGCAGCGGCTGCAAGCTCGAGGTCCGCTGACCAAGGAGGCAATGCTAGTGTGGACACGCGTGCTGCTCGCCCCTCTCCAGCCGTTGTCGAGCGCAAACTTCACGTCAACGCCCTTCTGCATCGCGTCTTTCTCTATCTTCAGAAGTCTCACTCCCTCGTGCTTGTCGACGCACAGGCCGAGCTGCAGCCGCAGCGCTTTATGAACCGTGCGCACAGCGTCGGCAGCGACGTTCGTGCCCCCGTTGCCTTTCTCAGGGAGGACCAACTTCTGCCCGATGGCGCGGCGAACAGCGGCGGCGATGCAACTGGTGCTGGCGCAGCCCCGCGCGTACTGGTTCCTCCTGGAGGTGGCCGTGGTCGAGGTCCAAGACGACGACAACAGCTTCATCTGGTAGATGCGAAAGGTTCGAGTGTCTCTTCTAACGGCGCTGCTACCGCGCAGGGCCCTGTGCAGGTCTTCGTGGAGAGCGAGGTGCGGCTACGAGATGCCATGAACGGCTACCAGAAGGGCCATCTCTTCACGTACGAGCAGACGCTCTCCCACGTCGTGCAGACGAAGCTTGTCGACCGCTTCTTCCGCTACACGCTGGAGCGGGGGATGGCAGAGAACAAGGGCTGCGCCGCGTCTTTGCTGAGGAGATGATGCGCAACGGCCTCATCTCTGGCGCGGGCGTCACGCTGTCGATGCTGGTGCCGGATGCGCAGCAGTTTGCGGATGAGGTCTTCGATGATGTCAAGGAAAAGTTTGGTGACGACGTGATTATTTACTCCTACTGCGTTAAGCTGCGTTAGCCAGCACGGGGCAAATATGTGTGTGTGTTTTTGGTTGAACAGAGGAGGTGGCCGCATCCTTAGAAAAAAAAAAAAACCTTTCTGTGTGTTTGAGGATTGGTTTGTTGTGCGGCGTGCCGGCAGCGTGATGTTTGTTTCTTTTGCTCATTCACAGCCAGCGTAGAAGCGGTAAAAGTACCTAAAAACAATTTGAGGCAGAGAAAGAACGAGAACGGACCGTGATGTAATGGAGAGCGTAAGAGTTAGGTCAACGATGGCGAACGCGAGTGTTTTCTTCGCGTGCTCTTTGTGTCCCCTAATGCTCTTTGGTGTATTGCCGTGCCCCTCTCCTCTCTGACGCATTTCTTTCTTCTGCCATCGTCCCTTTTATTCTCTCAATGCACACCCCCTCTCTCCTTTTCATCTTTGAGCCAGAGTGCACACGGACTGGTGCCTGCTTCCTCTTGTCTCTTAACGCAAACACCACTTTTTTTGGTGCCGTTGTTTTCTTCCGTAGTTCTCGTCGCGCCGTAGCACTCGTCGTCCGAGAAGGGAAAAAAAATGTTCTCTACCGCCTTCCTGTCGGCGTCGAAGAAGCACCTACGACTGCGCTGCAGCGGCTGCACACGTCTCCTTCCCTCCGAACACTTCCCACACAAGGACGGCCCTCTCAACACACTCGTCTGTGTCGACTGCAAGACGATGTGCTTCGGCTGTGGGCTGCGGCAGCCACGCAGCAACTTCACAGACCCCGAGTCGAACACGTGTGACCGCTGCCTCGCCAAGCAGCTGGTCGCGAAGGACAACGTGTACTTCCGATTTCCCGTGCTGAAGTACCGCGCCTGCCCGTTCAGCGTTGACGAGGCGCGTGAGGAGCTGCGCAAGGAGGCGCAGACAAGCATGCGGCCGCCGCAGAGGAAGGGGGTGGGTGGGACGGAGTGGAACTACGCAATGGGCCAGCCGCGCTACTGAATCGTAGGAGAGAAGAGAGAAGAGAAGAAGCGATAATGGCCCACGTATCGGCTAGTGTTCTGCAAGCAGGAGAAATACGCGCGCTGCAGAGGAGAGGTGAATTCATCACAGAGTTTTTTTTTCTGTCTTTATTGTTGTTGGCGTTGTGGTTTGCAGCTGTTTGATTGCATTGTCGTCGGCCTGCTATTTTAGTTAACGACAGAGTTGGGCGAACTGGAGGGAATTGAGCTACAAACGTCTCTTCTTTCCAACGATAATGACAGAGAACAACAAAACCAAAATAGAGAGAGAAAGAGCACAGTCTAGGAAAGGAATAAAATGCAGCGTGCACCTGTAACGTCGAAGGTATTTTCTTCGGTAAAAGTACGATGAGTTGCCTGCAAGTGTCTGTGTGTGATTATGAAAGGCAAAGGAAGTATTGGCATTGAAGCTGTACGAAACCGTCCCCTCCCATTTTTCTCTCATTCTCTTACTGTCTCTGCGCGAAAAGAGCACATTGGCCCTCTTCTGATTTCAACAGCTCAACATCTCACCCGTAGCGAAGCCTCTCAGCTCGCTCAACAAGGCTTACTGAACACATAACACACCTACACCTACACACTCCTCACAATGGCTCCCAAGAAGACCGTTCCTACACCCTCGAAGGTGTTCTTCTTCGTGCCGAACCTGATCGGCTACGCACGCATGGCGAGCTCCCTTATTGCCTTCATGGTCGCCCGCGACTACCCGGCCCTCTGCCTCGTCCTTTACACCTCCTCCTTCATCCTCGACGCTGCCGATGGCATGGCCGCCCGTGCGCTGGACCAGTGTTCCCACTTCGGCGCGATTCTGGACATGCTGACCGACCGCGCCTCCACCGCCGGCTTCCTTGTGGTGCTGGACGGCGTGCTGCAGCCCATGGCCCACCGCTACACCTTCGTGCTGTCGTCCCTTGTCTTTTTGGATGTGGCCTCCCACTTCTGCCGCATGTACGCATCGCTGTTCATCAAGAAGGAAAGCCATAAGGACGTTTCCGACTCCATCTTCAGCCTCCTGCAGGTGTACTACTCGAACCGCCGCGTGATGGGTGTCTTGTGCATTGGGCAGGAGTTTGCCTACATCTTCTTATATGCCTGGGTGAGCTACCAGAACGTGGCGACCCTCAACACGGTTCTCTGGGCCGCATTTGTGGTGTGCGCCATCCCGTGCGCGTTGAAGCAGGTGGTGAACGTGCAGCAGCTGATCGACGGGCTCTACCACATTGCCTGTGTCGATGCCGTGGAGCGCAGCCAGCAGGGCAAGGTGGTCTAGATAGAGTGCTTCACTGTAGAAAAGAAAAAGAGAGGAGAGCAGCTCTCTGTCTCTCTCGTCTGTGGTGCCTCCTCGACGAGCAGCTGGCGTACTTTTTCTTCTTGTTGTTGTTGATACTGTTTGTATTTCTCTGTGCGACTAGAGGAGCTACGTGGATGTCATTAAGGAGTGTGTGTGTGATGACGCAAGGGTGAAATTGGCGGTACAGTGAGTAGACATATCGACGTCCAACCTTCTCTCCCTTCTCGTGTCCGCCTTAAGCGGGAGACGCCATCCCCTTTCCCCCGCCTCCTTTTCTTTTCCTCCTCTTGCTTCCTTCTCTGTGTTTTCGTTTGCCCCGAGCAAACGCGTGTGTTTTTGTACGCCTTAAAGGAATATACCAAAGAAAAACGCTGCGCTACTGTTGTACTTTTTTTTTCCCGGACTGTTTCGCGTTCTCGGAATTCTTCTCTCTTTTCCTCCCACACGAGAAGCATCGGTCGTACAGCACTCACTCCTGCAACGTCTCCCTGTAACCACACATGAAACACATGCAGTCTCAACGAGAATTAAGTACTTGAGCGGCGCCACTACATGTGGTGTACGTGTTGAGCAGATTCGCAGAAAAGGAAAAAAATGGACGTGGCTGCTGTCATGGAGCAATGCAAGACGCAGCGTTCGTGTCCATCTGCCATAAACCCGTTGATGTTGCGTGATAAAAAATGTCAAAAGCTCCCCAAGTGTCAAGCACTTTTGGCGGCTCTCAATCGCGCGTCGCCGACATCTGCTGCTGCACCCTCGTCATGCAGTTTACCCACCACCATACTTACAACAACTTCTCTCTCTCTTTCTTCGTATTTCTTCGCTACACGTCAAACCTCTTTTTCTCCCATCGTCTCACCGACGAGCAGCACAGGTCCACTGAAGAGAGGACACCACGACCAGAGAATTTCTTCTTGTCATCCCCAAATAGCGAAACACAAATACCCACCCACGCACACACGCGAAGTGAATAGCAACATTCTGTTACACTTTTATTCAAAAAAAAAATTGCTGTACTTTTACCTCTCTTTTCTGCTCTCACGTGCTTTTAAGCCGAAAGGTACTAGATCCACAAAAAACGCCGACAAAGGAAGTAGAGAGGTACAGCACGCTGAGACTCGCGTTAGACATCCACTTTGCTTTACTTTCCCCTGTTTTATTGTGTTCCATCACTTTCTTTCTTTCTGTTTCCGTGATTTTTTTTCCTTGCCATTTAGAGGCGTGCGCACACACACACAAACCAAAAAAAGAAGATAAACGTCACCACGCTAAACACTCACGGATCTTATTCAATCACACAAGAGGAGGGAGACGAATACACGCAGCTTTTTTTTTCTCCGTTATCTCTCTCAATTGAGTATTGTCTCCTACTATTTTTGGTTATTTTGCCATCTTTCTACTGTTATTTTTTTGTTTCCCCATTTGAGAGTTGTTGCTGCTCTCACAGGTGTTCTAAGGAGTCCCATAAAGACTCACAGACACGTTTGCGCGGACTGCTTGTCTTTTTTTTCTCCCATCTCATTTGTGCTATTCTGTTCTCTTCTGTTTGTAAGTTGTGTGGAATTACGTTGCCCATTTTTTTCCCTCTCTCTTTTTTTTCGACTTGCTTTGCTTCCTGCCGGTCCTGCTTGAACAGGCTCCGCGCCTTGCTTCTTCTGTTTACTTTTCTTTCCTTGCTCTGCTCACTGACGCGTCCACAGCGCTTACTTTAATCCCTCTCAGTTTTATTATTATTATTTAAAAGCAATCAGCGAGTGAGTGAGACGATATTGTTGTGGTGGCTTTCGACCTCTCCTCCATCGCGCGCTGATAGACTCGTGTGTGCTTCTTTTTTCTTTCTTGTCACAAAGGCAGAGAAGAAAGAAGAGAAGAATGGACGTGCACACCGACCCCACTTACGGCGTGGGCGACGGCGCAAACACCCCTCAGGCACCTTCGACTGGTAAGCGCAAGTTGGTGCGTCGAGCCCCTGCCTCCGGAGCAGCAGCAGCAGGAGCAGCGGACACGTTCCCAGCGCCTTCTTCTTTCGGAGCCTCGCCACCCACCTCTACCTCTGCCCCTGCCAACGGAAGTCCTAGTCCACCCATCAACACCGGTGCTGGTACTGCTACTGCTGCAAATGCCCCCGCCAACGCGATGCAGGAGGTCTCGAGCGAGGCCGAGGCCAACGCGCTGGTAAAGCGCATTCGTCAGTTGGAGAGCGAGGGTGCGATGCTGTCCAACACGCTCACGAAGGTGTGCGACGAGAACAGCCGCCTTGCTGGTCAGGTGTCCAGTTTAGAGACGAAGCTGACGATGCTGGCGGAGCAGCCGCTACAGGAGACGTCGGTGCTGCGCTCTCTCTTTGAGCCAGAGAAGACGGGTTGGTTTGGCGGCTCCAAGACGGCCGCACGCGAGCAGCTCGAGAAGCTCAGTGATGCCCTGCAGACCGAGTTCATGGCCTACAAGGCAAGCCACGCCTCCAGCAACGATGAGGTGCAGGCGCTCGTCGAAGGGCTGCACAACGCCCACCTCAACGCGCAGGAGCTGGGGAAGCTGGTGAAGGATCAGCAGCACACGATCAGCAACGGCCCTCTCGCGGTCGCGATCCGTGTTGTGCCGCTCGGGGAGCACATGAGCGCCGGTGCGGTGCAGGAGCTCCAGGCACAGCTGCACCGCCTGCAGGAGCAGCAGACAGCAGCGGAGGAGCAGGTGCGGTCGCTGCAGACGGAGCTGCGCATCCTGCGCGTCGAGAACACGAAGCTGCGCAACGACACCATCACGCGTGCCGCGGCGGCTCCTCCGGTAGTGCCGGTGGCCCCCAAGTCCGCACACGTAACGGATGCGGCCACGTCGGCGGCACTCGCGAAGGCGAACGCAGAACGCGACAGCCTGCGGGATGAGCTCGCAAAACTGCGCAACACCGTCGTCGAGAAGGATAAGGAGGTGGCGGTGCACAAGGACAAGCTGTCGCAGCTGCAGAACCAGCTGACGGCGAAGGACTCGGTCCACGCAGAAGAGATGGACCACCTGAAGCAGAAGCTGGCCGAGTCGTTCAACTTCTCCATGGCCTGCTCCCGCTGCGATGAGCTGCGGCAGGAGCTGGTGCGCGTGCGGGAGGACCTGTCGGCGTCGCAGTCCACCGTGCAGAGCCTGCGGAGCCAGATCTTGGCCAACACCATGCAGCAGGAGGAGAAGTACCGCGCGATGGAGCGCAAGCTGGTCGAGAGCACGGAGCAGGTGTCCGCCAAGGAGCAGCAGCTGCAGAAGTCGACGTCAGTGGACGACTACGAGAGAGTGAAGCTGGAGCAGGAGGCGTTGGCGCGTGAGGTGGAGCTCTACAAGCAACGCATTGCTTTCCTGGAGGACGCCAAGGCCGAGAAGGGTGCAGGGGCGAACGCCTCCCTGGACGAGTCTGAGGTGCTTGAGATGCTGAGCAGCTCCAAGGACCGCATCTCAAAGCTGGAGTTCGAGCGGGACCAGATCATCGTGCAGCTGCAGCAGGCGCAGGAGTACGTCGCGGCCCGCGACAGCGAGGTTCACGCGCTGCGGCAGCGCTCCGAGGACGACAAGCAGCGCGTCACCTTCCTGCTCAAGAAGTGCGCCTCCCTCACCTCCGACGTACGCAGCGTGACGACGCAGCTCGACACCTTCAAGGAGCAGTATGAGAAGCAGTCCCTCGAGCTGAAGCAGGAGAAGCGCAACACCGAGAACATGGCGGCCCTGCAGAAGCAGTTCGACGACGTCACGAAGGAGCGAAAGCTGCTGGACGATCGCCTTGCCGCGACGCAGGAGGTGGAGGAGCGGCTGGTGAAGGCGAAGGAGACGATCGCGTACATGGAGCTGGCGCAGAGCAGCAACATCAACATGAGCCAGTACGCAGCGCTGAAGGCGGAGAAGGAGAAGCTGGCCAACACGATGGAGCCGCTGCAGCGCAGACTGGAGGAGGCCAAGGCAGAGATCGAGCGTCTCAAGTCCGTCACCGATGCCCAGCAGGCCATCTCGTCCACGCAGAACAACAACGTGCGCACCTGGCAGGACCAGGTCACGGCCTTGAGCGACAGCGAGTCGAAGCTGCGCGAGAAGGTGACGATGCTGACCGCCGAGAACACCCGCCTCACGCAGCTGAATGCGTCGCTGGAGCAACAAATGCACGACATGCAGGACGGCATAAAAGAGATGGCGGTGCACATGGAGCAGGACCGCTCCACCAGCAGGGCAGCCGCGGAGGCCAACTCCATGAAGGAAATCAACGGGCTGCGAGAGGAGCTGGCACAGGCACGGGCGACAATCGCCGAGGTGCAGGCGCGCGACGGGCAGTACGTGGCGGAGGGTCTTTACCAGTCCGTCGTCACGGAGCGCGACCGAGCCAACGAGGAGATCAAGCGGCTCAACGGCGAGCTGGAGAAGCGCAAGTCGGAGATTCTGATCTACCGCCAAACCATCGCCGACCTCGAGCAGGAGAACGACGAGCGCGTGAAGGAGATCGAGACGCTGCAGGACCGCTACCAGGCCGACCGCACCGCCCTCACCGACCGCCTCACCAAAGAGCAGAAGCGCACTGCGGAGCTGACGAGCACCATCACCGCCAACACAGCGCAGCTCACCGCGATGGAAGCCGAAGCGCAGAAGAGCAAAACAGTCATCGCGGAGCTGCAGGAGAAGGCGGCGAAGCAGCAGCGCGCCTTCGAGGATAAGTGCCGACGCGAGGAGGCCCTCGGCGACGAGATCAAGCGGCTGCAGGGCCAACTCACCTCCCCGCATGCAGCCGTCGCAGCAGACCACAGCGCCGGTGCCGCTGCGATGGCGATCACGAATGGCGCGACGACGACGACGGCGGTGGCGGTGCTGCCGGTGTTGGCGGTGACGGAGGTGCAGGCTGCTAAGGCAGCGGAGTCGCGTGCGGCTTCCCCCGCCCCCGCTACTGCCCTTACTCGTGAGTCAAGCACGCGCAGCATTGCCGGAGTTGGCGCTGTCACCGCCGCTGCTGTCTCCTCCGGCCCAGACCCGATCGTCATCGAGGCCTTCCAGAAGCGCATCTATGACCTTCAAACGGAGAACGAGCGCATCGCGGGTGAGCTGAAGCGCACGCAGCTGCAACGCAACATCGACGCTGAGGAGGACCGCCGCACGATCACCATGTTGCAGACGCAGGCGAAGAACAAGATGTCCTCTGCGGACCGCACGGCCTACACCGCCGCGATTGCCAAGAGCGACAGCCTAAAGAAGAGCGTCGAGTCACTCATGGCCGAGAATGCGCAGCTGCGGCAGCGTGCCGGGCTCGCGCAGGCAGCCCCAAGTCCTGCCATGTCCGCCGCCTCGCTCGCGGTGGCCGGGTCGCAGCAGATGGACGTGCTGCAGATGCAGGCGCAGCTCCAGGAGCAGAAGGCTACCTTCGACACTGCGATGGAGAAGGCCGCGCAGGACCGGGAGGCCTACGAGGCACGCATCCAGGAGCTGGAGGAGCAGCTGCATGAGGCGGAGGAGGCTGCTGCTGCGGCTGCCGCTGCTGCGACTACGGTGCCATCAATTGCGGCTGACGCGGCAGGCGAGGACGGAGACGATGGCGGCGACCCGTCACCGTTGGGAAAGCCACTCAAGAAGAAGGTGAAGAAAATCAAGAAGAAGAAGACGCTGGCCGAGCAGGTTGGTGCGCTGGACGATGGAGAAGACATCCTGGCCGCCGCTCCAGCCAGCAGCCGCAGCAGCCGAGCAGGCATCTAGTGCTGCTGCAGGGGACACGGAACAGGAGCTGCAGGCGTCTCTCGCACAGGCGCAACGGGAGGTAATGCAGCTGAAGGCCGAGAACATGCAGCTGAAGGCGTCCATCGCCGACCTCACCGCGCAGCTGCAGCAGGCAGAGGAGGACATTCGCGCCGCCCACGAGGATTTGGAGTTGGCGCAGACCTCGATGGACGACGAGCGCCGCGACCTGAACAAACAAATCGCCCTCCTGCAGGAGCAAAACAACGCGCACCCGACGGGCGGTGCGGAGGAGCGGCAGGTGTCGTCGCGGTCGGGCAACAACAGCTTTGCCAACGTTTCTGGGAAAGGCTCCTTCCGCAACCAGGCGATTGCCGACTCGCAGATGCAGCTGCGGCGCTGCCACGATGAGATGGACCGCCTCCAGATGGAGAACCGCGACCTCAAGAACAAACTGGCCCGTACCGAGGCAGGCGACAAGGACGCATCCCTTGAAAGCTCAGCAGCGACGGCGGCGGGCAGCGGGGAGGTGCGGAAGCTGCAGAAGAAGCTGAAGCAGCGCGATGCAGAGATCAAGGCTCTGGCGGACCAGCTGATGCCGACCAAGGAGAAGCTGGTGGAGTACATGGCGATGGCAGACCGCCTGGGGCTGCAGTACCCCTTTCCTCCCGAACTGGAGGGGTCGACGGTGCTGCGGCTTAAGGCACTGCACCTCCCGCTACACTCACGGGCGGTGTCGGCAACGGCGTTCTCGCAGGCGCCGTCGCGGCGGCCGTCGACTCGGTCCAACGTGACGGCGCGTGCTGAGGACGTCTCGCCGCCGCCGCGTGTGCCACGCCGACGCAAGGCGCAACCCCGCGAGGACGACGAGGACTTCTCGCTGCGTTAACGAGCAGAGGCCGGGAAAACAAAGGGGCGAGGGCAATACGAGACTTGAGGAGTTTTATTAACCTTCTCGTCGAGTGCGCTTGTGCCGATTTCCCCCGCTCTTGGTTTTTTTCTTTTTGTCCCTTATGCCTTCTCTTGCTGCTTTACGTGCTCTGATTTTGTTCTCCTCGCTGGCTTGTCTGCCTGCCACACTCATGGCGTAGTCCACTTTACTGGCACTCGCCATGAATCGCCTGCGGGTGTGTTTATCTGCTACCTGCACAACAAAGCACAGGAGGGAAAATGCCCATCCCAAAGGCACACACAAACACACTAACTACTGTACCGTTACTGGCTTTTTTTTTTGTTTGTTTCTCCTTTTAGGGGCTGTTGAGGTCGCTGACGCAGGCGATCGATGTGTATCTGCTGGCCAAACCGCTGTTCTCTGTTGACTGGATTTTGCCATTTTTCCTCTCTTTTTTTTTTCGTGCGTTCTGACTTTTTTTTTCTTTCTTGACGACTACAATTGTTTCTTTTCTTTTGTTTGTTTTCTGTACACTAGAAAAACGATGTTGCCGAACTCGTCTGGTTGCTCCTTACTCCACCTCACCACGCTGTCAACGAAAGAGTGTGAACAAGAAAGAAAAATAAAAACGACAACGTTAGGTTCAACAACGTAGGCGGCTTCGCTCGACAGCGCCTCGGAGAGTATGTCTGTTCAGGTGAATGCTGCGGGAAAAGACACTCTTTGTTTGTGTGCGTCTCTGCACGTCTCTGCAGGTTTTTTTTTTTCATCTGTCACGTATGGGGAGACGCGAGCGGCTCACACAATCTGGAACGGTAAAGAAAAAAGGTTGTGGCGACGCATGCACTACATGTCTTTAACTCCGCGCCGAAGAGAAGCTTCCTGCTGCCTCTCAAAGCAAAAAAAAAAAAAAACTGCAACTTATAGCGGCATGGCAAATCTTTCATGAGCTTTTTTTTTTAGCCACATCTTTGCACTTCTCTCTCGTTTTTCTTCGTCTTCTCCTGTCCTTCTGCTGTTGTGTGGTGAACACTCCTTCACCCTGTGGATTTCACTCACGTTCATTATTCATATGCTTGTAGTTGCATAAGGAGTAGAAGAGAAGTTGAAGAACACATACCATCCTGTGGTTTCCTACTGCCCCCCTTATTTTTCCCCCCCCCCAAAAAAAAAAAAACAAAAAAAAAAAAAAAAAAAAAAAAAACCCCCCCCTTTCCCCCCTCCCTTTTTTTGTTTTTTTTTAAATATATTAATTTTTTTTTTTTTTTTTTTTTTTTTTATTATTAATTTTTTTTTTTTTTTTTTTTTTTTTTTTTTTTTTTCCCCCCACCCTCTTAAATTTTTATATTATTTTTTTTTTTTTTTTTTTTTTTTTTTCCCCCCCCCCCCCCCCCCCCCCCCCCTCCCTCCCCCCCCCCCCCTCTCTTTTCTCCCCCCCCACCCACCCCTCTTACTTTATTCCCCCTCCTCCCTCTTCCCCCCCCCCCCCTTTTCCCCCTTTTCCCCCCTTTCCTATAAATAAAAAAAAAAAAAAATAATTTTTTTTTTTTTTTTTTTTTTGTTTTCTTTTTTCCTTTCCTTTTCCTTCCTGTTGCTCCCTTGTCCACCCCCCCAAAAACAAAAAAAAAAAAAAAAAAAAAAAAAAAAAAAAAAAAAAAAAAAAAAAAAAAAAACCCTTTTTAAGCTTCCTTTTATTTGTACTTCTCACCTACCCGCTCGCAACACCGAATTCTATCGACGGCCATTAGACCGGTAGTAAGGGCGGCCCTCCTCTCTTCTTCGTATTCACGATCATCTTTTGTCTTCTTCGTTGACAAAAAGGAAAAGAAGGCGTCGTAAGGTAAAGAGTGAACAAACGAAGCAGAAGAAGTCTCGCGTTGTTTGCGTTTTTTATCTTTCCTACTCAACGAAGAGAGTGTCTTAGTCACCTTTTTTGCTGCCTTTTCTTCACTCTTTTGTTGTTTGGAGTTGTTGTTGTGCGTGTTCAAGTTTCTCTTGCACATCGTTTCTTGCAGTGCGCCGCACTCGTTGTTAACTATCAATTTACCCAATATTTTGGTTTTCACTTCCCTTTCCAGCTGTTCTTATTTCTCTGTTTGTTTTCTTCTTTTTGTTTCCCTGACGACGCCGGATACACACACACACATCGACAGACAACATATACCATTCTGTACATACACAGCAGTGCTCTTTCTCTGTTTGTGTGAACGCTCACACACGACAGCGATTGTCAGATATCAGCGACGAGAAACAGACCACCTTACACACACCCACACATACACTCAGGTAATGTCCGAGCAGCTAGACGAGCTCGAGAGCAACGAGCAGGCACCGCTGCTCTCCACCGCACACTATGTCGCAGCCCACACCGAAATCGACATCGCTGACGGCTTGCACAGCACACCACAAGAAGTCGCTCCCGGAGTTTCATACTCGGGCCACGTCGCCGACCACCGTCTCTTCGGCAGCGGCTGCCTCACCTGCGAGCGCGGCACCTTCAGTGGAACGTTTCACGATAATGTGCTGACCGGCCACGGCAAGTTTAGCGCACACGCCGCAGCACTCAGCGAGTCACAAGAGAGTGGGGGTGACGGTGCTGCGGCGTCAGACAGGCATAACAGCGCTACACGGCGCGGTGTAGCGTCCAGCACGACGACCTCCCTCATGGGGTTGACCGACGACGGCCTTGATCCGATGTCGATCGCTGCCTATGACGGGGAGTGGGAGGAGGGCGTGCCGCACGGCCGTGGCACGATGCGGTGGGAGAGCGGAGACGTGTACGAGGGAACGTTTCTCCACGGCCAGCCACACGGTGGCGGTGGCGGCAGCGAGGCAGCCAACACCTTCACCTTTGCAGATGGGCGGGTGTACACCGGCGAGTTCGAGAACGGCCTGCGGGATGGAAAGGGGAAGCTGACCCACACGAACGGCGACGTGTATGATGGGCAGTTTGTCCACGGCACCGTCACGGGCTTCGGCACGATTCTGTACGCCAGAGCCTCCCGCATCTACCGCGGCTTGTTCGAGCACGGCAGGAAGGTGAAGGGCTACCTGCGCTTCCCCGGCTCGCAGCGCGGCTACGACGGGGAGTGGCAGGACGACGTGCCCCACGGTGCTGGCTCCATGACGTTTGCAAATGGTGACTTTTACAAGGGCGACTTCGCCGGCGGCGAGCTGCACGGCGTGGGCTGCCTCATCTACCAGAGCCCTGCTGGGAAGGTGTACTACGGCCAGTTCGTGCACGGCCAGCCCTTCGGCCGCGGCTTCCTCTACGAGGCAGATGCGGTGCAGAGCGATGAGAGCCAGACGGACACGGCAGAGGCGGCGGTGACGGAGGGGTACTTCCAAAACGGCCTCGCCGTGCCGGACAGCGACAAGGCGGTGTGCGAGTCGATTGCCGAGGCCACACGTGGACTGCGCATGCCGGAGGCGGCACCGCCGAGCTACACGTCCCTGCTGCAGCTCCGCCCGTCGAACAACATGACGAACCTCACCACCTCCTTTGCGGGCTTCACGCCCAGCATGACCAACCACGCAGAGATGGGCAGCACGCCGCCCACGTTTGCCTCCGTCGGCCCCGCGCTGCCCCGCTTCCCCACCAAGACGGGTTCGTCGCTGGTGAACCGCCAGTCGGGCAACAACGCAGCCAACACCACGGCGCCGTCTGTCACGACGGGCGTGTCATCGAGTCCGCCGTCGGCCAATTTGGCCAACGGCTCCTTCGCGCGTGGCACGCATCTTGGCGTGACGCCGCTGCCGATGCCGTCAGGCGAGGAGGACGACGAGGCGATCGCCTCTGCGTCGAGCGCCGACGTGGATGTCGACGAGGTCGAGGCTGATAATGCCATTCTGTACAACGAGGGCGAGGAGGGCAACGCCTCCACCTCTGTGATGCCCTCGCTCAGCAACAACGCGGGTGGCGACGGCAGCTGTCGTGGCTGGCTGGAGAAGTGTGCGATTGGGCGGCACAACTTGAGTCTCATGTCAAAGTGGAAGCGGCGCTACTTCATCCTGGCGCTGTACAACGACAACGTCTGTCTTGCCTACTACGAGGACGACCAGTGCCACAAGCCTATTGGCTTTATTCGGCTGAACCCCACCGACACCCGCATCGTCACCTGCCCAACGACCAAGACGCACAAGAAGGCCAGCCGACCAGGCCGTGACCTCTGCGTCATCTACCACGAAAAGCACAAGGAGTACAAGCTGCTTCTGCGGGCTCGCGACACGGAGGATCACGACCGCTGGGCGGCCGCCTTCAGCACTCTTTTTCTTATTGTTGATCGCCCTTCAGACTTCCCCACGCCGTCCTTCCACAGCTGAGGTGCGGGAGCGGAAGAAGGACCTGTGTGAGTGCTTCTGTTGGCTTCTTATTCCTATAGCTTTTTGTTTTATGTGTGAGTTCCAAACAACAAAAGAGAGAATTAATTCTTTTCTTTGCTGTCAGCCGGCACAAACCCAGTGAGGTGCTGACCGCTGCTGCAACATGCCCGCCGAATACATCAGCCAAACACCCCCCGCTTTTATTCCACGTGACTAAACATGTTATGTTCTTCACTTTTTTTCTCTTCTTCTTTAGCTTCCTTCTCCGTTTCTTGTGTATGTTCGCCATCCTTACTTCAATTCTTCTCTTTTCTGGTGGTCTACTCGATCACGTGATGTGTGTCGCTGTGTGTGTCGGTGAAATGCAGAAAGTGTAAAAAGTAAGGATCCACGATGGGAAAAAGAATGTAAATATATGTTGACGTGTGTGTGTACTGCTCGTCTCGACTGTTATCATGTGGAAGCAGCGGGATATGCAGTTTTGACAGCTCGTGTAAGGGCTGGACCGAACGACTGCATGAGAAAGAGACTTTAAACGCTGCGTACCCGAATGACAGTAGCATCGTCCCTCTTCCTGCATAGAACGCCATGGCGTGTCGTTACATTAATGGCGGAGGCCAGTAGTGGAAAGAAGCCTAACTAAGTACCAGAAGAGAAGTGCAATGGGCACCATTGCAACGCAGTCGATGGCAGACTCGAAGCCGTCGTGAGCGCATTTATGCGTGCCGGTTGCCACCCTATCATTCTTTTCCTTTCCCTCTTCTTTGATCTCTTCTTTTTTGTTGCCAAAACACGCACACACACACACACAAGCTATTTCGCAGTGTGGGAGAAGTGAACCTAATCTCCCTGTCAATTTTGTCGTGTCTCGCCTGTTTTGTTTGAGCCGTTGTCGTGTACGCTGTGTCGCTCTTTTTTTTTTCCCAGCAACATTGTCTCTCTCTCTCAGTAGTACTATCCGGACCAGGCATTGCGCATGTCCGCAGCCAGCGAGTCGGCGCCGTGTGCGGTGCCATCGAAGTTGTGGCGGGAGTGCCTGAAGGCGTACGACTACGGGCCGGACCGGCCCAACGGCGCCTGCGAGGCACAGCGTGGAAAGTTTTACGAATGCGTGAAGGAGTGGACGGAGCGGACGCAGCAGAAGAAGTACTCCTACACGCAGTTTGAGTTGTCCACGGCCTGCAGCCACGAGGCGGAGAAGCTGCACCAGTGCATGATGATCAACATGTTCGAGGTGAGTCGCTGCCAGCGGGACATGGCGGTGTTGAAGCGGTGTGCGGCGCGCAACGATCCCGAGGTGCGCCGCCACCTGCAAGGCGATGAGGCGATTGCGGGCTTGGAGAATGATGTGGAGGAGGCGACGGGGGTGAAGCGCCTGTGGTACAAGGCCATCGGCAAGTTGTAAGGAGTGAGGTGGTGATGTGTGCGTGTGTTTGTAATTGTGGGTGTTTGTGCTTGACCTTTTCTATGGAGATTTTCCTTGTCGTGCAGTCACAGTCCCTTATTTCTTAAAAGAAAGAAAGAAAAAGCGATTGTGCTAGTTTACGGTCTTAAAATCGCTAGTTATATGCCGAGGCATCTCTTGCGAGTGCTAATGTGACTTGTGAGATGCTCTTAAGTTCTTTGTCGCTTAAAATCTCAACACCAGCAGTGGCAGTTGTAGCACTTCCAAAAAGAAAAAAAGGTGATGCGCGAGAGACCGACGAGGGTGCGTCAAAGCCTGTCTCGGTCTCTACGGGCTTCTTGCTCCATGCAGTATGCGTTGCTTCCACCTCATCACGTCTTCTCTGCACCCTTTACTTCTCGCTGCTGGTGAAAGGAAGAAAGAGAGAGAGAAAAACACGTCGGCTTTTCCGCTTGCACTCTTGTATCATACATCTATCCGCTTTTTCCGTTTTACTAGCTAGCTTTGCATTTTTTCTTTTTATAGTGGAGCGGGGCCATCCTGTAGGTGCGTGCTTCTGCGTTGCGTGTTGAAGGACCGGCGCCTCTCTATTCCACGTGTAAAATACAGGCACCCAAACACAAACAAACACACACCCGCTTCGTACTCCTATACCCCACAAAACGTGGACTGCACTTTCTATTTCCCCCTTTACCGCACGCTTCTGCTTTGACCTTCTTTCTCTCTTTGAATTGCTGATCACCTTTCCGCACATATTCCCTCTTTTTGTTTTACTTCTTTGCACTGCTGCACGCCGCAGTGCACGATTTCAGTTAGGAGACGCATCCATGATTGACTCGCGCGTACGGTGACAACGTTTCTTTTTTCTCAGCTCTCTTGCATTTTTCTGTTCTTTTTTCCTCTCTCTTTTCTTTGAATGCGCAGGCGATGCAGCACAGCAGCAGTGCGTCAACCTTCCTCGAGGTGCCGGGTGCGGTGTGGCAGGATGAGGCCCGCGTAGACGTCTGCAGCGGCCGCCGCTGCCACCGCCGCTTTAACCGTCTCTTCTGCCTCAAACATCACTGTCAGTGGTGCGGGCGTGTCTTCTGCGATGCCTGCGCACCGCGGCAGGCTCTCCGCCACGGCACGCTGCTCCGCCGCTGCAATCGCTGCCGTCTTCCTCTCGTCTTTCAGCACTTCTGGAACGCGCAGACCCAGTCGATGGACTGCACGCCCTTCACCCGCATTCTCTCCTTCCTTACTCCAGCCAGCATCACAGCGCTGCTGCAGTGCTGCCACACAACCCTCGCGGAGCACCCCCTCGCCGGCTACCCCTTCCACGCCTCGATCCAGGAACGCTTCCCCTCCTACTACACCGGAGCGCAGATCGGCCGCGGGTCCTTCGGGACGGTGTACAAGTGCGAAGACCGCCTCTCGAAGGACCGCCGCCGGGTCATCCTGAAGTGTGTGCTGAAGGCGTCTAATTTGACCTACACCCGGTGGAGCAAGGCCCTCACGGAGCTGCGCATTCTCGCCTCCGTGGAGCACCGCAACGTCGCACGTCTGCTCGAGTCGTTTCAGACACGCGAGCATCTCGTGATCGTCATGGAGGCCGGCGAGGGCGGAACAGTGCGTCAGGGGTACGAGTACGTGCGGCAGCACCGACTACCGCTCGAAGCCTTCACGGCGAACGTGATCGAGGGCGTTGCGGCTGGCTTGGACTACCTGTACCGCGAGAAACACATTGTGCACCGGGACATCAAACTGGACAACATCGTGCTGAGCGCAGACTACACGACACCGATGATCATCGACTTCGGGCTGGCTGAGTACATCACGGAGGAGGAAGGCCAGTGGTTCGTCGTGGGTGGCACGCGCAACTACGCACCGCCGGAGAGCATCGGCGCTATCGCTGCGGGGCATCTCGACATAAAGGAGACGGGGGCGACGATGCACAAAGGCGATATATTCAGTCTCGGTGTGGTGGCCTACGTGCTGCTCACCGCACACCGCCCGTTTCAGAGCAAGGTGCGCTTTGACAAACAGTACGAGGAGATGCAGCGCGGCGTGGCGTGTAGTGGGCCGCTGTGGGACGGCACCTCGGCCGATGCGCAGGCGTTGGTGCAGGCCATGCTTGCCTTCAAGCCTTCAGAGAGGCCCACCTATGCAGAGATTAAAGAGAACGCCTTTATTCTTGCCCGCGGTGCCGGTGTCGCGCAGATTTGCGAGCTGCGTCTCTCCGGTCTCTTGGCGGCAGAGCGGGAGACGATGGATCAGTGGGTCATGCTGGAGCCGTCTGAGGTGCAGGACGAGGACAGCGAGATTTTGTCGCTCGCCACGCCGCAGCGGTGGTATCACGCCTACTTGCCTCGCTCCAATCTGCACCTTTGGTAGATTGCGTGTGTGCGTTTGTGTGTTTGTCTTTGTGTGTGGGCGGTGAGGAGGTGAGGGAAAGCGGTGCTGCACATCTTTGTTCTAGGTTTCAGACTGCTCGCTTTTCATCTTCAAATGCACTTTTCTGTTTCTTCACTGGGCAATCTGGGCACCTTTTTTTTTTGTTTAGCACTGTTTCTTTCTTTTTCTTGTCTCTTATCGCTCTGCCGCGTTCTCGAAACCGAAGAGTATCACGTGCTCCTCTTCCCCCTCACGCCTCCTCCTTCGCCTTTTTCTTTTTTTTTAATTTTTCTTCTGTTTCCGTCCGAACTGTCGGATCTCTTCTGTTGCCTTTCAACACTGCTGTGCAGAACCCCACCATGCTTTACCGAAAAAAAATGAAAAGAGGTAGAAGAAGAAACGAAAGAAATGCCATGAGTGCGATCGTTGAAGCAGACGTAACGTCGGTGCCCGCTGTGCCACGGAGGGTAGGTGCGGCGCCACCGACATCGACAAGAGCTGGTGTAGGCACGTACAGTGAACGTCTTAGACACGCCACAACTCGTTGCGCGCTCGTCTCCTTACGTCGGACGCGCTTCAGCATCCTAGCAGAGTTGTGTACCTAATTGTAGTGTGAGAAGACTGGTGAAGTGCTGCGCGGGACGCGCTTCGCTCCTCGCTGCTGTATGCCTTTTTCTTTTGACGCTTTACGACTCCTGAACTACTTTTTTTAGTCACCATTTTTTTCTTTCTGTGCTTTCTGCTCTCTTCCCCCACTTACTGCAGATTAGTCGAGAACGGTGTACATTGCCTTGCTAATTGTTTCACACACTACTACTTCGAAATTCAGTAATTAATTGGCACCGTGTGCTACTTATGACACTCCCTCATCGGGAATTTTAACTCCACATCAGAGGCGACTTGAGCTTCGCCTCTTCTAATCTTTAAGGCACAACTTAGTTGAGTGGCGCAGAGAGCCTTCTTCCACAGTCGCATAGACACACACACGCACAAACACACAAAGCAGAGCAGCCCACAGTTACATCCGCCCCAATACATCCTTTTTTTATCATTGGCTGAACAGACACACGCTTGCATCGTGCTGCATAGACACACGCAAGAGGTAATCTTGCACTGCTACACAGACACCTATCGCTCATAGAGTTTTCATCATCTCTGCTCACATCGACGCAGTCTCACATACGCACGCCCATACACACATCCTCTCTCCTCTCGCCTCTCTCCTCTCTTTTCGTTCTACTTACGTCTCCTCTCTTGTTCTCTGCTGAAGAGAGTTTCACTCTTGCTTTAGTGCTCCCTAACTTGTTCTCATTTTTTTTCTTCCTTCACCCAAATTTACCAGACGCCGCGTCGTGTACAAGCTTTGAAGCTCGCTTGCCTCTCACTCCTGTACTTTTTTCCCCTTTCATCTTCTCCCTGCTGCACGATGACAGACGCGGTGCAGCTCGCGAAGGGTGTCTTGGCGGCAGAGGGGGAGCCCTTCGCGACTCTCTCCCTCGCTGCCAACCTCCCACCCGTCACCGCCGACACGTCCGTCGCCGATGCGCGGCGCAGCTACATGCGGCTCGCCGGTGCCATCCACCCGGACCGCCTGCAGGGCAGCTTCGACAAGGCCACCGAAGCGTTCCAGTGCCTCGTGCGCGCATTCGAGTGCTTCGCGGACCCAAAGCTGCGCAAGAAGGCTGCCGCGGAGGCTGCCAAGAAGGCGAAAGCGGCCGCTGCTGCCCCACCCGCCAAGAAGGCAGAAGCGGCCACGCCAGCTCAACGCACGTCAAAGAAGGACGCAAAGGTGAAGAAAGAGAAGGCAGCGAAGGCGCCGAAGAAGCAGCCCAAGAGGGCCGGAAAGAAGGCAGTGGAGGAGGAGAGCGATGCGGAGGAGAGCGAGCCCACCGAGTCGGACGCGGAGAGCGACGCGAACTCCGACGACAACGACTGGGAGACGTGGGCGGCGGCGGATGTGGAGCCGGAGGTGTCCACCAGCCGCACCCCGATCGGGCAGCCCCGCGTCGGCGGCCTCTACCACCAAACAACGGTCGGCTGCCCAAAGTGCCGCACCTCATGGGAGCCCGACGCACGCCCGCAGTACTCGCTCTTCATGGGCCAGTGGGGGCGGCGCGTCCACTGCCAGCTCTGTCTCTTCGACTTCGGCTCTGCCACCGCCATGCACGCCTGCCCGCACTGCCACACCGGCTTCGACTACGACGCGTCGATGTACGACGAGGTGCAGAAGTGCGCCAAGTGCAAGAAGCAGTTCGGCTTCGCCTACTACCCGGTGAACCAGCACCTCATCGACCAAATTGCGCTGGAAGAGTGGCGGGCACGGAAGGAGCGCGCGAAGGCGGCGGAGCGCGAGGCGCGTGCACGTGCGCGACACGGCGGCGGCGGCGCCGGTGCGACACCCGACAGCACCGACAAGGCCGCAGCGGAGACCGACGAGGAGACGCAGCTGCTTATTGGTAGTTGTGTCGTCAACGAAGAGTGCCCGCTGTGCCACCAGCGAGTAAAGAACCACCACCGCAGCCACGTCTTGGAGTGCGCGGCGAAGGCCCCTGCGGAGCGGGCGGCGGCGGGGAAGAGCAAGAAGGCCGCAGGACAGCAGTCGCAGGCAGCAACGGCGGCGGCGGGGAAGAAGGAGGTTGCCAAGAAGCCCGCAGCGAAGCCGGCTGCGAAACGTGCGTCGAAGGCAGCGCCAAAGGTAGCGGGTAAGAAGGCGTCCAAGGCGACGGCGGCATCGCGTAAGCGGCGACGTGGTGGCAGCAGCAGCGACGAGGACGAGGATGACGAGGATGACTCGGAGGCGTCACTCTCCGACTCTGAGGAGGAGGACATGAGCTCCGAGTCATCTTTCTCCGACGACGACGACGACGAAAGCGACTAGAGGGCGTGTCGCTTTTCAGATTTATTAGTAAGGGCGGCTTGTATACCAAAGAGCGCAGCAGGTGTGCTGGTGTTGAGTGAGAGAGGACAGCAATGCAGCTGAACTTTTTGCTCCTACGACCGCAAATCTCTTTCTGTTCTTTTCCCTCGCTTCTTTTTTTGCTTTCGTCCTTCTCTTGTCTGCGGCGAAATCTCTTGTGTGATTCACTCACTCACTCTCTCTTTCTCACTTTTTTTAATTTACCATAAAATTTCTCTTTGTGTGTTTTTAAATGGCTCATATAAAAGTAGAACACAGAAGCTCCCCAGCACTTGCTGAAGTCAAAAAAAAAAAAAAGGAAGGAGACGTTGGAGCTGCATTGAGGGATTGGGTACTGTCTCACCAAGGGAAGCGATCTTATTGTTTTCTTCACCGTGTAGGTGTGCGTAGTACTCTATCCATGCACGCTCTCACCACACAAAAGAGGGCAGTATCGCTGTTCGCCACCGTTCACTGCTGTGAGTCTTCCTTTACAGCATTTATGCCATGTCAACACTCCTTTGCGGAAGTACGCCCGCCCTTTCTGCTCGAATGCTTTGTCAAATGCCACACTCCCTCCTCTTCCCGCTCCTTCCGCTTCTCTCGCCTCTCTTCAACATCCCCCTTTTTTTCTCTCTCTGTGCGCGCTTTTTACGCGCGTGTCTCCACTCGAGTCACCTCCCCCCACCCACACACGCACAACACAGCAGCATCGGCGAGCGTTTGTGTTTGTGTTTTCCGTCTCTCCCCGCTCTCCTCTCTTGCTTTCAATTTTGCTGATTGCACTCTTCGTTTGGTTGCGCCGCCTTATTTTTATAGCTGTTATTATTCTTCTTTGTCGCTGCGGCACCGTTCATCACGTTGTGGCAGCTTTCTCGACACCGCTGCGGTACAGATACATTGTGCCGCCTTTCTATTCCGCCGCTGACCGTCGTACACGTGCGACTCGCAGCGTTTTCTCTGTCTCTCTCTCTTCAGGTGTCTAGCCACTTTTCTCTTTAAGACAAAAAGAGGAGACAGAACAGAGAGGTTTGGTTTGTTAGTTTGTTTCGTTTCGGGAGGCTACAGCGCAACTTGAGAAGCTTCACAGCTAGTGGCCCCTTTCTGTTTTTTTCTTTGGCGCTATCAACGGCATTTTATTCTTCCCCTTCTATTTTTTCTCCTCTCTGCGACAGCTTTCCCCCAGTGCGCTTTGACACCGCCTTTCCTGATCACATCACAGGCGGACGTTTGCAAGCCGAGCCACGAAGTCTACACTACACTATAAAGAAAAAGTTTTACTTATTTTTTTGTCCCGCTCTATACAGCTCGTTTTTGTTTTCGCCTTCGCTGACTGCGCCGGTCACTGCGTTGCGCTTTTAAGTGCCGTTGTACTCCTTTAAGAAAATCAAGTGTTTACCAGTTTTTTTTTAAGAGGCTGTGTCGCCCTTTTCCTCTAGTTTAGTGGTTAACTTTTTTAGTCCTGCACTCGTCTTGCGCGAACACGCATAGCTTCGTCCACTTCCGCACATCCAGATAAGTATCTGTGTTTTATTCTGAAGTATTTCTGCCTGTGCTGTCACACCGCCGCTAAATTGTCACCGCACCTCTTCGTACGCCCCCCGCCTCTCTCTTTTTTTTTTTTCTAAGTCAGGTTCCTCTTCTCTGCCGTCGCTGCGTGCCACTGCCTTGTATCTTCGACTTATACGTGCAGCAAAGGAACACAAGTGGACCGCGACCGTCAGTCTTTGTCACACACTTTGGCGCTTTTTGTTTTCTTTTGTCCATCGTGTGTGTTTGACCGAGGCATCTCGTCATCTTTTTAGTGAGTTGTTTGTTTTTCTTTTTTTTTCCTTTGCGTTTTTCCTCAGCTGTCTACGTGTGCTGTCGTTGCATCCAAGATCGCTTGCACGTCGCTCTTTTTTTCAGTACATTCTCTGTTTAACACTTTTTTTTTCTTTCTATCTCTTCGAGTTGTGTGTGTGTGTGCGCCTATCACTCGTGTGGCATTGTTGTGCACGTCGCCGTTGCTGACATTGCCCCTTTCCCTTCCCTTTTTTCTTGTTTCCCGCACCTATTCCCTTCCTTCATCCTGCACCCGCGCCGCTTAGAATTCGAACAGATATCGCGCGTGTGTACGTGTGTGTGTGTGTCAGAGTGCTTGAATAGTGAGCAGAATTGGAAGTCAACAGCCACCCACAGAGTTACTCCGCCAACAAGAACAACTACAACAACAACTGCCCTGTTTTATTTCCCTTGCTAGTTTTGCTTTTTTTTTTGCGTTTTCTCTTCTCCTTTCTCTCGTACGCCACAAAGGGTGCATTTCTCCCGGTTGTGCTCATTCGTTCACTAGTTGTTGTTGTTGTTGTGTGTGTGTGTGTGCTTCCTCAGTGCCCTATACCTATTAGGAAAAGACGGAAGATGCCGCTTCACGGAAGCCCAGCGGAGGGCCGCGCCAACGCGGCGGCCTTCGCCACCATCACAGAGGACCCGGAGGAGCAGCCGGAGATCGAGATCGCAGTCAGCTCCGTGGCAAACCAGTCCGGCAAGGTGCGGCGCATGCTCATGACGGAGCGCGGCGACCCCTCTGTTGCCCCACCAGACTGGGAGCCGCTGACGACGTCGGAGCTGTTCGACGAGACCGGCAAGCCCCGCCCCGATGTTGCGCTGGAGCACTTCAAGAAGGAGGGTCTGCTGAGTGAGGCCGATGTACTCGCAATCGTGACGAAGTGTGCGCTAATCTGGAAGGACGAGGCAAACGTGCTTCGGCTGGAGGACCCTGTGGTGATTGCGGGGGACATCCATGGCCAGTTCTTTGATCTGCTGAACCTCCTCTCCATCGGCGGAAACCCACGCGACCAGAAGTACATCTTCCTCGGCGACTACGTCGACCGTGGCTGCTTTGGGATGGAGGTCATCCTGCTGCTGATGTGCTACAAGATCTGCTACCCGACGACGATGATCATGCTGCGCGGCAACCACGAGAGCCGCCACCTCACCGCCTACTTCAACTTTAAGCGGGAGGTGCTGTACAAGTACTCGATCGCGGTGTACAACGCAATGATGTCCGCCTTCGACTGTCTCCCGCTGGCCTGCATTGTCAACAACCGCTTCTTGTGTCTGCACGGTGGGCTCTCACCGGAGCTGAAGCGCGTCGCAGACATCAACGCCATCCACCGCTTCCGTGAGCCGCCGTCCTCTGGCCCGATGTGCGACTTGCTCTGGGCCGACCCGCTCGATGAGAAGGAGGAGGACCCCGCGGCGTCGCAGCACTTCGTGCCCAACACCACGCGCGGCTGCTCCTACGTGTACAGCCACGCCGCG
This sequence comes from Crithidia sp. LVH-60A, assembly GCA_030078075.1. Taxonomy (NCBI): domain Eukaryota; phylum Euglenozoa; class Kinetoplastea; order Trypanosomatida; family Trypanosomatidae; genus Crithidia; species Crithidia sp. LVH-60A. The sequence goes on from CP119667.1 coordinate 342,882, forward strand.
GCCTGCAGCTTCCTGCAGGAGAATAGTCTCATCACTGTGATCCGCGGCCACGAGGCCCAGGATGAGGGCTACCACCTGTACAAGAACACCGCCAAGGGCTTTCCCGCCGTGATCTGCGTCTTCTCCGCCCCCAACTACTGCGACACCTACGACAACCGTGCCGCCATCGTGATGCTGAACAAGAACGTCATGAACATTCGGCAGTTCAATAGCAGTCCCCACCCCTACTACCTCCCCAACTTCATGAACGCCTTCACGTGGTCGCTGCCCTTCGTGGCGGAGAAGCTGCTCGACATTTGGACCAACGTGCTGCACTTGATCGACGTGTCAGAGGACCAGTACCTTCTACCAGCTGACATGGACGCAGCGGCGGGTGGTGCCTCGGCGGACGGGGCGAGCACCTGCGGTGGGCAGGGCAGCGTGCTGGAGCAGCGGGGCGAGCACATTCGCAAGAAGATCCTCACGATGGGCAAGCTCTCCCGCATGTTCCGCACCCTGCGGGAGGAGAACGAGAATATTGTCCGCCTGAAGGGGCTCGCGGGTGGCACGCTGCCGCAAGGCGTGCTGCAGCTCGGCCCGGAGGGGGTGAAGGAGGCGATCCGGGGCTTCCAGCGGTCGAAGGAGTTGGACTCGCCGAACGAGCGGTGGCCGGACAGCCCGCTGGAGGACTTCACAACATCGCCGCCAAATGCCGTCACGCGCGCGCTCAGCGAACACTCTTCCCTCTCCGGTGCGTAGGGGAGAGAGAGAGGTGAGAAGGGGGAGTGGAAGAGGGGAGTACACACCGTCACGTCTTCGCTGCTTTGGAAGAAGACACTTGTTGTGCTCCCCCATTTTGCGTACCCTCTCTTTATTGTTTATTTATTAATTTATTTATATTGGTATTCGAATTCGCCATATTAACACTTTTATTATTGTTTTCTTCGTTCTTCGTCCCTTTGGGTTAAAAATACTCACACTCACCCACACGACGTCACTCTTCTCCCTTCCCTACCTGCCGTGTATTTGTTTTTCAGCGTCCGTAGCTGCGTATTTTCATTTTTCTCTCCTTTTAAACTGTTGCGCGCCTCTTCGAGTTGGTGTACTGTTGCCTCTTATAGGCCTCGTCTTTTGTTGTGTGCGCGGTGGCCGCCGTACTCCCACTGTGCTGCACACTTTTATTTACTTGCTTTCTTTCTCTCTTTTTAGAATCGCTTTTTGTTGTTAACGCTACTCCTCCTCTTCAAGCTCCCCATAACTCTGCTGCAATTTGCGGTGTGTGTGTGCGTAAGCGTATGGGTGTTTGTTTGTGTGTGTGTTTCGCATGGGCTCTACGTGTGTGGACAGTCCGCCTCTACATGCAAACTCTCTCAAAAGGAAAAAAAAATTGTGTTGGTGCTCTTCTTAGTCTTGTTTGTTTTGCTGTCAACACTTCTTCTAAAGCATTACTTTTACGTTAACTATTCGTCGCTCACCTACACGGAGTCGGACCCACGCAGCGCGTGCCAAAGCATCTGGAAGGTTTAACGTCGCCGCGGATGCCTCCTCCGCGCTCTCTTCTCTCTTTTCGTGTAGTGTGTAGTGTCATGCTGCGCTTCGCTCAAGTATTTTATTTTGCCGTGTCTGCCCGAGTGTGCGTGTGTGTGTCTGCTAGTTGTTTGTCTCTTACTCCTTTCTTTCTCGTGTGTTCGCAACAAGCTTCCTTTTCCTTTCCTTTGTTTGCTGATGGCGATTTATGTGCTTGTTGAGCCTTTAATACGGTCTGCATGTCTATCTTGTTCGAAGGAGCGGTGCATACGTGTCACTCCTTAGATGACTCGCACCACCTTGCCGAAAAGGCGTAGCAGCATTCGGGAGTACCCTTTCCTTGTGGGCTTGTTTGCCTATGTTTTTTTTTTTTTTTTTTTTTGATACTGCTTAATGCGGTGAGGGAGAGGGAGAAGAATGTGACGCTTTGTTGGGTTTTGGCACGTCAGCCGCTGCGCCAGCTCTTGAGCCTCTTGTGCGAGTGTGAGCGTCAACGAAAGAAATTCTGGAAAAAAAAAGAGAGCAGCGATTCGAAACAATAAGCAGCGGTGAAGCACACTCCACGTATGCCTTCGATCTGCATCGTGTCAAAGGCTCCGCGTCACCAGGTGTGGGTGTGAGACTGTTGTTACAGTAAAGTGGGCAGAGAAATCACTTTCTTTGCTTCTAAAATACTGTCCCTTCACTCCACTTACGCGGAGGTGCGGCCGCCTCGTGCGCTACGTTGAATCGGCGCAGTTGCGTAGATGAACGCAGGTGCTCCTGTCGCGTTTCAGAGAGGCACACAGCAGGCCCGACTTTCTCAGGAAAGGAAAAAAAAAGGAAGTATTTGTCGCCGTCAAAAGACTACTGCTGCTAGAGGACTGGAACACTACCAACTAAAAAAGAGACAATTCTTTTTAATACTCTCCGTTTTCCTTTCTATCCCTCTCTCTTTTTTTTTTTGTTTCTATGCACAGTCGTGTACTTTAACCACGTTGCTGCTTCGCGAACGTTGGCACATTCTCTCATTTTCAACTCGGTGTTTTTGCAGTATTCCCACCTTTACTAAAAGGCATTGCTCTTTTCTCTTGACCTGTTTCTTCTGGCGCACACAGCAAACTGCTGTGATACGGCGGTACCTTGAATTTTACTGCAGCACCGCTCTTGATTCAGCGTCATGGCAATATGCCCAGCACACGCCATGTGGAACCGGTAGTCAAGGCACTGCGGCGCCAAGCCCAGCTGCAGCGCTGGTCTCGTCAGCAGAATCGACCCAAGCGTGCACGGCAGACGTCGACATCGATGCCGTCCGCAGCAGCAGCGGCAACAGTCGAGGCACCCACACTGACGTCTCCTTCGCCGTCAACACGCCAAGCAACCGCTGTGCAATCTGGAAATTCTGCTTCTTCACCCGCAGCATCACCGCACAGCAGAAGCGGCAACCTGTCCTCCAGTCAGACCCTGCAACACGCCTATCGGCACCGCGACGTGGCACAACCTTCACTGCTGCAGCGGCGGCTCACCGAGCTGCTCGACACGTCCACAAGCAAAGCCGAAGCCGCCGAGGCGTTCTTCAGCGTCGCCCGCAGCGATCAGGAGGCGCTGACACCGGCCACCCTAACCCACTTCACGAGCGCGGTGCTGCGGCACACCGTTGCGGCGCAGATGGGCACGGCAGCGTACGAAGCCGCACTGGCCGACGCGGTTGGCGCGCCGGGGGGCCGCTGGAGTACCGTGGAGCCGGCCGAAGCGCGTGCCTTCGCTCTTTATCAGGCTCAGCGGCTGGGGCGCTACGCGGTGAAGGGGACCACTTTCGAGGAGAAGCTGGGACTGACGCTGGAGGGCGGAGACAACTCGTTGGTGGCGCTCACCCACTTCCAGCTGCAGAAGCACGCCGCTCGTGCCCTCCCTGTTGGTCTGGATGTTCTTGAAGAGTTGATGCACTGCGACGTGTCGTGGACGGCTGCGCTGAGGGTGTACGACTACGCACGAGAGCTGGCGGGTGTGGAGCCGCCTTCCGGCATGACGACGCGCCTCATGGGGTTGATGACGGGGTACAAGACAAACGGGCTCGGCTCGCGGCCGTGGCGGGCGGCGCTGCAGCTTTACGAGTCGCTCTGCACGAGCGGTTACGAGGTCCCACTGGATGCGCACACCGCCGCGCTCGATGCTGTGTGGCGCCGTGGCGAGGCCTTCGCGCGGCCGCACCACACGCCCTCTGCGGCAGAGCAGGAGGAGAGGTGGACCGCACTCGTGCGCATTCGCGAGAATGTCGACGACGCGCAGGTGACCGGCGAGGCGGGCTGCCGTTTTTCCGAAGCGCTGGTGAAGGCGGCGAGTGCGGCCGGGCGGTGGGAGGCTGCGGTGCGGGTTCTGCGTGAGATGGACGTCGCCGTCGCCGACACATCATCCCGTTTTCTCATACCGACGGCTGAGACGCTTCTCTTTGCCATGGCGGCGTGCAACGTGGCGCACAACGCCGCCTACGCGACCTCGCTGCTGCACACCTTTACTGGACTGTACACGCTGCGCAGTGCCCACCCAGAGGCACTCGCCACCTATCTCCAATCGCTGCGCCATGTCGTGCACCTCGCCAGCCACGTTGGCTCGCAGGTGGAGACTCTCGTCATGGACGGAGAGGGGCTGGACCGGCCCTGCTGTGTGGCGTGCCTGCAGCTGCTGTCGAGCGAGCGGGTGGGCACGACGACGCAGAAGTGGCACCTCGCCCAGCGGCTCTTTCACTACTATGACAGCCACCCGTGGCCGCAGCAGCCGCAGGTGCGACAGACGGAGCTGCAGACCATTTTCCGGTGCTGCCACCTCATCTCCGCGATGCAGCGCCGCAGTGCTGGCAATGCGGAGTGCCCTCTCATCGCGGAGCTGAACAGCTACCTTGTTTCCCTCTTCGGTCCTGACTCGCCGGAGTGCCGGTGGCTGCGGGACACCGAGGTCTACTCGCTGCTGACGACGCGCAGCTGGCGGCACGCGCTCACTGTCTATCAGCGGCAGGTGGAACAACGCACTCCGGCGCAGATGGCCGACCTGCCCATTGCGCTACGGCAGGTGCGACGGATGCTCGCCCAGGCGCTGCTGCGTGGCGGTCGTGCGGCACACCAGCCCGACAGTGAATTCCTTCTCGAGGAGGAGAGCCAAGAAATGGACAAGGCGGCCCTGCGCGATTACCTGGGCTTTGCCGTCACCACGGTACGCGACGTGTACAGCAGGTCGGCCGACACGCCGCCACGTGGCATTGTTGGTGAGCTGCTGCTGTTGCAGGCGATGCACACGTCGCCTACCAACGAGCGGCAGCGGTTGGCGGTGGCGGCCCTGCACGAGTTTGCCCGCGGGGAGGCTGCTGCGGTGACGCCGCGTGTGGTCGACCTTGCTGCGCAGGCGCTAGGGATGACGGAGGAGCACGTGCAGGGAGTGCTGGTAGAGGGGAGTGCGCAGCTGCGGGCGAGGGCACTGGAGAGCGTGGAGAAGCATTTCGGCCTGCGTGCCCCACCGCTGGAGCGCGTGCACGTGTGACGAGGTGGAGGGGAAGCTATTGGGATGCGTTTTGCTGATTGTGGAGATAAGTGTTTGTGTGTATGTGCTTGATTTAACGTTTTCTCTTCGCGTTCGAAGGAGGGCACACTTTGGCGTTTCTTCACAGGTGCTTGTAGCCACGACATTTGAAAAAAAAAGAAAAAAAATAGTCGATGTGTGTCGGATAAGGCGCATGCATGTAAGAGCGACGCCACGAAGTCTCTAAGAGCTGACCGACGAACGTGTGAGGGGCGACGGTGCTTCTCCGTGATTGCTTGAATGGACAACGGCCTATACCTATGAAAAAAAGTGATTAAATGTTCCCCTTTCTTCCTTTCTTCCACCCCTTCTTTCTGGCCCCGGCCTTCTCCGCCCCTCCTCTTTCTTCGTCTGTGTCTCGGAGGACCGCACACGTGCCGCAATCGAAGAGAACGCAAACAAAAATAACCGGAAAATTGCATTTGGCTTTCCAAGACACCTCTATTTTTGGTGTGCCTCGTGCATCTTTTCACGAGACTTGCAACACGGAGAGATTGCAAGAGCTGTTAAAAGAAAAAAAAATGGGTCAGCGTATGAGCAGCGACAATCAAAAAGCGCACCGCTCTAAACCAAAGCGGTCTGGCGGCGCTTCCGGCGCACCTTTTCTCCTCCCAGCAGAGGCGGACCTCCTTGGCCGGTGTTGGCTGCTCGCCTCCTCGGCAGACTCGCTGAGCCCCAGCAGGTGGTTCGCGCTGACAGAAAAAAACCGCCGCGGCATGCGGGACGACAACCGCCGTGCCTTCAGCATCTCGCCTGACCCGCTGCCATCAAGTGACCAAGCACGGCAGCCCGTCTTGCGCGATTTGAACGTCAATGTACACAGAGGCCTGTCGGTGTGTGGGTACGCGAACATCACCATCACCGCGGTGCCCACCACTGCTGGGCAGCCGCCACGGACGGTGCGTGTAGGTGGCGTGCACGTGGAGCTGCCCTCGTTGCAGCCGGAGAGCGAAGCGAAGGAAGAAGCTGGTCAGTATGTGGTGGTTGTGGTGCGCCGTCTTTCCGTGGAGGCGGAGTTGAAGGACTACGCCACCGCAGGCTACAAGCGCGTCGCCATCGCTGCCCCGCCGACCAACGCCGCGGAGCGCGACGAGTACGGCGAGGGGTGCATTACAGGCATCCTCTACGGCGCGGTGTTGGTGCTGCACACTCAACTTGATGCACATCTCGTGCCGCGTCTGGTGCGGCTCTGTGAGGAGGCGGCGCGTGCGTCGAATGTGTCGCCTACGGCCCTGTCGGTGCAAGAGGAGCGCGCGGCGGGGGTGAGAATTGCCACTCAACCGGCTGGGGCGGCAGAGGAGACGAACGCTCAGGCATCTGGCACGCCGTGGTTGCGCTTGTTGAGTGTGGAGGCGGAGACGAAGACGGCGGATGCACTGCGCAGCGAGTGGGCAGCGGCGCGCGATGCAGCCCCTTCCGGAGACGCTGCGGCTGCGCTGAGGGACGATGCTGAGGCGCTGCCGTTTGTCGCCGCGTGGGCCGTGCATGCGCACCAGACTCCGTCCACCTGGTGCCCGCTGAACCTCTTCCTCCAGCGGTACGAGGCAATTGCGGATAGTCTTCTGGTTCTGTCGAGGAGAGAGCGCTGAAGGTAGACTTTATCACCCTTTTCCTCACTTTGCGACTATCGTGTTTTCTTTTGTGTTCTCTCCGATCTGCTACTAAAATAGGAATGAAAGACAATCTTCTTTTTGTTTTGACGAGGGAAAAGCAGGAGAGGTGGCGCCTGCAAAGTTGGTCACCAGGATATCCGTGGAGCGTTGGATGCTAATTAATGGCAATGTCCTTCCAACCCGCAAAGTACCAAACATTTTTTTTTTTGCTTCATGGAATCTGAGGCCCACTACACCTGCCGTTGTCGCTGGTTGGTGTAAACCACCTCACAACGTTCCAATAAAGCAGCAGCGGTTCATCTTAATCGTTCACTCCTCTCTTCTCTCTCTCTTTCTCTCTTCTCTTTCTTTACTTGACAGATTCATCGCCCAACCGCTCTCGCTCTCCGCAGCACAACAACAAAAAAATTTCCGTTTCGTTTATCACCTTTTCCCTCTTTCTGTTCTTTTCAGTCACCACTTTCAAAAAAAAAAAAATGGCCCCTACTGTCACTGTGGAGATGCCGTACGACCGCCTCATCAAGGAGGACTGCATCTCGGACGAGTACCTGATCAACCAGCTCGACGGCGTGAACGACAACCCGCCGGAGGACAACCTGCCGCTGCGTCAGTGGCTCATTCGTGAGACGCACACCGCCCTCGTGAAGAACCCCAAGATGAAGGAGATCGTCTTGAAGCCCAAGGCGGACAAGTCGTCGCACATGGACTTCGCGATCAAGGTCACCGGCAACGAATAAGCAATACCACTTACGGCTACGGGTGTGATGCGGGAGCGGGATGAGCAAGACAGAGCAAGACTTTTTTTTCTCCTCTATTGTTTGCTTTCAGCGCACATAAGGGATAAGAGTCGGCGGTGAACAGATGACGCAGTTGTTCTACCGCAAGCTGCAGGTGAAACGAGAAGAGGGACGCGCAGCGTGATGAAACGCTTTGCAAGAAATTGCATTCTGCCGTCTTTGCTTCACGTGTCTTTTCCTGTAGTGCTCTGTCGGCCTCTCCTTCTCCCGCTCTCTCTCCGCTGCGGCTAAATGGTTTTCCACATGCGGTCGCCGTGTGACCCGTGTGGCTGTGTTTTTTTTTCCTTTTTTTTTGTTTTTCTATTTTACGCGTTTGTCTTCCCTTTTATAAATACAGACACGCATCAACGTATATACTCACTTGTGAAAGACGGCACGTTGTGTTCTCTGGGTGTTGGTAGCGCTTCATACAAGAGGAAGAGGGGAAGGGCGAAGCACCGCACACGCGCATGCACGACAGGCTTTTCTGGAAAAGCCGCATTCTCACTTTCCTTTTTCCTCAAAGCGGAGAGAGAGAGTGCGTGTGCTTCTGTGTGCTAACGCCTGCCACAGCACTCGGAGTTCACGACGTGCACGTCTTTGCTTATTTTCGATTTTCTTTGTATTTATTTTTCCTAGCGGTGTCGTACGCTCTCTCTTTCCGTCTTCTCCACTTTGTGTTTTTCTGACAAGATGCGTTGTGAACATGAAGGAGCGGCGGGGGACGTGCACAACAAACTTATATCATACTTTTCTACTTTTTTTTTTCGAGTCGTTTTGCAAGCGCTGTCTTGATTGCTCTGCGAAGACCTTCTTTTTTCCCTTTTGTTTTTCTTCTTCTCTTTCGTTTGATGGGGGAAGTGGGGCAGGGGACAACAGGAAGAGCGCCTTGCTTGCCTCGCGGCGTGTCGACCGGTGTGGAACGCACGGGTTGGGGCAGCAGCCGTTCTCTTCCTGACGGGCTCGTTGTTTATCCCAGATAAGAAGAAGCAAGGTTGACAGAGGTCGAAATCTCATGAAGTAAAAAAAAAAGTTTGGTTTAGCAAAACGAAGGGAAAAAAAAACGAGAGCGTTCTGTGACGGGGTGTCCGTCTGTCGTGAACAGCCGGCGCTGAAGGTGCGCGTACTGCCACGCCCAGCCAGAGAAGGCAATGAAGAAGAACCAGCTTTGTTGTCCGCCGCATTACCATCACGTAGTAGAACTGGCTTTGCTGTTAGATGTCTCTGCGCAGGCGTGCTACCGATGGTGACATGGTTCTTATTTATAATAGATGCAGCGCAGCACCGTTAAAAGGTGGTAGACGGTACCGTGGCGAAGTGCTGTTAAGTGCGTTGAGTGGTTGACTTTTTACCTAGGCTTTCAATCTCCTCTCTCTCTCTCTCTCTCTCCGTCTCCCTTGCCATTTCGTGCCTTCATCGCATCAGAAAAAAAAACAATAAAAGACAGCGCAGAGTGTTGGCTCCCAGTATGTCCAGTCACCAGTCTTCCCGCTACGCCTATGACGGGGAGCCGGACTGGATGATGTACACACGGGAGTACGTCGTACCTGCTGTCGTGTTCGTCGCCTTGGCTTCTTACCTCGTCTTCCGCGTACTCCTTCCAATGCGCCACATCGAACGTCCGACACGCCGATCTGCGGCGGAGGTGACGACGAATGCTGCTGCCGTTGTTGCTGAGAATGCAGATGGAGAAGCGCGGAGCACCGACACCGCTGCTGCGTCTGCTGAAGAGTCGAAGAAGACAAACTAGGAGCTCTGTTCTTTTCCTTTGTCTCTTTCTCTGTCCTTCGTGCGTGCTGCGGTAATTTGGTTGTGTTCACTGGGGAGGTGCGAAGGAACCACGCCTCTTTGACCCCTTTCGTTCTTTAGTGGTGCTCTGCTGCTACACCGCGTCTAAGACTCTTTACCTCACTCGAAGTGAACACTCGTAGCCAGAAATGCTGTTCACTTCGTGTGACGTCATGATGTGTGTGCGCTACGGCTGTGCTGTCGATCTTTTCATTGCGGTGCAACGTCCACTTTTCTTCTTGCACGAGGTAGCGCGAGAAGGCCGAGAGGCGCTTCGAACAAAGCACAACAAAAAAGGAAACCCATGTTGCGTTGTCGACAGGGCAGCTGCAACACAGTCGCGTTCTCCCTTTCATGTATGCACATGCGTTGGCTAATTTCCTCTCCTATTTCGCCCCCTTTCCTTTTCTTTTCTCTCTGATTACCCCGTCTTTGCCGTCTGCGCGCACTGCCTCGTACACGTCAGGTCTCACCCCGTGCGGCTACCAACTCCCTTCACTGCTTTCATTTCCAGACAGCAAATAAAGTAAAGAGAAAATAACAAAAAAAAAAGTAGGAGAGCAACAGGAGCAGCACGAGGCCAGCATGTCCGACTCGGCTCCTAAACTGATGCGTGTGTGCGTGCTGGCGTGCTCTTACGAGGGCTCGGACAGCGAGCTGAAGGAGTACGAAGGGGAGCTCGTGCAGACGCCCCAGAACTTTTTCGACCGCGACGACCCGCACTACACCTTCCACCTCGAGCTCATCAAGAAAGCAACGGCCTACCGGCAGGTGCGTCAGCTCGTCATGTCGGGCAAATACGATGTCTTCTACAACCAGTGCGATGGCGCCAAGGACGAAGACCGCGCCGGAGTGGAGGTGGTCGAGGCGCTGGAGGAGTTCAAGGTGCCCTACACGGGGGCCATTTCAAAGTACTACGAGATGTCCAAGCCGGACATGAAGCTTGTGGCCCACTACTACAACATCACCACCGCCAAGTACGCCGTGCTGGAGCCGGGCGACGACATTCCTAATCTCTGTGCCGGACTCACCTTCCCGTGCATCATCAAGCACATCTCGGGCTACAGCAGCGTCGGCATGGACAAGAGCTGCAAGGTGCACACGATGAAGGAGCTGGAGGACCGGGCAATTCGCTTCATGCACGACTATCAGTTCGCCCTCGTGGAGGAGTTCATCACGGGCGATGAGGCGACGATTTTGGCGTGCAACGACGCGAGCCAGCCGGAGGGGGTGCGCGTCTTCCCGCCGGTGCAGGTGGCCTTCCCAGAGGGCGAGGACTTCAAGCACTTCCACCTCAAGTGGGCCTCCTACGAGGGGATGGAGTGGACGCAGGTGCCGGAGAGCGACCCTGCGATGGCCGACATGATCGCGATGGCCCGCTCCGCCTTCAAGCGGATGATGGGCGGCATCGGCTACGGCCGCATCGACGTCCGCATCGACCGCGATCACGCCAACAAGGTGGTCTTCCTCGAGATCAACCCCAACTGTGGGATTATGTACCCCTACGGGCAGGAGGGCTCGGCCGATTGGATTCTCCGACTCAACAAGGACTTCCACCAGCGCGAGTTCGCCAAGCTCCAAATCCGCGAAGCCCTCGAGCGGTGCCAGCGCGAGCGTCCCCTCTACGTCCGGCGCTTCGACCCGATCCGCGGCTACCACCTGCGCTCCACCGAGGACATCAGCGTCGGCACTGTTGTCTTCTGCGACGAGTGCCGCCCCGTGCGGCTCTGCACGAAGCCCTACGTCGAGGACCACTTCTCCAAGGCCGACTACGAAGATTTCCGCCACAACGCGTGGCCGGTAGGTCGTGCAGGTCACTACTACGCACTCTGGGACCGCGACCCGGCACACTGGCGTGCCTTCAACCACTCCTGCTCGCCCAACATGACGTTTGGGCCCAACCACACCCTCAACGTTGTGGCGCTGCGCAACATCCCGAAGGGGGAGGAGCTGACAATGGACTACCGCCAGTTCATGGACGCGACGATGCCGGGCTTCGAGTGCAACTGCGGCACCGAGAAGTGTGAGGGGTTTGTGACGCCAGGCTCGCTGGCCAACTCGCCCATGATGACGATCGCCGCCGTGCCCCCCATGTCCTTGCACGCCAACACAATGGTGAAGCTCAACCCGATCTGAGGCCCGCTGTCACCACCACCTGTGCAGCTTTACTTCTCATTGTCGGCTTTGGCACGCCTCCGGCTTATTCAACCGCGTGTGCCTCTTATTCTTTTTCAATTTTGGGTTTTCCCCTCATCATACAGCTACCTGCTTCTTTTCTTTTCTTTTTGACCGCGGCGTTGCTCAACCTGCAGCCGACCCCTTTTCTTGATTGATTCTTTCATTCTCTCTCTCTTTCTCCCTCTGTCTTCTCTCCCCGATTCGCTGCTCTTCATGGGATGCAGAGTGACACTTGCTTTTCCCCTTCTGATGCTTTTTCGCATTCCCTTTCGCTCTTTTCTCTTTTCTTTTTTCCACACACACTCTCTCTCCCTGTGCTCTCCGACACGCTTTACGCAGCCAGTGACACATCGATGTGGACGAAGGGGCTTGCTTTTCTTTGCCCTTTTCTCGTTGTGTGTCTTCTACTGCGAGCCCTTTTTTCTGGTTAGTATTGTTGCCCATTTATCAGTGTCCTTTTCCTTATCTTACCCCCTATTCTGTTTTTGACATAATGCAATTCATCGCCCTCTACATGAGCGGCAGATGAGTAACGCAGAGAACATGTCGCAACCCAGTACAACACCTCCCGCCTGCCGTTCAACGCCGACTCCGCGGTGGAGGAGAATGACGACGGCGACGCAACAGGAAACAAAATGGTCCGCGCCTTCTCTCTCAGCCTCCATTTTTGGAAAAGTAAAGAAGTTTGTTGGGTGCGTAGTGGTAATGCTTCTTTTTGTATCCGCTGGCATCAATGCGGAGGTGTGCCGTGCTTTTCTCTCCGACTTTCTTGCCGCAGTTGTGTTTGTGTGTGAAAATGTTTTCACGAAAAAGAAAAAAATGAGAGAACTGATTTCACCGTCACTCGAGAATTATGCGGCGGCTGCGGCTGCGTTGGCGTTGACTAAGAGCGCGGCGTCTTCTTTTGACCATTGTTTTGTTCGTGTTCTGCACCGTTGCAGGACGCCGTATCGTTGCTTGGAGCCGACCGTACACAGGTCGCTTCCACCACCACAAAATCCTTTTGCTTTCTTAGTTTATGTTGCGGCGCAGCGGAAAGAGATAAGGTGCGCAATCAAAAATTACGTTTTCCAAAAAAATAGTATTGGAGCAACAATTTAGTGGTGAAAAGCAGTGTTGGGAAGCCAACAGTAATGAGAGAGAGAAAAGAAAAGGAAAAGTGCGGCAGATGGAGAAGGGGATCTTGTCCATCGGATTTGTGGGTGCGTCGTTGCAATGTGAAGACGGAGGCCGTGAGAGATAACCGAAAGAGTTAACAGAAAGAAAAGGTGCGTCTTTATATGACTGCCGGAAGCTAAAAAACATATACATATAAAACACTGATGACAACGGATGCAAAGGCGTGATGAGGGGCGTAGTGCGCGTTGGTGCGCGCGGCATCCGCTGCCTCCTCTCTTCCTCTCCGTCTCTGCATACATAAATCACACTGGAAAAGAACTGATCAATAAGAGAAAGCGCTCAAGCAGAAAGTGTCTGCGCCTTGGCGGAAGAGGGGCGTGTTGTCAGTGCGTTGTGTGCGTTACCGCTCCCGCACAGCTTTTTCCTTTTCTTTTTGCCTTCTCCGTTTTCTTGTTCTGCTACTTGTCGTTGCATCTCTCCCCTATAGAATTTAAACGTGCCATTTGGCCCATAGAGAGACCACTCTTTTTTTTTAAGTCGTTGGTTTGCCTCCGGCTCTCCCGCAGAGAGGGCACATATTCTCTTTTCTTCCTTACCCTTCCTCTCTCTCCCTCTGTGCTTTCGACTGTGTTCTTTTTTTGCTGACGGTGCGTGTGCGGTGCACGATTCTCTTTTGTCGTCGGTGACGACTTTCCGCACAGCACTGCTAGAAGTGAAAAAAAAAAAGGAATGAGAGCGTTGGAAAAAAGAATTGTCTGGCTGAGGCGAAACTCTCACCCGACACGCAGCCACAGATATATGGAATGCATCAACGGATGGAATTGCATGGCACTTCTGCCCCTTCGTGAGCGGGGAAAAAACAGCAAAACAGGAAAAAGAGATCACAATTGCGGGATGCGATTATTCATTAAAGGATCAGTGTGAGCACCGTCGGACGCGCGGCATTCTTGCCCCCGAGGTTTGCGCAACCGATAGCAGATGTGCAGGGCAATAGGTAGCCTGACTCTGCGCGCCTGTGCCATTTTTTTTTCTTTATGCCAGAAGATGTCATCGCAGCGCTGGTGCTCAACAGTGCGCATTGCGAGGCAGAGTGCACACAAAAAAAGTATCGAAAAGTGAAGTTTCGCACAACTGTTTTCTGTTGCGCTGTTGCTGAATGCTTCTTGCACAACAGAGCTCTCTCTCTTCAGGACTTTTCTTTCCCCTTTACCCCTTCTGTTCTCTTACCACTCCTGACTACGCTTCTTGTGGTGCGCTGATAGACAAAAGCGTTCCGCCTCTCTCTTCTAAATTTTCTTTACTTTTTGTTGCTGCAGCGGTGTTGTGCATCACGTTTCTCAGAACTCTTTTCTTCCTTTTCGTTCTCTCTCCCTCTCCTCCTTCCGTACCTCCGCGTGTTTTCTGCCCTTTTTGTGCCCGAGACGCCGAGAATGACAGCCAAAACAGACGGGCACAAAATTCTGGGTCGTGAGCTGCAGGTGCAGCGCATGGTGGGCAGCGGGGGCTTCGGCGACGTGCTGCTCGTCACTCGCATGCGTGTCGAGGCGAACCCGCGCCACGGCTTCACCTTTCCCCCACAGTGCGTGGTGAAGGTGATGCGGGTGGGATTGTGCGGGCAGACGGAGCTCGAGTTGGCGCAGAAAGAGGTGCGCGTGCTCAAGTCGCTGACACACCCCAACATCGTGCGCTACATCGGCTCGTGGATTGAGCAGGCGCGGGGCCCGTACTTCAACCGCTTCTGCCTCGCATTGCAGTACTGCGAGGGCGGTGATGTGGCCTCGCTGATCCGGCGCTGTGCGGAGAGCAAGCGTCTGCTGCCCGCTGACGTGGTGGTGCGGCTCATGGCGCAGGTCTTCTCCGCCCTCAACTACAGCCACTCTCGACACCTCATTCACCGCGACATCAAACCCGGCAACGTTTTCCTGACGGAGCGGTGCGACGGCGCTGTTGGCGACGCCGTCGTGGGTGACTTCGGCCTCGTGCGGTCGCTGGAGGTGACACGCGAAACCGTTGCGACGCGGGTCGGGACGCCGTCCTACGTGTCCCCTGAGATCGTGGCCGGAGAGCCCTACACCGCCAAGACAGACATCTTCTCTGCGGGAGCGATGTTCTACGAGCTGCTGACGTGCCACTCACCGTTCTGGCGCCGCGGGCTCTCGCAGAATGAGAACTTCAAGCGTGTGCTCAAGTACGACCCGATGCCCCACATGCGGCTCACAGTGGGTGAGTGCTACGGGGCAGCGCTGACGGAGGTGGTGGCGGTGTGTCTTGCCAAGATGGAGCGTGAGCGAGCCAGCGCCTACGACATCCTCGTCCGTCTGACCTCACCTGTGGCTGTGTTTGTGCGTGAGAATGCGATTCCGGTGTACGTGGAGAAGCAGCCGGCCCCACCGCCGCCTCCCCCACCCGCGGCGACTGCGCGTGCTTCCCCGCCCTCCACCGACGCCGCTGCGCCGCTTTGTGACGACGCAGCGGGCGACGGCGAGTCGACGGCAACGGTGCGGGATCGACTGCGTGCGCTCTTTCTCGAGGACGCCCCCCTCTCTCCGGCTGGTCGGCTGGCTGCCCTGCTGGCGGACAACCCGGAGCTGCTGTGCCAGGTGCGTGTGCTTGTGGCCTTCCGCAGCGACGACCCGGAGTACCTCCAGCGCGGGCTGCGCAACCTGCTGCGTCTGTACGGCCACGGCGCAAGCTCCGCCCTCGCCACCTCCCTGGCGTCCTTCTTGCAGCGCCACAGTGCAGCGTTGCTTCACTAACTGGCAGGGGGAGACAGATGGGGGGAGAGAAAGCGTGCGGGGGTGTTTTACACCACCTTTTTTTTTTTTTGCCGTGTGTCTTTTACTTTCTCTTCCCAGATTCTTCTTTGTACAGTTTGATCTTCTTCTTTAGTCGCGGCGCTGCGGAGTTGCTCTCCAGCGAGTGCGCATCACTTTTTTTTTTCTTTTTGAATTATTTCCTTTATCCTCTTTACTGCGGCTTTACAATGAACCCTACAGTCCATTCGCTTTCCTTTTGTTAAGACCCATTTGGACAGATGAGTCTGCTTCTTTACGTCTGTCCTCTCCTCCCTCTTTTCCTTTTCCCTTTTAAATAAGCGCCTCAGTTCTATTTATCCAACTCTGTTTTTTTTTTTTACCTTTCATACCAATTTGGCGGCAATCGCTGCCCGCAACAGAAAGGATGAGTTTCTGATTACGTGAGCGAACGTCCTCTGCTCTCCCTCGTTTTCCGTTGACTGCAAAGGGAGTCGCTGATGTATCCGTGCGGCGAGGGAGAGCACGCCGTTTTGCAATAAGAGAAAAGTAGCGCATTATTATCCTCAGCGCGTTCTTCAAGGGAACGAAACGAATGCGATGCGCACCGACACGTGGCTAAAGAGCAGTCGCATGAGTGCTTGCGGTCTCTGCTGCGGATGTGCGGTGGGCACCCCTCTCTCTCTCTCTCTCTTCCTTCTCTCAACTTCTGTGGCTCATTGACTACCGCCTATCTCTTCCACCCCACTCTTCTTCTCTCCTCACTGCACACTGCCGATTTCTCCTTATTGCGCCGTCCCCGACGAAGCAGTGCGTGCATTTTCTCTTTTTGTTTTTCTTCCACATCTCTACTGATGTCGTCCATTGCCGCCAAGCAGGTGCACCGCCAGGAGCTGCTGCAGCCCCGTCTCGCCCTCCCTGCGGGCCGCACCGTTTCGCTAGAAGAGGGACGACGGCTCGCCAAGCTCGTGCACGACGAGGAGGACCGCCTGCAGTCGGAGGCGACGCACCTGCTCCAACAGCGCGAGTCCAACGCTGTTGTGCTGGAGGAAAGCGTGTCGAAGCGTATCCTGCTGCTCCGCCAGAAGCAGAACAAGAAGGCGAATGTGAAGGCGGCCGTCGCGTACGCAAACCGGCTCCACAGCAAGGCCGCCGTGCAGGCCGAAGACGGGGCAAAGCTGCGCGAGGCAGCCGCCAAGGTGCTTCGCCGCGCCTCGCATGAGGGCACCGCCTTGAAGCACCGCCGGCAGCGTGCAGAGCAGCCGAAGAAGAAGTCTGCGAAGACACGCGGTGGGAAGCGCTGATGCTGCTGCAACAGAGGAGCACGTGTGCGTTGTCCACGTCTTCGTCTTTGCCTTTTTGCGTTTGGTCAGTGGGTGCCGCGCCTTCTCGACAAAATGGAAAAGAAATAATGTTTGCAGCGCCTCGGGCGTACCCAAGAAGGGTCGTTGTTACCATTAATTTTCCTCTTCTACTGCTTGTGTGGTGTCTCTCTTCTTTTTTTTCTGGACGGCGCGCGGCTAAACTGAGGCTTTAAATGTGGTAACATTCTCGATTAAGTCAACAACAAACGTTGAACACAAAAAAAAAAAGAGAACAGGTGAAAAGAAGAAGATGTGTACGACACGTACACAAATGTGAACGGGCAAGATAGGGCAAGAGGCACCACGGGAAAAGAGGTGAAAGCAAAAAAAAAAGTAAGAAAGATGGAGCTCCTGTGACCTCTGAGACGCTTTCTTTTCCTCTCCTCAAAGTACTCGCTGTTTCCTTGGTAATCTCGTGGCAGGTGCTGCTGCTGTTGTCAATCCTTGCTGCCTGAAAGCGGAGGGTACTGGTAGCATTACACGATGCATCACTGAAGAAGTTTGAAGTTGCGGCGTGAGTCGACGCGGATCTGCCTTTCTCCGTGTCGCATGATCCATTTGCTTTCGACGGCTTTCCTCTTCGACTCGTCTTTCTTCTCTTTCTCTCTGTGTGGGATGTCTCTTTTCCATTACCACTCGGTGTGAGTGCAACGCATTTCCCCCTCTTTCTTATTACCCAAATTTTTCTGCCTTCTCTCTTTCTCTTTTCCCCGTTTTCTCGCATGAGTGGCGAGTAGCACCCATCAGTGTCTTCTCTGCTCTATTTTTTTTCCCCCTTTCCCGCTATACTGCCTTTGCTCATTTCTGTTGTGATATACTGCTGCTGTGCCTTGTGTGTGTGTGTGTGTGTGTGTAACACCAGGTATTTATCCTTTCTTGTCGCTTTCTTCTCTCCTGTTCCTCCCCGTTCCTTTTTAGCACTTTTTGTTGTTTTAATCTCTCTCTCTCTTTTACCGTCGGTGAACGCCGCTACTCTTCCGTCCTCCACACCCCTCAGACGCTGGCTGAAAAAGGAAAAAAAGTTCAACACCAACTGACACGACGGCGAGGCCGCACACGTGAAGATGCATTCGTCTTGCCTTTCGCTTATTACGGCGTTGACTGCGCTCAACTTGACCTCCGTGCCCATTCCAAGCTTTAATGAAAGCTTCATGGGTGTTCACGCCTTCAACCTCACCTGCACGGATATTGTGTTTGGCGCCAGCCATGTCAACTGGGAAACGCTGAACGAGGTGGCTACCACGACCAGCGGCGGCACCCTGCGCTGCCACGCCAACCTCACCGCCTACGCCTACACCGGACTCGTGTATGCCGATGTCGTGGTGGGGCCCAGCAGTGTGGTGCTCACACCTGGTCCGTCTTTCTTTCCGCCCCTTTACCCCTGCGGTGGTGATGAGCGCCCCTACAAGGTCGACACGTGCTCCGTGGAGGCCGCCATCACCAACATGTACGCCGATCCCCCCAGCCGTCTAATCGATCTCGCCCTCGCGCGCGTGCGTGCGGCGGTAAATGACAACATCGCGTCTTATTTCTGCGGCGTCGTGGTGCCGAAGATGCAAGAAGACCTGGAGAAGTCCAAAACCCCTTACTCGCCGGAGCGCAACTCTTCGGCAAGCAAGAGTGTCTTTCCGCTCGACGAATCCGACTTGGCTGTCGCTGCCTTCCAGACCGCCAAGGCTGCCCTCCGGTCTCTCCTTGGTCAGCGTCCATACCTCCCCGATCCTTCTTTCTTTCTCTCCAAAGAAAGAGGAGGGCTTTCCCTCCTTCTCACCGACGAGCATGTGCACTTCGCCCACTCCCTCGTCGCCGCCGCTGCGAATGCGACGAGCATGCAGTGGCTGCAGGGCGTCGTCGACGACTTCCTCAGCGGGACGAGTCGCGAGCCTTACCCCGTCTTCGGACTCCCCGGCGAGGTGACCAACCTGGCGCTCCTTTACGACTTTCCGCCTTTCGACTTTGGCGTGCGGCCAGCAATAACCGTGCGTGTCGACGCAACCTTTGCGAGTTGCGACGGGAACGCATGCGAGGTCTACCTTAACCCCGGCGTTGCCCTCGGCGTTGACACGAATTGGGTAGACGGTGTGGCGCAGCTGGTGGCCAACAGCGTTCTTCCCCCCATCCTGTCGCGCGTCAACGCCAAGGTAGCCGAGGCACTGGACGTGATGGCGGCGGCACAGCAGCGCGATGTGCTCGATCCTAACGCTACGGTGCGCGTGTCGTTTGGAAAGAAGGCGGTGCTGCGGCAGTGGCCGCGAGTGTGGCTGCTGGCTGTGATCCTCGCCTGCGGTGTTGTGGGTGGTGCTGCGATGATCCGCCGCAACGTGCGCTTGCACGCCTCTCATCCAGTGCTGAGCAGCGCGACGGGGGAGGCGGTGCCGGTGGCGCGTCTCGTGAGGGAGGATGTCATGATGCTCGTTGTCGCCACTGCGTGCCTAATGCTGTTTGCTGCTTCGAACACCATGACAGGGGCGAGCGTGCTGCTGGGCAGCCGCCTCAACACCTACTCCTTCTCCATGTGGAACACCGTGTCGGACCTGTGGGGAGCCGGCCTCGTTCCGCTCTCTATTTGCGTCCTTGTCTTCAGTGGCATCTACCCCTACGTGAAGCTGCTGAGCCTCGTTTACTTCACCGTGTGGGCACAGCGGCCGCTCAGCAAGCGCCTCGCCATCATCGACATACTGGGCAAGTTTTCCTTTATTGATACCTTCGCGCTGATGGTGATGGTTGCTGGGCTGGAGATACGCGGCATCGCCAAGGTGGCCATCCATCCCGGCTTCTACTGCTTCATGTTTGCCACCATCGCCTCCATCGCTCTCGGCAACTTCGCGACGACGCTCTACCGCCGCGGCACGTCGCACCGCGTGCCGGAGGACGGCGAGGAGGCAGCCGTAGAGGGCGGCAGCGGCTACGAGCGGGTGGCCACTGCCGACGTGTCCGGGGCGACCGTGCCACCACCGCCGCCGCCGCCGCCGTCAGCGCAGACGGAGGTCGCAGAGGAGGAGACGGCGCAGGAGGCGCCATCGCTGCTGACGCGTCTGTGGCGGCGGTGCTGCCGTCGCGTCTCGGTGCTGCCCTTCGTTGTCATTCACCTCTGCATCCTGCCGTCATGGAGATTCGGGTGCCTCGCGTACGACATCGGCGGACTCGCGCGGTTGGTGACGCCGGCGCACAAGACGCTCTCGCTCTGGCAGCTGAGTCTGCTTGACAAATGGGGTGGGTTGGAGCGTGGCGATGCGATGGTCGTCTCCATATTCGCGGTGTCCATCTTCACAATCCTGCTCGCTCCCTGCCTGTTTGCGCTGCTGCCGCGCCAGTGCCCCTTCCTCGCGTCGTGGTGTGCCGCGGATGTTTTTGTGGTCGCCTGCGTTGCGGGGCTGCTGCAGCTGCACCAGTTTGTGACCTTTGTCCTGGGCGAGGGGATGGACGACGTGTACACCGCCCACGCGACGCTGCGGTGGCCGATGCTGCCCCTCACGGTGGCGGCGGTGCTGGTGTGGGCCCTCGTGGCGCGTGAGGTGTTCGGCGTGACGTGGCCGGCAAAGCGCAGCTCCGGAGCTGCGCCGGCGTCGATCTGAGATGGTGGCGGCAAGAGGCGTCGGGGCGTTGGTGAAGGAAAAAAAAAAGCAGTTTGTTTTCCTCCTGTGTGTGCCGCTGTTGTGTCTATGCGATCAACCACCTCAACAAACACACACGCTCTGAAGCAGAAAACGAGACAAAAGCAACAGACGGAAGCACGCGACGCTCGTACTCGCTCTCTCCCCTCCTATATAGAAATATACTCTGTGAGTTTTTTTTTTCGACAAATTGTGTTTGCGGTTGTTAATTCTGTGCTGATGTCCGAATGACTTTTTCATTTTTATTTGCTTCGTGCTCCCATCTCTATTGCCCCGTATGATTACCGTGTGCGTTGGCTTCAATGTTTCCGCTTGTGCGGTAGTCCCGCAGTTGCCTGTGCCTCTGCTGCAACGAAGAAAAAAAAAAATCATATCTTTGTAAGAACGTGTGCGAGTTGATGCACGGACACTTGAGGGGCCAAATGCATTGCGCGCTGCTTCTCTTACAAGTGGGGTGTTCGGTTCGCTGGTGGGGGCCTGCACCGTATCCGTCTGTTTCGTGTGGCGCCTTCTCCGTCCTCGCGTGACCTTCATCAGCTGCCATTTGTGTGCGAAAATGCCTTCGCTTCACAGCGCGTGGGTGTGCTATGTAGCGGTGGTTCGACGCTGCTCCAGTCACGACTATTTTTTCCCTCCTTGCATGCAAGCGTATGTTTGAGAATTCAGAGGTAGAAGGTGTCTACTGTGTGTTGTAAAGACTACGTGCTTCTTTCTACTTTCTTTCCTCTTCTCTTTAGCTCTCACACTCCGTGTGAATCTCACGGCCCTTTGCTGGTATGCTTCTCGGAACGACTACCTTTACCTTCTTCCGCAGCGGGTGGACACACAGCCACAACAAACACATCACAAAGAACTGCGACGACACCTGCGAGCGCAGTAGCTTGATAGAGGCAGAGGGAAAAAGAACCACACGGTGAAACGCACCACGTGTCAGCATTCTCAAAGTCATACAAATCTCGTTTACTGAAAAACGAAAGACAATTTTACTTTCTGATTCTAAAGCAGATTACATTTACGCGTCCAGCACTTGCTACGTGTTTGGCGGAACGATGCATAACTCCGATGACGATGTCGTGATCATCGACTCCTCCACTGCGAGCGACGCCACGTATCCACAGGCTGAGGAGGAGGAGGAGGCGGGGGAGTACAGCTTTAGCCGCAGCTCTGCGCAGTACAGCGACGGGGAGCCGCAGGGGGCGCCACCGCAGCCCTCACGCCACACGACGGCCCACGATGCGGACTGTCAGCGCCTGCACGCCGCTCTGCACGCCCTCTCGTCGTCAGCAAAGGCGGAGGCGGAGGTGCAGACGGACGCTGTTCCTGCTGCAGATTCTGCTGATGTGTTGCGGCGCCACTTGCATGACTTGAACACTGCCTTGGGCATCGACGTGAAGCTAAGCGCACGGAAGGATGGCGGACAGCAGCACCGTGAGGTGGCGGAGCGGCTGGCGGCGTCGTGGCGGGCGGCTGCGCGGAGCGCGAAGCGACCGCGACGCGAGGCCAACGCCGTCGATGATTGCGCATCTGCGGACAGCGGCCCGGGCAAGTATGTGAAGCAGGAAGGCATTTCCTCCCCCACCACCAACCCGGCGTGGTGGACGTCGTTGCAGGCAGCAATAGAGGAAACGCAGCGCCTCCTGCAGTTCGCCGCGGACCGAGAGGCAGTTGGGCACAATGCAGCGGACGAAGCGCGACGTGCGGCTCTCGTTTCTTCTTTTCCCCATTCTCGTGGTGTGCTACTGCCTCCCTTATCCTCTCCGTTTAGCGACGTGCAGACGGTGGCGGGTACTGCCGGTGCTGCACCGCTGCCAGCGGTACCGCCTCAACCTTCCGCCCGGAACGCAGCTGCACCCAAAGCGTCGGCGTCACCGCTGCTGCGGGAGGCGGAGGTGATGTGCGCACGGGAGGGGACGACGAGTTTGCTGCCCCTGTACGCCGAGCTGCACACGCTGCGCCGACAGCACGCGCAGGCGCAGCGCACCGAGGCTCAGCAGGTGGCGCAGAAGCTGCAGTGGGAGCAGCGATTGCTGACGGATGTGCTGACCGAGTGCGAGGCACAGCTGGACGTGCTGGACGGCAACTTCATCGACGCCTGCCGCAGTGGCCTCGCCCCTCTCGACGCCCTGCAGCAGCGCATGGAGGTTCTCCAGAGATTTCAGCGCCAGCTGCGGTCCGCAGAGAAGGCGACGGCGCCGCTGCCAGAATTTGCTGCGAGAGGCCGCGAGGAGGGCACTGCTGTTGCTGCCGCTGCCACAGAGAAGATGGAGGGGCGGTTGCCACGTGCTGTTGGCCACGCCGCGGGAGCCTTCGCCCACCATTTCGACGAGGAACGCCGCGCACTGGAGGCGCAGGTATGTGCCCTGCGTGCCGCACTCGAGGAGCAGCAGCGCCGCCACGCCGAGCTGCAGGCGTGCTACGCACACGCCACGGCGCAGGCGCAGCACACCCTCGACGCTGCCGACTACATCAGCAAGGACGCCATCACAGGACTGCGCCAGCAACACCGCGAAGATGCCGCTGCGCTGGCCCGGCAGTTTGGCTGGACGCTGCTGAACGCCACACCGGATGTGTTGAGTTTACGCCATCCCCTCACGAAGGAGGTGCTGCACGTGAACCACCAATACGGCACCATCAATGGCAAGCCGTGCGGAGACGTGGCACAGACGCTGGCGGACTACTTGCTGAAGCACGCCAGTCCTGCTCCGGTAGCCGCATCCGCAGTGGTGTCGGCAGAGGCGCCGCTCGCGCCACTGAGCAGCAGCGACAGCGATGGTACGGCGAGTGAGGTCGGCGGCCGCGCGTCTCCCCTGCCTGCGCCTGAGCCCGCAGCGGACGGCGTGGCGTTGGCTGACCCGCGCAGTGCGGCCGCCAGCACGGAGGGGACCCCTTCTACTTCTTCCGCGATGGAGGAGGCAGAGGCGGAGGAGGGTGAAGCTGAGCGACACAGCACGGAGCCCAGGGGTTCTGCCGAGACGTCGTCTAATGGACAAGACTCTCTCAGCCGCAGCGACTCTTCTGAGCACAACGAGGAGAGAGAGGAGGAGCAGGCGTCAGAGAGTCGCGAGAATACCGAGGCGGATGAGGCGGCAGACTCACAGGTTGAGGAAGAAAGTGTTGAGGAGGAGGACGAGGAGGCAACAGCATCACCGTCGCAGATCCCTGTCGTGGAGGAGCCCGAGGAGCAGCCGCAGGAGGCGAAGCCGAATCTCTACACCGGCTTTTTCTCAGAAGGCGCGCTGTGGGATGACGAGAGCTAGCGAGACGGGTCTGCGTGGCGTGAGTCTGTGTGCGTGCGTGTGTATCAGTGATGGTGTGGGAGACGAGCGTTGCTGGCGAGGAGCGGGAAGCTTTGGTGAGAGACTGCAGCTTGAAGCAGCCAAAAGACTGAGCCTAAGAGAACGGCGCAGTGCAACAGCTGAAACTTTGGAAAACATGAAAAGGCTAAAGAAAGGGAAGTTATTTTTTTTTTTGGCTGTGCTGCGGAAAGTGGTGTGTTGTTTGCGTGTGCGCAGACACACCACTTGAGCGCACACTCGAGCCGTTGTCGATGGCGCCGTTCCGCGAGATGCAGTGAAGAGGGGTGAGGTGTACAACGTGCTAAACTCCCTATTATCCTCTTCTCCGCTCACTGGCTGTTGTGCAGGGCGTAACTCTTTGACTCAAATTGATAGAGCTTACTGAAGGTTAAATGCACGCTGCGCACCGTTTGCGCTCTGTGCGTCTTTAAAACTGTGTGTTCGCGTGCCTAGTTTACTGCCGCCGCACTTCTGTTATGCTGTTCTTAACTTCTCCTCTCTCTGTCTATCTCACTCCTTGTCGTTTGTTTTGCCTGTGTGGTTTTGCCACGCGTGCGGGTGTCTCTTGGTGTCAACGTCCCTGGACGTGTGTTTCTCGCACCTCCGTCGTTGCGGTCAACCATTCTTTCTTCTTTTTGTAATATCCACGCAACAAGAAAAGCTACGGAAGCGGCAGCGCAGAGTCTGAAGGGAACTGACAGATCGAGAGGAGAAGCAAAAGAGCGCTGTTGAGGACCGCGGGTAGGTTGGAGGAGAAGTGCAAAAAAAAAAAAGAAGCTTTCTCTCATTTTTCACGCGTCGCAAGATGCGCGTCGTAATAGTCGGTGCCGGTCTCTCCGGCCTCTCCTTAGCCGCCTTTCTCCGTCGACTCAATGTGGACTGTGTGGTGCTGGAGCAGAGCCCCTTTCTGCAGGCCAGCTACACCCCGCCGTACACCCTCTTCGCCAACGCGCTGAGCTGCTTCAAAGCCTTCGGCATGGACTACATCTTCGCCAACAGCGGCGTCCGTCCTGAGGCGTGCTTCGGTGTGCAGAACGAGTCGGGCAAGTGGCTGCTACGCGTGCGGAACAAGGATGTCCGGCTCGACTCTTTGCACGCGGAGGATGTCATCCCTCTCAGCACCGCCCCCGCCGCGAATAGCGAGTCTATCGTGTCGCAGCGGCTCATGGAGGCGCAGAGGCAGGAGATGGGATACGTGCCGCTGCGGTGCACGCTGCCCGCCTCCTACCTGCGAGACGCGCTGCGGCGCCACATTCCCGAGATCAAGTTCGCCGCACGCGTGGTGGATCTGTTGCCGCACGAGGGGGTGAAGGGCGGCGTCCATGCCGTGCTCGAAGACGGCTCCACAGAGTGGGGGGATGTTGTGGTCGGCGCGGATGGCATGCACAGCACCGTGCGCCGCCTCCTCTACCCCAGCGAGCACGTCGGGACGAGCAGCCGCACGCTTGGCACGATGCAGATCGACGGCTTCACGGACTGCCCCCACTGCCCTGCACACTTGACGGAGCCGGTGGAGTGTTGGGGGGCGGGGCGTACGCTGCGGGTGATGCCGCTGCACCGCTTCGGCGAGAACACCCTCGCCTTCACCGCGACGCTGCACCGCCTGCCGCAGGAGTTGGTCGATGTGCGGGCCGACATGGACGCGATGGAGGTGCTGCAGGTGTTCCAGCAGCTGCTGCGTCGCGAGTACGCCGACTTCGGCGCCGACGTCGCTGCGCTTCTCGCACAGGCGCAGCTGGCGGTGCCGACGGAGGTGCTGGAGGTGCCGGTGATGCCGCGGTGGTACAACCGGCGTGCGGTGTTGATGGGCGAGGCCGCCCACGGCGCGATGCCGTCGGTGCTGGACCAGGACGCCTCGCTCTGCGTCGAGGACGCCGCTCTGCTCGCCGTGGCGCTGCTCGACGTGCCGCTGCAGCGGGACAGCGGCTTCGAGTACGCCTTCCGACAGTTCGAGACGGTGCGGCGCGATCGTGTGGAGCGCTACATCCGCCAGTCGCGCCGCGCACGTCGCTTCACCGCCATGACGAACACGACGCTGCGCAACACGCTACTGCGTGCCACGCCGCCGGTGGTGGTGAATGTGGCGCAGAAGTGGCTCTCGGCTTGGAGCTACAGCTCGCAGCAGCTCGCCGTGGACCCGAAGATCAAGCTGGAGACAGCCTTCCGCTAAAGCAGCACCATGGAGCGGCGCTGCTGCCGCTTCGGGGCGTAGTGTGGCGAGGGAAAAGCAGATGAAGAGAGAATGGTTGGGTAGCTTCACAGATCGTCAGCGTCCCGTTTTTTTTTTCGCCGGAGTGTGCGTACGTCTCTCTGAAAGTGTGCGCATCGGTGGGAGCAAAGCTGCTTTGCCCAGATGAAGGTGACTCAAAAGAACAGTGAAAGTCAGCGGTATGCGTTCTCTCTTTTCTGTAATGTGTCCTTCACTTCGACGATCAAGAGTGACGCCTCCTGCTTGATGGGGAGGAGGGAGTTGAGACGGAAGGACGCCCGCCGCTGCGGCTCGTAACTTTAGAGCTGCAAAATAGGTCAGTTCAATATTCTGGCAGAGAGTGTTGTTGTCGTATCGTCGATACCTTTTGCTGCAGCAGCTATGAGAAAGAAGGCTGACGGAGGCAAAACACTGGAGATGACCGCCGTGCCGTATGAGCTACCGAGTGCCACCGCACCCCACCTTATCCGCACCTTCCTCTTCCCACCCGCTTCTGAACTTTTTACCTCTCTGTGTTGCTCTGCGTGAATGGTCGAACGCCGTCTCACACTCGCGGGGCCTTTTCTGCTGCTTGGAGCCAGAACAGACAGATATCACTTAAGACGGCTTTTTGTTTGTGTTGCCCGCCGTCTCCACTGTGGCCTTAACGGCCCACTGCACAGAGACGCTCCCCTTTTCTCCTTTCTCTTTACCTTCACTCTACTTGCAGTAGTGTGTGTGTCACCGCTGTATGGTGCAACTCCGCGAGTCTTCCTTCTTTTTTCCTCTCTTGATATCCGCTACCCCTGTTCTGCTTGAGGGACAGAGGGAGACATCAGGAGCGCGTTTCACCCCCTCTGTTAGTGTTATTGTGTAGAAGCGGCGGCTGCTTCAGCTGCGCGCACCGTCGACGCCGTGCACTTCTTTACTCCTTTTACAACATTCTGCGACGCATATATTCCCCACAGTATCACCCCCATATTCATTGGCCTGCTGACGTCACAGCGCGCACCACCCTCATCGCAAAGAGGTTAAAAAAACCTAGCGAGATCATATCCACGTCGTTGAAGCCCCATACATACACGAACACGCAGGCGGACAGGCGCAGCTCCTGAGCGGTGCACAGTTTCCATTTTCGCAGCGCCGCCCTCCGTCTCTTCTCGCATTTCTCCTTTTCGCGTGAATTCGCGTTGTTTGTTTTCTTACCAAGAAGGTTAGAAGGCAAGCAAGAAGCACACGTGCACTATCTTCACACACACACTCACGTTGACACCATGACCACGCTTGAGAGAGAGATTGGGTTTCTGATCGCCATGACGGCGCTGCTGGGCAACGAGGCGACCGACTCTACCGAGGAGAGTCAGCAGCAGCGCATCGCCGAGTCGTCCCGTCTGCTCTCGCCTGTCGAGTACGACGTGCTATTGGAGCTTCGTCTCTCCGAAAAGCGCTGCGGGGCTGCAGACCGCACGGATAGCCAAGGTGCCTTAACCACCTCTCTCCAGCCTGAGCACGTGGCGCTGCTGGCGGAGAGTCCGCTGGCTGCCTTGTACACGGGCGACACCACGAGCCCCTACACACGCTTCGTTCTCAGTTTTTACAGCTCCGCCCTCTACACGCAGCTGCCCACCAAAGTGAACACCGCCGCTGTGCGCCTCTTTCAGCGCTTCCTCTGCTCCTGCCGCCCCGAGACACTGCGTTGTCTGCACGAGAGCTGCGGTGCGACGACGATGGACGTGGTGCTGCGGGAGTGTTTGAGCCTCGCTGGCAACCTCTCCTCCACCGTGCAGATCGCCTCACCGACTTCCGTGACGGGTGTGGTGCTGGGCGAGTTGGACTACGACGCACATGAGGTGTCGCCGCTGGACTACCTTGACACCTTCATTGAGCACATTCCATATCTTTCGCAGATGTGCCAACAGGCCTCGCTGCTGCTGCTGGCACATGAGGAGATGATAGGGGCCCCCGCCTCCACTGTAGTGCTGTTGACTGTTCTCTTCACGGCGCGCAACATGGGAGCTGGGGAGGCGGTGTTGGACGGGCTGATGAGTGCCTGGCCGGCCGACCAGCGAGACCGCTTCTACCGCCTGGACGCGTTTCTCAACCACTTTACGTAGGAGAGTGAATTCGGCCCGCTTTTCTTTTTTCGTTCTCTTTAATTGTGTCGTCTTTTTTTTTTCATCAAATTTGCTTCTCAGGTGAGGCGTTGCGAGCATCGCAGACGCACGACAGTACACCTGAGAACCATAGTCGATTGGATTTCCTTCCCTCCGCCTGACAGTTTAGGTTTTTTTTTTCTTCTGTGTTTATTTTTTCTCTACTACCGCGGCTGTGCAGCTCGAAAACAAGGGGAAATTTTAGCCACCCCTGAAACAAAGAAAGATAAAAATCAATTCCTTTCTCTAGGCTGCGAATGTGCGTGCTACATGTATCAAGACCCCGCAGTGCTTTCATCAAGACGTCCGCGTAGATGAGAAGCGACAGGTTCGTTGCCACCAAGGGTTTCTCTGCGGTTTTCGCCAAATCCCTCACGCTATGCGCAATGCTATCTCTCTTCCTCTTGTCGAGCTTTCATTATCTACCGTGTCATCTTCCTCTCTTTTCCCATCTCTCCGAACGTACGTGTCTTGGTGTTCATGCGTGTCTCTCGCTGACAACGGCGGTGGTGCGCCTCTGTGCTTGACAGAGTGTCCATTTTCAGCTTCCGTCTCTTCATCTTTCCGCTATATTAACTGTTTTTTTTTTCCACTAGTTTGTCACTTACGCAGGATCAGACTTTACACAAACAGACACACGCATTCTCTCTGAGCAGCAATGGAAGAGTTCCACTACGAGGAGGTGCAGCTGTCGGAGATGACGCTGGAGGACGGCGTGCTGCGCTTTCCCTGCCCGTGCGGCGATCTCTTCGAGCTGCTCCTGGAGGACTTCATTGCCGGCACCGACGTGGCGCAGTGCCCGACGTGCTCCCTCACCATCAAGGTGCTCTTCTCTGCGGAGGAGAAGCGCAGCTTCCTGTCCTCCAACGCTGGTGCCCCGTGCGTCGCCGTCGCGTAAAGGAGTGAGGCAAGGTGAGAATACAGTGCTCTTGTGTGTAGTCGGAGACGCGGATGCAGTGCGCTCTTTTCCTAAGTTCCACTCCTCCGTCTCCTCTGTCAGCACGGCTGCGGCGTGTCTGTCCAGTAGTGGCGCTGACGCATTGCTGGCTGCAGACGCTGAGGTGGGAAGTGGTGCCGAGGTCTGCACGCTGTGCACGACTAGAGGAACGCTGGATAGAGCGTGCGCAGTCGTGAACGCGCCTCCTGCCACGCACTTCTGGTCAGGGGAGAGGCGGGGGACTTACCACTTTCTGGTTCACCTCCGTGCTTGCTGTGGCGATTTCGGCATTTTTCTTCCTTCTTTGGTATTACGGGGCACACATGCGCACTGAGGAAGGAAGTGCGTTTATGTCATCCCCTCGCTCCTGGTCAGCTGGCAGAGCGGATGTTTTTTTTTTCTCTTTTTTTATTGCTCCTAGGTGCCACGCGCTGAGGTTCAGGTGCGCATATGTAGTCATCGCAGTGCGTGGTGCTTTTCTTTCCGCCTTGTCTTCTCTGTAAGCTGGTTTCTAATATCAACTTTTTCCGGCGTTTCCGTGCCGATCATTAAGCGCCTAAATGCGCGTACATATATTCGCAAAGAAAGACCAAAAAAGCGATAAAAAAAACAACGAAAGATAAGTGTGCTATCTGAGCACGTGGTACGAAATTATGAAGCACAGGTCTGACTTCACCTGGACTTTGGAGGGAGGGGCTAGAATTTCTTTTCTTTTTCTGCGCTACTTTTTTCGTCCCTCAATTCATCTTGCCCTCTTTGCGCACGTTGAGTGGGTTTGTTGTGAACAGCGTAATGAATTCTCTGCTGCTCGCTGTCGTGGACACGCAACCCAAACACTCTGCCGGTGATTTTAACACGTCTTCTCCCTCCGCATTGGACGCTCGCACACCACGAAATGAGTCTGCTCAAAATGTTGGTTGGTTGGTGAACTTCGCGTCCACTGTTCCTCTTTTTTCTCCTCCTCTCATTTTTATCCCTGTGGTGCAACTGCGCGTGGTTTTTGTTTGATACGCAAGAGCAGCTCTTCTCCCTGCACCTCACCCTTTCCCTCACTCCTTTTCAACAACAAGTTTTTATCGACGCCGCATTCGCTTCTGTCCCATGCTCCGCCGAGTCGTGCCACGGGCCATCGTCCCCGCGGCGCTGTGCAGGCACCTCACGCTCAGCGCCGACGCCCGCGATGCCCTCACGAAGCCGCTCAGCTCGCTTAAGGAGGAGTGCAAGGGGCAAAGCCTCGACCTCGCCGACATGGCCGACGCGATGAAGGGTGCCACCTACAAGTTCCAGGAAGCGACCAAGAAGACGCCTGTCGACGACAAGCAGTTCAAGGGGAAGGCGACGACCCTCTCTGCCTCTCTCAAGGCGTACAACACGCGTCTCACGAACCTGCAGAACGAGACTCGCTCGATGCAGGCGGAGATCGACGCGCTGCTGAAGGTGCTGTGGGGGACGGAGCGGCCAGACGGCGCGAGCTTCGCCACGCCGCCGCCAGAGACGAAGACGGCGAAGACGGCACCAGCTGAGGACTTTGAAGTGGAGCCGCCGATGCTGTCGAAGGTGTTGGGCGAGGAGGCGCCGAAGCCGGAGCCGGTGGAGCGCGTAGAGGCGGAGCGCGTTGCGACCGCGGCGGCAGCAGAGAAGCCCAGCAACACAGTGGCGGAGAGCGAGATTGAGGTGGAGACGATCGAGGTGGACGTCGAGCCGCCAGCGCAGGAGGACCCAGTGGAGACGATGCGGGTGACCGACATCACGAAGGAGCTGTACGAGCGCGGCGTCAACTTCTCCGACTGCATGGACGCCCGCACGCTGCGGCAGCGCTACCGCGACGTCCTCAGCGGCAAGATCGCCAGCAGCGCCAATGCGTCCACGGCGGCCGCCTCGCCACGGTCCGGCGGCTACACGGAGCCGCTCAGCGCGAACACGACGCAGCCCCGCATGCCGCCGCGTGCGCCGCCGATGCAGCACGAGCAGCAGTACCAGCAGCAGCAGACGCCACCGCCGCCGCCGCCGCCGAACAACAACGCCGGCAACGGACTCGCGTACGACCCCTACCCCAATGCGCAGCGCAAGATGGTGGACCCGATGAAGTACGTGCGGGAGATCAAGATGGAGATCTCGGTGGAGAAGGGCATCGACCCCAGCACGGTGGACCTGTGGAGTGGCAAGGTGAAACTGGACGACAACAAGCGGCTCTACGACTACCCCTCCGTCCAGAACT
Source organism: Crithidia sp. LVH-60A (assembly GCA_030078075.1). Classification (NCBI taxonomy): domain Eukaryota; phylum Euglenozoa; class Kinetoplastea; order Trypanosomatida; family Trypanosomatidae; genus Crithidia; species Crithidia sp. LVH-60A. The sequence continues at coordinate 373,934 of CP119667.1, forward strand.
ATCCCATTGAGGTGCGTCAGAAGGGTGACGTGCCCTCTTAGGCGTCGGTGGTGTCGCACCTTTTCATTTTCCGTTGAGGTGCTGAGCTCACTGCAAGGAGAGCTCGAGGGCTAATTTATTCTGACTTTGTGTTTCCTTCCCGATCGTGTGGTGCGCAGAACAGCCGTGCAATGTCGCTGGCACCCACGCATCGGTTGTTACTGTGCGGCGCTGCCTGCCGTGGCACTTGATTGCAGCGCGGTGGTGCTTTCCCTTTCTTCTTTTTTTTTTCTTATTCGTTGCTGCGGTGGTGAAGTTGTTGACGTTGTGGTTGTCGCTCACATAAAATTGAAATGCCATAGAATTCAGTCTTCTGCTGCGATACCGTTTCGCGTGACGTGTGCCCTTTGCCGATTACCCGTTTAGTATTGTGCCTTTTCCTTCACAGATGCGGAGAGTAAGGATAAGTTTTCTCTCTCTCCCTCTCTCATACAACCTTAAAAGCTTATGGTTAGCACTCAGCAGAGACTTCGCGCTTTATGTGCATGCACTTCCATATCTCTCTCTCTCTCCTCTTCCACTTGTCTGTTCTCTTCGGATTGATCTGCCACAACCACACAATGGAGAACTTCTCTCAGACTTCGTGCCTGACGAAGAGCATACGTTTCCCAATTCTGTCGGCGCCTTTCGTGCGGTGTAGCAGAACTCCCCTCACAGTATTGCACCTCTTGTCGAACAGTGTGGCACCACTTCCCCTTCCTCGACGCGATGCAGCCCACCTCATCCCCGTCAAGCAACACCTTCAGCCACCGCTCGCTCCCCAGTGCGCTGGGTGCACCAGGGCCTTACGCAAGTGAGAGTACGTCGGGGATGCACGTGGAGGGCAACCTGCAGGGCTTCCGCTACGTGGAGGAGGACCAAGTGGTGCGTCGTGGGGAGCGGGCGGCAAAGACGGCAGTGACGCGCCGCCGTCGTGACATATAAGCGGTGCCTGGTAGGATGACAAGCTGCGCAGGGAGTGATGGTGAAAAGTGTGGACGATGGCGCACGACACGCACCCAGCTCCGCGTGAGACCCGTGTGCAGGGCACGGGCACTACAGCTGCTGCTGTCACACGTTGTCTGTGCGAAGACTGCCGTTACGTTCCCTTTTTTTGTGTTTTGTGTGTCTGTGTCTCTTTGCTGATTGGTGTTGAGATGTGTCCTGCTTGCTGACGCGTTCCACACACGCGGAAAAATATACGCAGAATTGATTCTTGTTACTGCTTTCGTTGTCGACATTCCTGTACTCGGATCGGCTCGTGATCAAGTTCATCTACACTCCCGTTCAGTGGAATACATTTCGACGCCACAACAAGTTTCCCTCCTTTACTCCTCATCAGACACGTTCCACACTGCTGGCAAGGGGCGGATCGCGGCTTCTCTCGCAGCTCATCTGAGAAGAGGGCGACATATTCGAGAAAGAGTCCACAAATGCATGTTGTGATTTAATCTTCCATCCTCCGCCGCTATCTCTCTCCACTCTCTCTACCGTCTACAAGAAAAAAGTTATTTGTATCGGACACGAAGCAAAACCAGAAGTTGTGGAAGAGCTAGAACGGAAAGAGCGCACGTTACCCAATAGAATTCCTTTTAACGGTGTTTCGCTCTCTCTCCCTCTCTGCGCTTCTGAGCTTCTATTTAATTCGCTATTGCTTAAAAACAGTGAAGCGCATTGATTGTGCGTTTTCTCTTCGCACACATAAGCAGCTCATACCACACTTATTCATCCTTTTTTAGTTTTGTTTATTTACTTCTCTCTATATTCCCCGCTCTAGAGAGTGAGGAGGCCCGCACGGACGAGTCGGTGCTGTTCTCATCAACACACCTTTCTTCTCGAGAGCTTGTAGAGGTCTGCTCGAGTCGCGACGATACACCACGTCGATCCTTCCCTCCTGACCTTGTACATCACTACTTTTTATATATTAATTCCTTTCCGTTCTCTGTATTCTGGTCGCTGGTGATGGCGGAGGAGCACAACGGTAGCGCGGAGGCGGAGGTGAAGCAGCTGCAACAGCTGTCGGAGCGCTACAGCGAAGTCTTCCAACGTGGTGCCGCTGCCGGTGCGACGGTGGAGACGTCACTGATGCGGATGATGGCTGCGATGGGCGAACTTTCTGCCCTCGCCTACGCCTCCGCCTCTGGCATTTCCCCCTTCGAGCGGGAGGAGGTGTCGCGCCTTGTTGGCAAGCTCAGCCTCTCCGTCGCTGCAATTGCGGAGGCCTTCGACCTCGATGTGGCACGCGCGACGCTGCACTTTCTGGAGGAGGAGCTGAAGACGGCGTCTCCACCGCGTCGACCTGCTGCTGCACCTGCTGCTGTTGCTGCTGTTGCGGCTGCCCCCTCGCCTTCGCCGCGTCACGGTAGTGCGATGAATGCCTCACCGCCGGATAGTGCTCCTGTCGTGCTCTCACCCGCCTCCCACGAGCGCTTCTTCCGCTTCGTTGACCAGCTCGCCACCGCCCCGCGGGAGTCCTTCCAGGAGGCGAATCTGAAGTGGGTCGCCCCCGCCCCCAGCGGCGCCATCGAGGAGCTCATCCCCAACGGCCGCGCCATCACCGTCAGCTACGACGACTTCCCGCGCTATCGCGCCAGACTCGCGCAGTACAGGGACGAGCGCACACGCCAGCCGCAGACGTCGCCGTCACCCGCGGCGACGGCACCGATGAGCTCCGCCGAGGCACACGCGGCACGCGGCGGTGGGGCGGTTGCGGCGACGGTGCCGGCGGTGGTGGCGCAGGCGCCAGGCTATGACGCGGCCCGCGAGTCCGACCTCTACTCGCCAAGTCACTTCAGCGGCGGCCTCTTCAGCCCAATGGCGCGTGCGACGGAGGCCACGGTGGTGAACGTTTACCCACCCGCCGCGGTTACGGCGAGTGAGCAGATGGGCCACACAGAGGCCTTGGAGGGACGGCGGCGTCAGCAGGCCCTACAGCAGATCGGCCGCCCCTACGAGGTGAGCGACTTCAACCAGAAGGTGAGTCTGCTGCGGAGCGGCATTGTGCAGGGGCCGGAGGTGGCAAAGCTGGGCCTCACCTTCAGCATCCCAGACGGACCGCGTGTCGTCGAGCTCATCAACGACGGCATGCAGGTGAACGTGACGGCAGCCAACGCCCGCGCCTTCCTCGACCTTGTGGACAACTTCTCCTCGGCGCAGATGCCGTCGCCGGCCCGCGTGCACCGCACGAACAGCGTGCGCAAGATTGACGTGCAGCCGATCATCCCCGACGTGCCGCCTACCTTCAGTCCTTCGCACTTTTCTCACGATCTGTTCGCTCCCTTTGCGAACCCGACGTCTGCCGTGTACGTCGACTACGACAAGAGTGAGCGGATTCTGCCGCCCTTTTTGAAGGAACACGTGCAGACGGCACCGAAGGACACCCGCAGCCTCTACCTAAACGCCGCCCGCTGCACCGACTGCACGACGCTGGAACGCATTTTACGAGAGGTGCGGCTGAGCCCGGCTGCGGTCACCAAATACGGCGTCACCTTCTGCGTACCGAGCTCGCTGGAGCCGTACTCGACGCCGGAGGAGCGGCACACGGGCTTGCACGCCCTCTTTCCCTCCTCCGCGCTGCAGCCCGTTACGCCAGAGCAGCAGCCGCAGTTCCTGTCTCTCGTCCGCCAGTACTTCCCTCACGTTGTGTGAAGGTGGAGGTGAGCGCGCTTGCGAAGTAAGTGTTGGCTGCTGCTGCTTCACTTCTCCGGGCTGTGTTGGTGTGAAACGTGGCCGATACGTGTGCAGGTAGAGGAGGAGAAGGACTACTATGTTGCTGGGAGAAGAGTTGTTCTTCATTGCATCGGTAGTCGTGTTAATCCCTTGCGTTGTGTGTGTCTTGGTGTGTGTGTGCCTTAGTGTTTTGTTTCTTTTTTTTTTCTCCTCCCCTGTACTCTTCTTGTTTTTCTTTTTCTTGTGGTGTGAATGTTAGGCTGTTGGAAGTGATCGGAGCGGTCGCGTAGCTTTCACTGGGGCTGACAAAGCGTGTCGTGGCGTCGCCTTTGTTGTCCACCTACATTGCCAACTGACACAGGGTGAACAACGGCTCCTCTGTACCGCGCTACGGCGGTAACAGCGTCTAGCACCATGCACTGCGTAGCGATAAGGTTTCATGAAAATGCAGATCATCCGCTGCACGGCCACTGGGTTGACGTGACTGCCTATAAAGACCAATGGTGCTCATTTCAGCACGGTATTGTGTCTACTAGTCTCGCGACTGGAGAAATATTTCTCTTTCTTTGATCGCACGACTTACCGTCGGTGTGCTGGTGCCTCAAGTAAGGCTACGTGACAAACATATATCTGCGGTTTGCTGAATATGTTTGTGGTTCACTTTAGAACAGGCCTCTTTTTCTCCTTACATCCCGTGCAAGACCTCTCTGCTGGAAGCTGCAGCTGTACTTTCTAATGCTCTCTCTTTTAACTCCTCCCTCATCTCTGCCTCCCTCTCTACGCCGGTGCGAATATGTCATCAGCACGATTTACCTCCTTTCTCCCTTCCCCTTCACCCACACAGACACCCAGCCGCAAGGACGCAAGAGCGGCACAACAAGGTTAGACCTGCGGCGCTGGATTCTTTTCACATTCGACTGCGACGTCTCTGTCTTTTTCCTTTTATCAGATTCTTTTTTTAAAGTGGTGCCTCAGCTTTCTCACCCGACTGACGCAACTGCTTTGTGCATCTTCGTTTCGGAGAGTGTGTGTGTGTGCGTGTCATAGATAGACTTGGGTTCTTTTTTCTTTTCTTTTTCATTCTTTTAGATATTGTCCTTTAGACTGTGTCCTCTCTGTTTTTTACAGTGCACGACGCGGCGTACTCCCACTCACAGACAGAAAGTGCGTGTCGAGTGAACGGTCTTTCGACGCAATACTATTAGACTGATTGCCCCCTTCCCACTCTTTCTTTCTTTCCCCAGACGTGAGCGTCCAGCGCACAAACCAGCCGACGCTACACAGTGCCGCAGCGATGAGCGAGACAGACAGCCTGTGGCTCCAGAAGAGCATCATCGTCCCTGACCCTCTTCCCGAGGAGGAGGTAACAGCAGACGGGACGCCGGGGGAGAAGGGAAGCACCCCGCCTGCCCCGGCAGAGCAGACAGACGCCCCGAAGGACGGAGGGGCGATGCAGCCACCGATGCAGTCCTCAGAGAAGCGAGCTGGTGCTGCGGGTGGTGAGATGGACCTCACAAAGATGGTGCTCGACACCGGCAGCTTCCTCCGCACTGCGTCGGCCCAACGCCCCTCTGTGCGCTACCAGAGCCGCGCCTCGGTCTCCAACTCCGCCTTCATCTCCGCCCACGAGTACGACGACCTGCGTGCCCGCTACAGCCAAGCCAAGCGCGAGCTGCTGAAGCTCTCTGACATCCACAGGGACCTCGACCTTGCCCGCTTCGAGCTGACGCAGGCGCAGGAGGAGACAGGCGTGCTGCGCGACAGCAACGCGGCGCTGAAGCGTGAGCTGGAGGAGTGCGCGCAGCGGGCGGACAAGGAGCTGCGGGCACGCCTCGCGCTCGAGACGCGCATGGCGACGGAGGGCACGAGCCGCGGGGAGGAGGTGGCGCTGTTGAAGCAGCAGATTGTGGAGCTGCGCGAGGAGAACGCGCGGCGGCTGGACGACATGACGGGCCAGCACGAGAGCGAGTTCCAGGCCCGCATGCAGTCCATGCGCGAGGAGCTCGCCGCTGCGACGGAGGAGGTGGACCGCCTGCTGGCCGAGGTGACACAGGCGCAGAAGGCGAGGGAGTCTGCGGAGGCGCGACTGAGCGCTGCTGCCGCGGAGCTGGAGAAGGCGCGTGGGGAGGTGAGCGATGGCAAGACGCGCGTGGAAGCCCTGCAGAGGGAATGTCGGTCGCTCGAGCGTCAACACTGCGACTTCGTGGCGCAGCAGGAGGCGGCCCGTGCGAGCGACATGGAGGCACAGAAGGCGCTCAACGAGGACCGCGTGCAGCAGCTGGCCCGCTCCAAGGACGCCGCGATCGCGGAGCTCCAGGCCGAGGCCCAGGAGTGGAAGAATAAGCATAAGGCGACTGCAGAGGAGCTCGCGGCGGCCCGCCACGCGATGTCGGCGCTGCAGGACGACGTGAAGCAGCTGACGGCCGACCGCGCGAAGGAGCTGCGCCGCATCACCGAGGAGCACCGCCTGGCCCTCTGCGAGCGGCAGCTGCAGATGGAGGCGGCGGTGCGGGAGGCGAAGGGCAGCAAGACGTCTGTCGAGGAGGAGGCGCACTCGCTGCGCCGGCAACTGGCGCAGGTCTCGGCGGAGCTCTCCACTGTTGCTGGAGTGTTGGCGCAGCGGGAGAAGCAGCTCGCCCAGGCGGAGGAGGAGCTGACGCACACCAAGGACCGCTGCCTCGCCGCCGAGCAGGAGAACACGCAGCTGGCCAGTGACGCGCAGCTCAACGCCGACGCGGCTGCCGAGGCGGAGGAGCGGGTGGAACGCCTCATCCGGCAGAAGGACGACCTTGAGGAGGAGTTCTCTAAGGACCTGCGCGACGCCAAGGACCGCATCCGCACTCTCGAGACCTCCTTGATGCAGTGCCGGAGCGAGCTATCGGGGCTGCGCAAGGAGCAGATCAGAAGCTCTGACGACGGCCTCGCCACCACGCGCGATCTGCGGACGCAGGTGGAGACGCTGACGGAGCAACGCGCCGCCCTGGCAGCTGAGGCGGCGGAGCGGAGGCACTTCGAGGAGGCGGCCAGCGAGTACCGCCGCCGCCTCGACGCAGAGAAGGCGAAGGCGGCTGCGATGGAAATCGACCTGGCCGCCGCGGTTAACCGCTGCACGACGCTCGAGGCGAAGCTGGAGGAGCAGGCGCGCCGTGCGGTAGCGCAGGCTGTGGGCCGCTCGCCGATGCAGACCATCCACGCCAACAGCGCCGCCACAGCGAGCCGGCTGGCCAAGTACCGCAGCGCCTCCTCGGCCCACTCCGCGCGCAGCGCGTCGGACAACTCGCTGAAGCGGGCCCGCACGGAGGACGCACGTGTCTTCGCGATCAGCGGCTTCGACGGCAACGATTTGTTGACGGCGGTGAACCAGCTGCCCAATGTGGCGATCGCCGAGTGCAAGTCGAACATGCCCGTGCCGTCCAACCTGACGCACCTCATCTCCAACGGCCAGCTGACGATCAAGCTGCTGACGGCGCTGGTGCGGGGCTGCTGGGTGCTGCCGGAGTCGTACGTGCTCGACTCGCTGAAGGAGCAGCGGTGGCTGCGCGAGGAGGACTACGGCTTCCAGCACGAGGAGCCGCCGCTGCTGAAGAAGCGGGTGGCGCTGACGGACGCCTTCACAGCCTGCAAGCACTTTAACACGGCGAGTCTGCTGCTGAAGGAGGGCGGCGCCATCGTCGTGTCTGACGCGGAGGATGCAGATATTTTGCTCTGCACCAACGCCGAGGCCCGCTCGCTGGAAAACGGCTGGAACTGGGAGAAGATGGTCGACATGATCAATCCTCTGAAGATCGCCTAGATGGAAGGCATGTGCTTGTTTGTGTGTGGGTTTGACGGAGGCTGCGGATGCGGCTTGGGTGGGAGGAGGTTTCCGCTTCTCGCCCTACTTCTTGGTTAGACGGTGCGCTTGTTTTCTTTTTCCTTTAGAATAAAATAGTTTACCCTTTAGATGCACTACACAGAATTTTACCCTCGTTTCTTCCTCCGTGAAAGATAGACTAAGATGAATGATTTTTTTTTTGTTTTTCTGTGATGGAGTTTTTCTCATACCCCAATCTACCGATTTTACAGAACATTTATGTGTGCTGTTAAGCAGCTGACGGCTCTTCCATCGCTTTTCTGCGGCAGTACGACTGAAATGAAAAAGGGAGAGTGAAAGCGGTAGCGGCTCAACCCATCTTCTGTGCTGTTGTGCCGCTGATAGCGCGACTCCTGATGTTGACTGCGTGCACGGAAAGCCCTTTTTCATTTGGCCAGCACTCAGGAGAAGGAACCGGAAGCAATAGCCACACAGTCCGCTATAAAGTGCATAGATCGCGTTATGTCACTCCGCTTTGTCCTTGTTGTTGCTATGGGCGGCTGCGCGGGTGCACTGTCTGTGTCATCACTGCGACCGCAGCGTTCTTTGATGAGCAAATGATAACAAATGTAGTGCTCGCGACGCTTCTTCGCGTGCACTTGTGCCCCACTTCCATATGAGGAAGCGGGTGTTGGTGCCACTGCGCCACTTTAAAAGGAAAAGCAAACCTCTCCTGTCCACTTCTCGTTCTCTCTTTCTCTCTCTGTTCTTTCCGCTCTGCGTGACGCTGTCTCCCACAGTATATGTAAAAGACAGCAGTGCGGCACCGCCTTCTGTTTTTCTTCTTCTCTTTCTAAGTGGTGCAGCGACTGTTTGCGCCGCGCTCATTTTTTTTTTCAATATCTTATCTTCTTTATTTGTTTAGTGTGCACAATATCTTTTCAATATGGCCAAGTCCTCTGCTGCGAAGACAGCGCAGAGCACGACGGCGGCGGCGAAGGAGGTGGCGAAGGAGACCACCAAAGCGGTGAGGGAGAAGCTCAGCCAGCAGGTGCCCATCATGACGCTCTTTCGCTACCGCACCCCTTTCGAGTGGGTGGCGACGGTGATCGGCTCCATCGCCGCGTTCGGCTCCGGCGGCGCCACTCCCCTCTTCATGTACTTTTTCGGCCGCATGACGAACAACGCGTACGACGACGTGGAGGGGCCGAAGGTGACGCGGAGCTTCGCGATGATGATGACATGCGTGGGCGTCCTCTCCATGACGCTGGTCTTCATCAAGACCGCCACCTACCAAATCTGCGCGACGCGGCTTATTGGGCGGCTGAAGTTTGCCTACTTCAGTGCGTTGCTGAACCAGGACATTGCGTGGCACGACGACCACAAGCCTGGTGAGCTTATCTCCCGCCTGAGCGGCGACACCCGCGTTGTGCTGAACGGCATCAACGACCGCTTTGCTGGCTGGATCGAGAACCTGGGCATGGGTCTCATCGGCATCGTCTTCGCCTTCATCTCGAGCTGGGAGCTCACCCTCCTCATTCTCGGCTCCATGCCCTTCATCGCCATTTCCGTCTTTTTTCTCTCGGCACGGACGTCGCGGTACATCACGGTCACACGCAAGCAGTACTCCGTCGCCGGTGCGATTGCGCAAGAGGTGATGCAGAACATCAAAACCGTGCAGAGCTTCAATCGCGAGATGCACGAGGCGACGCGCTTCGCCGACACCGTCGTGGGCTCCCGCCAGGCCGGCATCACGAAGGAGTTCCTCGTGGTGATGACGAGCGGCGTGACGGTGGGCATCATGCTCGCCGTCCTCGGGTTTGCCTTCCTGCTGGCTCTCTTCCTGGTGAGGGAGGGCCGCGCCGATGTCGGCTCCGTCTCGGCGTCCTTCCTGACGGTGCTGTACGGCGCCATGGGGCTCGGCCAGGTCTTCCCGGCTCTCCTCTCCTTCGTGGAGGCCCGCACCGCCGCCCACCCCATCTTCGCCACGATCGACCGCCCGCCTGAGATCGACGTCTGCGCGCCTGGTGCGGAGGCGACCTTCCGTGACAGCATCGAGCTGCGCGGCGTCGGCTTCGCCTACCCCACACGCCCGGAGCAGAAGATTTTCAGCGGCCTCAACGTCAAGATCCAGAAGGGGCAGAAGGTCGCCTTCTCCGGCGCCACCGGCTGCGGCAAGTCCACCATCATCGCCCTCCTCCAGCGCTTTTACGACCCGCAGGAGGGCACCGTGTGCATCGACGGCACCGACGTGCGTGACATCAGCCTCAAGTCGTGGCGCAACCGCATCGGCATTGTCTCGCAGGAGCCGAACCTTTTCTCTGGCACGGTGCTCGAGAATGTGCGCATGGGACGCCGTAGCGCCACCTTCGAGGAGGTGGTGGCGGCGTGCCGCAAGGCCCGCATCCACGACACGATCCAGACCCTCCCCGACGGCTACGAGACGAAGGTCGGCAGCGTCGGGAGTCAGCTCTCCGGCGGGCAGAAGCAGCGGCTGGCCATCGCGCGTGCCATTGTGCGCGGTGCCGACATCTTGCTTCTGGACGAGGCGACGAGTGCGCTGGACCGCAAGTCGGAGATCGAGGTGCAGCGTGCGCTGGACGACCTGATCCAGAACAGCAAGCTGACGGTGGTGACAATCGCGCACCGCGTGGCCACCATCCGCCACATGGACTGCATCTACTTCCTTGATGAGTGCCGCGGCGGTGGCAGTGCGATTGCCGAGTGCGGCACGTACGACGAGCTCCTGAAGCTCAACGGCCGCTTTGCGTCGATGGTGATGATGCAGGACGCCTCGCTGGGCAACCTGCGCACCGTCGTGCACGACACCAGCTTCTATCTCTTCGCCGATCCAGCCGATAAGGCGGAGAAGTCGGAGGAGGACACCTGCACGCGCAGCTCCTCGTGGGACTCGGTCAGCAACCCCGTAAGTGACATGGGAGAGGCGGAGTGGATGCGGGCGACGAACGTGGAAGACGTGCCCTTCGCCTACCGCACCGACTGGGAGGAGAAGCACTGCGAGGGCGGCAGCATGGGGCGTATCATGAAAATGACCAAGAGCAAGCTGTGGGCCATCATCTTGGGCTTCGTCGGCTCCATCATTACTGCGCTTGTTTTCCCCTGTGTCGGTCTGATGATCACGCAGCTCATCAACGTTCTCGGCACCTACCGCGTTACGGGCGACATGCAGGAGCTGAAGAGCAAGATGACGCTTTACGTGATTCTGCTCATCGTGCTCGGCATCGTCTACTTCCTTGGTTCGGTGCTGACGGGATTTTACGGCTACGTCGGCGAGCACCTCACCTTCCAGCTGCGCACCGCTCTCTTTCAGCAGGTGCTGCGGCAGGACCAGTCCTTCTTCGACATGCCCCGTCGCGACCCCGGAGCGCTCGCCTCTGTGCTGTCGGGTGACTGCGAGGCTGTGCACCAGCTTTACGGCCCAACGCTTGGCTCGCGGCTCAAGGCGTTCTTCTCCTTCGCCGGTGGTATTGTGATTGGCCTCGTCATGCAGTGGAAGGTCGGTCTCGTTTCCCTCGCGACGATGCCCATCTTCATCGCCAGCATGATTGGCCAGCAGGTGCTCTTCGACGACGCCAACAAATTCCGCAAGAGCGGCATCGACACCGTCGTGAGCGAGGCGCTGGGCTCCATTCGCACCGTGAACTCCTTCAATATGCAGCATCAGATGGAGACCATGTACAAGCGGACCATTAACAGGGAGGAGCAGGTGTCGGAGCGGCGCTCGGTGCTGATCAGTGCGCTGGTTGGCTTGACGGAGGTCACCATTATGGGCTCGACGGCGCTGGCTTTCTGGTACGGCGGTGTCCTCATCGAGAAGGGCGAGACCCACTTTAGCAACGTGCTTGTGGCTGCCATGGCCATCACCATGGGTTCCACCTTCGCCGGCTCGGAGGCGGGCAGCTTTGCCACGAAGCTCCGCGACGCGCGGCGCTCTGCCCACCACGTCTTCGCCATTATTGATCGCGTGCCGGTTGTGGACAGCTACGAGTACGGCCACACCGATGTGAAGGAGAGCGTCGGCATCGTCTTCCAGGACGTCGGCTTCTCCTACCCCGCTCGCGAGCAGGTGGAGGTGCTGAACGATGTCTCGATGACCTTCCGCCCCGGCACGTCGAATGGTCTGATGGGGCAGACCGGCTGCGGCAAGTCCACCGTGATTCAGATCCTCGCCCGCTTCTACCCCATTTCGGGAGGGCGGGTGCTGATCAACGGTGCAGACCTCACCTCGCTCGATCTTGTGACGTGGCGCTCGCAGATGAGCGTTGTGCTGCAGGAGCCGGCGCTCTTCAGCGGCACCATCCGCGACAACATCGCCTACGCCCTGCCGGACGCAACAGATGAGGAGGTGATAGAGGCCGCCAAGCTCGCCTGCATCCACGAGGAGATTATGAACATGGAGGACGGATACAATACCGAGGTCGGCTACCGCGGCCAGCAGCTCTCCGGCGGGCAGAAGCAGCGCGTGGCGATTGCACGAGGTGTGATTCGCTGCCCGAAGCTGCTGCTGCTGGACGAGGCGACGAGTGCACTCGACAACGCCACCGAGGCGGCGGTGCAGCGCAACCTCGACGCCTTTCAGAAGCGCTTCGCCGTCACCACTGTCAGCATCGCCCACCGCCTCACCACGATTCGCCATAGCGATCAGATTGTGCTGCTCGACAGCGGCAAGATCATCGAGCAGGGCACGCACGAGGAGCTGATGGAGGAGGGCGGCGAGTACAAGTCGCGCTGGGAGCTCTCCCTCACGTAGTGCGGTGTGGGTACGTTGTAAAAAGGATAGTTGTATCTGATCGTCTTTCACCTTGCCCCTTACGAGCGGAAGCCGAAGCTAATCTTTTTTTTTCTTTGATCTTTGTTTTCTTTTTATTGTTTATTGTTTTGTTTTCTCTCCTTCATTCTCCACCGGTAGACCGCGCATATTTAATTTCTCTCACTCTTCTTGGTCTCCCCTCGCATCACAACTTCGCTTCTCGCATCGGCTCATTCTTACATGTCATTTACGGTATCAAGTTTGGATCCGAGTCGTCTTTTTCCTTGTGCGTTGTTGACTGAAATATGCTCGCACATCGTTGTGGCGTGAAGCCCTAATTTTTGTTTGTCTCATCTTTTTTTTCTTTTCGTGGTGTGCTGCGTTGCCATCGCAGTATGCTCAGTGCACGCAATGGCGTTCCGCGGAGACACCAGAGTAGGTGTCAGACAGCGCCATTTCGAACCTGTGTGCAGCGTTGTCTCATTCGCCTAGATGTATGCGCCGTCAACTACATTTTTTCTGAGTTTCTTTGTCTTCGAACGCTCGTGAAAAAAAGAAAATACCTGCATCGGTGCAAGTGCCGATCTTTTTTTTTTTGCCGCAGAACACCGTTGCCACGCGTGCCACAGCAAGCACCTGTACAGGCTGAAGAGAAGACGGCGTGCATTTTTATCGTGTTCTCTCAACCACAGGCGTCGCACAACAGTGGAAAACGAAAAGAAGCGTTCTGTCGCTCTCTTTGTCTCGCTCTGAAAGTGGTCGTTTGTTTTCCTGCTTCTCACGTCTTGTCCACCGCTGGCAGCGGTGGCTTCTCCGTTCTTGTTTTTTGGCGTCTGAGATGCATGTCGCGTGACCAAAGAGTCTGAATCCATGGAGGAGACTTGGCTCCATCTCTGACGCTGGCGTAATGGTGCTAAGTTTGGTGTTTATTTTAAAGGTTGCTACCTTTCCTCTTCGGATTTCTTGATGTGCTCTGTTGTTCTCTATCTCTATGGTTTTTGCGTGTCTTTATATTCTTCTTCTTCTCCGTTATGCTTTTGTTAGTCCATGTTCACACTTTTTTCTTCTTTTTGCTCACCTCGACTTTCTTTTTCTCACTTGTTTTTTTTTTCCTGTGAACAGAATTTATTTCTCCTTTTTTTTTTCCCCCTGTGTGCACTGCATTGTTTTCCTACGTTTCCATTTGTGTTCTGACCTTTTGCCAGCGTACCGCGGTTTTGGTATGGGAGGTCTCCTGTGCAATTGGTTTCTTCTCCACCAGATGAGAGGAGGATTTGTTGTGCCGTAGGAGTCCTTCTCGCATCTCTTGGATGTTTTCTGCATTTGTTTGGCGTGTCGGTCTGTGCGTGTCGATGTATGTGAATCTTCTCTTTTTTCTTTCACCTTTCTGTTATCGTGGCTGCTAATTCCCCGTGAACAACAAGTTCAGAAAAGACCTCTTCTCGTGTGCACAGCCTCCGTAGGCAGCGACGTGAGTTCTCCTCACCTCTTCTTTTATTCTTCTTTGCTCCTCTCCCGGTTCGTTGTTTTCTCTTTTGTCTCTTCTTCTTGTTTTTGCGGCGAGTTGTTTATAATCCTTTCACCGCATTTTTTTTCTTTCTCTTCTTGATTTCTGTTGTGTCTTTTACGCCTTAAGGTTCTTGTCAGCTTTGAATCAAACGAAGGGGACTGCCGGAGGCGCCTCTACTGCAATTGCACCTGTGGCTTCTCGTGTGCCAGAAGGGAAATGCGACGCTCATCAACGACACGCGCAGAAAACGTCGCGCTTCTTTTGGTTGGTGTGTACTTTACTCATACGAATGACGGGCTGGGCAGACTTTTCAAGCGGGCGGGTTTTTTGTGCGGTGCTCTGCTATGACTGGCGCTGCGTAAATGTTCTCTCCGCGAATCTGCGCTTATGCGAATGATCAATGCCTTTATTTGCCTTCTCAAATTTCCCCTTTTCATTATCCTTCTTTGCACTCTTTAATAACACCAAGCTAGGACCACAATTGTTTGTCCCTCCACTCACAAATACGCACGTACTCCCCACTGAAACTCGTAAGACTACTCATCCTATTCTTTCTTTTTCGTTTGATTGGCTTTACTGTCAGCTGAACCCTTTTTCCTGAGTTTGCAGGGTGCATACGGTAATTTCGATTTGAGTTTTGTTTTTCTTAAGTGGAGTTCAAAGTGTCCCTTTTTCTCACACACGCGTACACGCTTCGCATATCAAAAAAACACTTATTCTTTCCCTTTCATTTCCCGCTGAGCTACGCGCAACACGACGCGATGCTGCAGCAGTGCTTTTTTCTGTTGGTGTTCATCACCACAGCGATCACCATGACGATCTCCGACGTGAGCCTCTTCCCCGACGGCATCACCTTCCGCTTCGGGAGCCGGAGCGTGCGGCTCTCCAACGTGAAGCCGTCGACCGTGCAGCTCGGCATGTCAAGCTTCAACTCCACCTCGACGGGCCTGACGATCATCTTCGCCGATCCGGTGAAGGCCTCCCTCGTTGCCGACGCCGTCGTGGACGGTGCGCTGTCTTTCTCCGATGTGTCCATCAACGCCCAGGTCAGCGGCTATGTGCACGTCACCAAGGAGGTGTTCGACACGTGCCGCATGGACACCTTCGCTGTGTCGACGTGCACCATGAGGCTCAGCGCCGTCGCCACACTTCCTCTCATTGGCAGCTTAACAGTCAACGACGAAGACGTGTGCGACTACGCAGCGGAGGCGGTGCAGCAGCTGCTGACGCCGAAGCCCTACGTTCTCTACCCTCCTGCGCTGCCTGACACCACGAGCCTTGCCAAGTCCACCTACCTCATGCGGCTGAAGCTCGTCAACCTCTTTGCCGACTCGACGGGTCTGCCGGTGGAGTCGGAGTTCGTCGCATCGAATGTGATCCGCATGGCGATTGGCATGCCGCTGCGCAGCAGCCTCGCCTTCGACTCCGCCCACGAGAGTGACGTGGAGGTGTTCGACGCCATCGCGGTGCTCACCAAGCTGGCCAAGAAGATGCTGAATGTCTCGACGCAGTCCCTGCAGAGTGGGGAGGTGGTCATTCCTCTGAACGGTGCAGGAGAGCTGCGGGTGCCGACCCTGCGCAACATCGTGCACAAGGCCATCGGCGAGAGCGCGGTGGTGTCGCTGCAGACCTACCTGCCCCGCACGAGCGGCATCGTGTACGACATCGTGGTGCAGGACTTCCGCTGCCGGATGCTCAACACGCTGTGCTCTCTCCCCGCTGAGGGCGGCGTGCAGGTGGTGAACGCCCGTCTCGGTGGCCTCGGCGATCTCGGCGTCATGTTCGACAACGCCGTCGGCGCACGCGTGGACTCGCTGCTGACGAACGTCACGCTGGCGGCTTTCAAGATTGCCGGCAGCACCTTCGGCGACCGCATTTACCTTCCCGTGATGTAAGAGGGAGACGCACGTGCAGAGTGCAGACGCACACGCAGCAGACGTGAAGAGGCCGTTGGCAAGCTTGTCTGCGCAGACAATGTCGTTTTCAGCACAAATTTATTCTTTCCTGTCTAACACCTTTTTTTCTCCTGCCTCAACGCACACACTTCATTGATTCAAACCACAGACACACCAAAAACGTGGCTCGCTTTTTACAAGGCGTGGTGACGGGGAGACGCCCCACCAAACTGATAAAATAGCAAGCGAAATTCAAAAACACAAAAAATACGTTGTCTTCTTTTCGTCTTTTCTTCTAATTTTCGTATGGGCTGTGCGGTAAAACAGCGGCACTTTTTATCTTCTTTTTCTGTTTATCTGCCTATGATTGTGCGTTCTACCTTCTTTTCTTTATTTCCATTTTTGCCCTCGGGTGGTCTTTAGCTTTTTTTTTTTGCCACTCCCGTGGTATCCTCGTTTGATATGGCTCATCTATTCTTTTCGTTTCCTACATTTGTATGTCTTTTATTTTTTTTTATTTTCGCAAATATGTGGCTCGTGACGTTGTAGTTGTTCCGTACTTGTTGTTCCTGTTCCTCAAACACTATTTTCCCTCCTAACTCCTCTCAACACAGACTTGTACATAACTAGTGACAAGAGTGTGTGTTTGGTGTTTAGTCAAGGAGGGTGTGTGTGCAAGATACAATGCGTTTCGGTGGGACCGCTCGTGTGGAAGTTGGGAAGTGAGCGCAGATGTAGTTGCAGGGATTGCACCTCTGCATGACTGTATTTGCGTTAGTTGTGGGAAGGAAAGAGAGAAAGGGAGAGAGAAAAAAAAAATTCGCGTTTGCTTTGTAGCGAGGGCCACATCAGAAAAACTGGCTGCGCAACCCACAACCAAACACACAAAAACACACAGACGTCCTCTCTCCGTAGTGCCAAATGTGGCATTTTTCGACTCGTCTCCTCTCTTCTGCAGCTCGCCGTGAAGGCCGCTGCTGTTCTGCACCGCTCAATGTTCTAAAATACGCCCCGCAAGCAACACCACCGTTGCCCTTTTTCGCTGTGAGGTATAAGCGAAACACCTTCTTTTTTTCATTATATGTCATTGCGCTGTTGCCTCTTTCGTTATCAGTTGTTTCTCCGCGTACTACTCAAATAGTAATAAAAAAGGAACCAATGCTGAGTGCAGCCCGATGAGGACATAGGGTTCGCGGTGGAAGTGGTGATAGTACATCTTTTCGTGGTCATGTCTCTCGGAGAAAGGATATAAAGACAAAGGCTTTTTAGCAAGAGAGGCTGTTTGAGATGCGTTTATGTACCTTAAGCTTAGCTCGCAGCACGAAAATTTTAATTATTATACAAAAAAGTAGCTCGTGTTCCGACTTGCTCCTTCGTGCACAGGGCGGCGCTGCATTCCCATTGCCGTACCTTATCATTTTCTCCCCCAACTCCACTTCTCTGTTGACGCTACATCATTCCCATTCCTGCATTCTTCTTGAACACCCCAAACGCATTGACGTTATGTGTCGCATTACAGAAGAACACACCTCATTCGCACATCTCTCTCTCTTTTCTCCGCCCACTAAGCAGCCCCAAGTAGCTGCCAATAACTCTCTCCTTCATTTATCCTCCACGTCGCTGCATCCTTCTCCTCGCCCACCACAGCAATCATGCTGCAGAAGTGCTTCTACCTCCTGGCCGTCTTGACGACCGTCATCTCCTTCACCTTCTCCAACGTGACACTCTACCCGCAGGCCACCAACCTCCCGCTCGGTTCGCTGAACTTGCGAATCCGAAATCTGGTGCCGCAGACGATCGACTGGCCGTCGACGAACATCTCCTCCACATCCGATGCGCTGAGCTTCTCCCTCGACAGCCCACTCAATGCTGAGTTCAGCGTGCAGGTGTACACCCTCTTCTTCTGGACCCCTGCCAAGGTGCAGGTGACGATGACCGGCGGCGCGGAGTACAGCAAGAATGCGTCGAACAGCTGCGACTCGCAGGGCCTCTACACGAGCTACTGCGACGCGAAGGCGCGTGTCGTCATTCGCGGCACCTACACGAACCTGCAGATCGCCGACGTGAGCATCGACGTGTGCGACCAGATCAAGCCTCTTCTCGAGTCGACGCTCGCCACGCGGCCGCAGCAGGCGCTGCCGGCGCTGACGACAGGTGCGACGGACATCTCGCGCCTGCTCTACTTCAGCAAGTTCACCCTGCTCAACGGCCTCTCTACCTCGCTCAACCTGCCGTGCTACAAGAAGTTCATTGGCAAGAACGCGATGCAGGTGTCGACGGGGCTGCTGCTGCCGCTCATGTTCGACTTCGACACATCGAACCCGATCACGTCGACCACCATCGGCATCGCCACGCAGATCACAAACGCCGTGAAGAAGCTGCTCAACATCTCTACCTACAACAACGAGACGGACGCGACCACCGTGGTCGAGTATCAGGGCGGCACGGTCACGATGCCGTCGCTGCAGAATCTCTTCAACCAGATCGTCACGAAGGAGGCGCGTGCGGCGCTGAAGGCCTACGTGCCGGCTGGTGCCTCCCTCGTGTACGACATCGTCGTGAACGACGTGCAGTGCCGCTTCTTCAACACCATCTGCTCCATCCCCGCCACCAACGGCATCCAGGTGATCAACTCTCACTTCACCGGCCTTGGCGACCTCAACGGCATTCTGGACAGCGCTCTGGGTGCCGCCATCGACGAGGCCATGACGAACGTGACCTTCACTGCCGTCAAGGCCACCAGCGTCCTGTCCCGCGGCCGCTACTACCTTTCTGTCATCTAAGGCGTGCAGCGCGGCCAAAGAGCAAATGAGAAGATGAGAGCGGACTAAAAATTTCTTTTTCACTGTGTGGCGTCGCACGACAAGAAGAGACAAAGCAGGAGTGCGACGCGGAGGAAATGAGGTGTGTTTTTCTGGCCGCTGTCGATTGTCTCCGCAGAAAACAATTCGAACCCACTTTCCTACTTTCATCTCTTCCACATGCACATTGTTCCGTCTCGCTGCAGGTTTCAGAGGCACTCTGCTAATTTCAAATAAACGAGTGTGCTTTGCAGACGCGTGCGAAAGCAGCAGTGACATTTCTTTTTCTCCATCCCCCATTCTAACTGTGTTTCTCTTATTCTCTCGTTAACGGTTGACACTCTCATCGAAAAAAAAGAAGAATGAAAGATTATACGAGACTCCCCCTTCTTTTTATCATCTTACTTTCTGGGAAGTCCCTCGTCTGCGTGTTTCACACTGCAGTCCTACTCCTTTGCTGGTATATGAACAGACCGCAGCGTAATTCAACGTCGTCTGAGTTTTACCCACATTGATTTCCTTGATTTCAACATTCTTCTCTGTTTTCACGTTTTCATTTTCTGGTTTCTGGTGAAGCTTTCCTCTCGCCCCTCGACGTGAACTACTTTTTTGTTGTTCTGTGGCTTCTCCATAACCACTTTGTTCTCGTTCCTCCCGTCTCACTTTTTTTCTTTTTTACTCCGTCGCTTTTCTTAGTTTTCTCCATCACGCACTCTACCATTGTCCCTCTCTCTCTCTCTCTCTCTTGGTCGTAACATCCGTGCTTTGTTTCTCTCGTCGAAGAGAAAGATAGAGAGAGAGAGAAAGAGGAAGCATAACACACTCGATGAAAAAAAAAAGAAAAAAAACGAGTCATGTATGCAACTGTTACGGTAAGCAAAAAGAGCAGAGCACATGTTGAGATATGTATTGCTGCTCGTGCAAGATGATAAGCCGCAAAGAATAGATTGTTTCTTTCGCGTGCAAAAACAAAAAAAAACTCATATGAACCACACAAGTGCATGCCTTGCAACGTCGAATGCGAAAAAAGAACAGCAACGCCAACACTTGTGGAGGCGTGCATCGCAAAAAAAGAAAAGTTTCATTCAACACCTTTTTGCACAACACAGAGGTACGTGCACACCTTTTTGTCTTTTTTTTATTATTATTTAGGTCAACAGTGCACGGATGGGCTGCGCTTGTCGACTGCGTGAGGAATAGCGTAGGCGGTAGAACCCCAATGCTGTTCCTCCTTGTTAAACCCCCTCTCTCCAGAAAGTCAAAAACGCATCTCTTCTATTATTCATTTTTTCCCTCTCCGACGACGAGTGGGTCTTGGTTTCTCCTCCCCCCTCGTTTTAGTTTTCTTCAACCCAGTAAAGTTCTGTTTTTGTTCTTTCTTTCATTCATCTTCTTTATTAACAGTGTGACGTGCATATATCAAAGCAAGAGGTGGACCAGTGTCTCACTGGATACACACTGAAAGGACTGGACATTGTCCAGGAATTGGCATGCTACGCGTGGAGAGAGAACCAGCCTTGTTTTTGCTCTCTCCCTCTCGCAGCCATTGTTGGTGCATCGTGAGGCGATGAAGGTATCAGAAAAGCTTGAGCTTCTCAGCTGCACCCGGCTTTCTCCTGTTCTTTTAAAGCTGAGCACTGATCCAATGGCTGCTCAGCCGTCACGATGCGTTGCTATGGGCTAAAAAATGCTTCTCCATTAAATGCAGCACGCCAGTTTCCGTCAGCCCCTCCTACGCTCCCTCTTCCCCCTTTCTCTTTCTCTTTGTGCAGCTTCGATGGACTACGCAGCGTGTGCAGGGGCGTCTCTCGCCTTCATTGCCTCCTTCTACGCGTGGCCACGGGAGCGCCGCTTCGTGTGCAGCGGTGCGCGCTCGCTTCGCACTACCACGGCGGACCCACACCTCTACGTCGACCGCGATGCCGACGCGACAATACGCCGCCGCAGCCTGTCGTTTTTCTTGAACTGTGTTGTGAGCGGCGGCTACCTCTACTGTGCGACACCAGCGATTGTGGTGAGTGGTGGTGATGGGCGTCGATGGCTGCGTCTCACTGGCCGAGCCGTGGCGTCCACCTTTGTGCTCTTCAGCGGCCCCCTCGTTGACAAGATCGCCGTGCGTGACTTTGTGGTGGAAGAGAGCTGGCTGCGGTGCTGGCGCAGCTACCTTCTGTGCCCTCTGGGCGAGGAGCAGTTCTTCCGCGGAGTTCTCTTCTCTCTAATGCGGCGGCGCAGCAGCTGGACGCAGATCAACGTCGCTGCCGTCCTCTTCGCCGTCTCCCACTCGCACCACATTGTTGCCTGGGCCTGCGACGAGTACATCGAGCGAAGCGAAGGAGGCGCACACGGCGATGGCGATGGCGACGGCGAGGCGGCGGATGCCCACCTGCAAGGTGTCTGCTGGCGCGCTGCAATGGGCAAACTGGGATTTGTGTACGCCTTCACAGGTGTCTTTGGCGTACTAAGCGGCTACTACTATCTCCACGTCTGCGAGGGCAGCATCGGTGCCATCGCTGCCGTACACGCACTGTGCAACTTTTTGGGCCCTCCCGAGTTTGTGGTGCTGCGGAGCCGTGCGGCGTCGCCGCTGGCGAAATTGGTGAGTGCTGCGGCGTACGTTGGCGGCGTCGCCGGCTGGGCATGGATACTGCTTCACTGACACACGCAAAAGAAACAAAGTTAAAAAAAAAAACGTGCTTCACCCTCGTCACAACACTCATGGGCGACAGAGAAAGCCGGTGAAGCAAAGTCGCAATGCGATGGTCGCATTGGATGCGATCCTCCCTGTCACAGTTGTATTTGAGACGACCGAAAAAAGAAAGAAAAAGAGAGTGCGTGCAGATCATCACTGCCCTTCGTTTTTAATGTGCCTCAAATGCCTTCTCAACACGCAACTTACTACGCTCCCTTTCCCTCGCACTTCGCCCTTTCCTACAAACGCTCTCACCCATTCGCAGTTTGTCCCAGCGCACTCCCCACCTCTCCCAGGCACATTTCCCTCCCCTCCACACGCAGCACACGGCACGCGCCAACACTACACCTAAACAACAAGCAGAAGCACTCTTGCGTGACATACAGCGGCAATGAGCGACTTCAAGCCCACTGTGAAGGTGTTTGAGAGCATCAGCGAGATCAGCGACGCAGCGCGCGAGATCATCCTGGCAGAGGTGCAGAAGCGCACGAACCTCGCCAGGCCGGTCGTCCTCGCGCTGTCGGGCGGCTCGACGCCGAAGAAGCTGTACGAAACGATGCACGAGAAGGACCTGGAGCTCTTTCGGCAGAACTCCGTGCAGTTCATCTTTGGGGACGAGCGGCTTCTCGCGCCGGAGGATGCGCAGACGAACTTCTCCATGGCAAACGAGGCGCTGCTGCGCGATGTGCCGCCGGAGGTTGTGCTGACGGTCGACCCCACCGAGGCTCTCGCGACGTCGACGGACGAGAAGAACGGCGCGGAGGGGGCGTGGAAGGCGGCGGCGGCCTACGAGGAGAAGTTGCTGCAGCAGCTCTCCGTCTCGCAGGCCGAGGAGGCGGAGGACGGCAGCATGAAGGCGGCGCCTGTGGTCGACATCGTGCTGCTCGGTTTCGGCTCTGACGGCCACACGTGCTCCATCTTCCCCGACTCCATCGCCGCCACCGATGACGAGCACCTCGTCTCCATCGCCTTCCCGAGCCCGACGATGAGCCCGAAGGTGTGGCGCATCACTCTCTCCAAGGCTGTGATCCAGCACGCGAAGCAGGTCGTGGTGCTGGCCGGTGGAAAGGACAAGAACTGGGTGGCGCGTGCTGTGCTGAGCGCCGAGGCTCCCGACCCATCCCCGGTAGCACGCTTCCTGCGGGAGTGCAAGGGCAACGTGACGCTGCTGCTGGACAGCGGCTGTGGCGAGGGCATCGACGCCTCCTCTTCGTAGGAGCCTTGCTTAACGGTTCCCCTCTTAGCCTTTTATTTGTGGGTTTCTTTATACACTTGTGTGACGTGGCGCATTCCCGACGGCACACTTATTAGCCCCGTTGCACACTCCTTTTTTTTTTCTTATACCCGTCCTTTCTCCACGTCAGCGTCCTGACCTCCGTTTTCTTCCCCACCTCCTACCGGTCCTATCTCGTCTTCTTTTCCCCGTAGAGAAGAACGAGTGGGAGAAAAGAAAAAAAAGGAACAAAAAGAAAGATTGCACCACGAGATATCAAATCGTCTTTTGCCTCGGTGTGTGGTGTTCAAGCAGTGCCACGCAATTGTCAGTAGCTGTACTTGCAGTCTCTTGCCTTTTACTTTATTAAAGAGAAGTACCGTGCCACCGAGCACGCGGCCACTCCATGCATTTCATAAAGTACTTTGCTGTCAGCATTCTTTTTTTTGTTATCCGACACATTTTCTGTTCTCAAGACGTCACAGTTGACCATCTCTGCTTGTTGCACCTCGTGCTTGGCGTTCCTGTCTGTCAATCTTCTGTTCTTCCTCTTTATTTCCCTCCTTCACCCTCTCCTTTCTTCCCTCAGCGCATATCCCGTAGAAAGCTTCAACAAATGTCCGAGAACAAGCAGTCGTGCAAGCGCATTGTGGTGAAGGTGGGCTCCTCCATTCTGGTCGAGAACCAAAAGATCGCGTCCCCCCGCATTGAGCAGCTGTGCAAGTTCGTCGCCGATCTCCAGAAGCGGTACCAGGTCATCGTCGTCACCTCCGGCGCCGTGGCGGCCGGCTACACCGAGCAGCCCCTTGACAAGTCGTTCGTGCCCAACAAGCAGGCGCTGGCTTCGCTCGGGCAGCCACTACTAATGCACATGTACTACACCGAGCTGCAGAAGTACGGCATCCTCTGCTCGCAGCTGCTCCTCGGCGCCTACGACTTCGACTCCCGCAAGCGCACCATCAACGCCCGCAACACCGTCGAGGTTCTGCTCGCCAACAACGTAGTTCCCATCATCAACGAGAACGACGCCACGGCGCTGCGGGAGCTCGTGTTTGGTGATAACGACCGCATGTCAGCGCACGTCGCCTACCACTTTGACGCCGACCTCCTCGTCATTCTTAGCGACATCGACGGCTACTACACCGCCAACCCGCGCACGTGCGACGACGCGAAGATGCGCCTTGTGGTGAACCAGCTCACACAGGCGGAGCTGCAGGACGAGGCATCGCCGACGAACCCCTTCGCGACCGGCGGCATCGTGACAAAGCTCCAAGCCGCGCAGTTCCTCATCGACCACGGGAAGAAGATGTACCTTACGAGTGGCTTCCGTCTGGAGAAGGCCCGCGAGTTCCTCCTTGACGGGAAGCACGCCTCGGGTACGCTGTTCTGCCCTGCGGCGGTGCCGGCTGCGTAAGCACGGAGTTTCTAACTTCTTTATTTCTCCACTAAAGTTCTTTCCTTTTTTTTTTCATAAGCCCCTGGTACCGGTGCACTCACAACGAGGATGGGGATAAGTGACGAGGCGAGAACGAACTTCTAGCTCCCCTTTTACGCCTCTCTCTCTCTCTCATAAAATTGTTTTCTTTTGTTCTCTTCTGACACCATAAGGAAGAGCAGAAGGCAAATAGTTCTGTCTGAGTTGTGCTGGCCAGTTTTCCAGTGCCTCTCCTCTGCCGCGAGTATGTTGCGCTGTGCTCCTAGGCTACATCGCCATTGCTACCCGGTGATCTTCCAGCTACAGCGCCAAAAGAAAAGAAAAAGATAACGGCAAAGCCACCTGTGCAACGCACGGTCTGTTTTCTCTCCTCTTTAGTGATACCAATTTGTGTTCTCGAAGGAATACCACACACTGCCTTTTACTGTGCCTATTCCACTTTCAAAAGCACGTAAATTACAAATGCCAAAGGAGGGTACCGCTTTGCTTAAAACTATACATGCTTTGTAAGGGTACTATCTTTTTTTTTTTAATGATGAAACGACAAGTCAAATGTGGATGCGTCTTTTTCAAACTCGACAACAAAAGCATCGGCAAGAAAAAACAGAGGACCACAATGAGAAGAAAGCAACAAAGACGCTTTTTTAGCAGATTCTCGGGCACGAATAGGGGAACAAGGAGTGAAACGTACCAATTTACATTGGTATGTGTTTGTTTGTGCGTAATGGAGATGGAGTTCCCGCTGTATTACTGATGCATTTAGTGCTTTGAAGCTGCTGCACTCGCTGCACTGGTGCGATTCCTGCAAAGCTTCATCTGTTGACGTAGTCGCTAACATGGCGTGTGTTCCGACACCGCGAGTGTGTCTGCGTCGCCGGCGCGGCGGTACCTTTCATCGTGGGCCACCCTGCTGCTCTTTTTCCTCACTTCTGCCTATTCCTACTACGGTTCACGACCTTCTTCTTCGCTCTTGCTGTCACCTCTCATCCCTTCAACGCACGCAGTAAAAAGATAATAACACCTCCTCGGTCATCCTCTCCACAGCACACGCGCAACCCGCCTGCAACCACCGCCACCACATACGCAACCGCAGTCAAGATGCCCAGCAACGAGAGCCCCTCTGTCGGCGTGTGCCCGATGCGGCTGACGACGGAGTTCGGCGCACCGGTGGTGAACAACGACAACACGGCAACGGCGGGCCGCCGCGGCCCCACGCTGCTGCAGGACGTGTGGCTGCTGGAGAAGCTCGCCCACTTCGACCGGGAGGAGATTCCGGAGCGCCGCATGCACGCCAAGGGCTCCGGCGCCTTCGGCACCTTCACCGTGACGCACGACATCACGCAGTACACCAAGGCAAAGATCTTCTCCGAGGTGGGCAAGAAGACGGACATGTTCGTGCGCTTCTCGACGGTGGCGGGTGAGAAGGGGGCACCGGACCTCGACCGCGACATCCGCGGCTTCGCGATGAAGTTCTACACGGAGGAGGGCAACTGGGACCTGGTGGGCAACAACACCCCCGTCTTCTACTTCCGCGACGCGCTGCGCTTCCCGGACCTCAACCACGCCGTCAAGCGCGACCCCAAGACGAACATGCGCAGCCCGCAGAACAAGTGGGACTTCTTCACGCTGCTGCCGGAGGCGCTGCACCAGGTGACCATCGACATGAGCGACCGCGGCATGCCGGCGAGCTACCGCCACATGCACGGCTTCAGCAGCCACGCCTACAGCTTCATCAACGCGAAGAACGAGCTGGTGTGGGTGAAGTTCCACTTCAAGTCGCAGCAGGGCATCAAGAACCTGACGGACGCGGAGGCGGCGGCGATTGTCAGCCACGACACCGAGAGCAGCCAGCGCGACCTCGTCGACGCCATCGAGCGCGGCGACTACCCGCGGTGGAACATGAAGGTGCAGCTCATGACGCAGGAGCAGGCGAAGCAGTGCCCCTTCAACCCCTTCGACCTCACCAAGACGTGGTCGCAGAAGACATACCCGCTGATCGACGTGGGCGTGATGGAGCTCAACCGCATCCCAGAGAACTACTTCGCCGACGTGGAGCAGGCCGCCTTCAGCCCGTCGGTGATCGTGCCAGGCATCAGCTTCTCGCCCGACCGCATGCTGCAGGCGCGGCTCTTCTCCTACGGCGATGCACAGCGCTACCGCCTCGGCGTGAACTACTCGCACATCCCGGTTAATGCGCCGCGCTGCCCCTTCCACTCCTACCACCGCAACGGCGCCATGCGTGTTGATGGCAACAACGGCGCCAACCTGCAGTACGCCCCGAACAGCGCGAATGAGTGGCGCAGCAGTGCGACGGCGCCGGAGCCGGTGCTGCCGGTGGAGGGCTACGCAGGCCACTACGACTTCCACGAGGACGATGACGACTACTACTCCAACCCGCGTGCCCTCTTTGAGCTGATGAGCCCGGAGCAGAAGACAGTGCTGTTCGAGAACACCGGCCGGGCGATGGACGGGACGACGAAGGAGGTGCGGCTGCGCCACGTCCGCAACTGCATGAAGGCGCACCGCGACTACGGCCTCGGCGTCGCCAAGGCGCTCGGCATCAGCGAGTCGGAGATCTAATCTGGCCACAGACAACCGTTTTCCTCGCGGGACTCCCCGCTGACGCAGTGATGCGCCATCTATTCTCTTTGTTTCCACCCTTATTCGTAATACAAACATGTTTTTACTGTGTTCCGTTGCAGACGCTGACTGCGCTATAACCTGCCAGACACTATTTTTGTTTCTACTTTCCTTCTTTAATTTTCAAACTCAAAACCTATCACTCCGTCTCTTTTTCCTTTTCACTCTCTCTTCTGTGGACTTAACCCTTATACACTCCTGCGCAACGTGGCTTGGCGTAGTCCTCTCCCTATTTCCTTTGTGCCGCTGAGAGTACCTCGTGCACACGCCTCTGCTGCTACACGAGTTCGTGCTAGAATGATATCAACATGTGTTCATCGAGTATCCTCGGCGGCCGGGCTTTTTTCGATCGATAAACTTTTTTTAACTATTTCATGTGGAGAAAAAAAAGCGAAAAGCATTTTTACCTTTGTTCAAGCGAGCGTTTCTGATACGTGTGTGTGAGTGTGTGTGTGTGCACTGCAGATGTGCATGTGATATGTAAAAGGTGTGAGGAAGTGCGTGCGCTCAAATCTTGTACGATGCGAGTTGTGCGAGTGGTTTTCTTTGGAACATGTACGCCGCATGATTGAGATGCCTCTTCTTTTCTCTTCTTTCATAGCGACTCTCTGTCGCTCTTGTTCTGCACAGTCGCTGAGCACACCTTTCTTCCACTCTACCGCCGCAACTGTGCAGCTCTGTGTGATAGCTTCTCTCTGCGCAGAAATCAGCGGCCCCACTTCTTTTCATTTCCTTTCCTCGCCTCTTCCTCAATTCTCCTTCACACGACACAAAACAAGGGCAACTGTTTTGCAGTATCTGCGTTGTGCTCTTCTACGCATTCTCTCTTCCTATCGACCCCCACTTCACAAACGAACAAACAACACCTCTCTCAAGTGCTTCACAATGGACGCCTACAAGGAGCTGGAGAAGCTTTTTCTAAAGGTGTACAACCTCTCGCATCTGATCGCCTTAGGCGCATGGGATCTGCAGACAAAGATGCCGCCGAAGGGTGCCGCCGCGCGCGGTGCGGCCACCGGGCAGCTGTCGGAGTACATCTTTGAGCTCGTCACCGCTCCCTCCACCAAGGCGCTGCTGGACGAGGCGCAAACCGTCAAGTCGGAGCTCAGCCCCGTGCAGCAGGCGAACCTACGAGAGATGCAGCGGCAGTATAACATGCAGTCGATGCTGCCCGCTGACTTCGTGATGCGCAAGTCGAAGCTGTGCGCCACCGGCGCGAGTGTCTGGGCCAAGGCACGTGCGCAGAGCGACTTCTCCATGTACCTACCAGCATTGAAGGAGATGATCGCACTGGCGCGTGAGGAGGCGCAGCACCGCTCTGCGGCCACCGGCAAGCCCCTCTACGAGTCGCTCTTCAACGAGTACGAGTGCGGCATGACGCTCGAAACGGTCGACCGCGTCTTTGGCGAGGTGAAGGCGTGGCTGCCGGAGCTGCTGCAGAAGATCGTCGCGGCGCAGAAGGACGCCGGAGCGGAGGTGATCGAGGCGGAGGGCTCTTTTTGCAAGGAGAAGCAGGACGCGCTGAGCCGCGCCATGATGAAGGTGTGGGGCTTTGACTTCGAGGCTGGCCGTCTGGACGAGGCGCCGCACCCATTTTGTGGCAACGTGAAGGAAGACTCCCGTGTCACGACCAAGTATCACGAAAACGATTACACCAAGGCGCTCTATTCCACTCTCCACGAGACGGGCCACTCTCGGTATGAGACCGACTGCGGCCCGATGGAGATGCGCGGCCAGCCGGTGTGCAGCGCGCGGTCGCAGAGCATACACGAGAGTCAGTCGCGCTTCCAGGAGGTGTGCATTGGTCGCTCTGGAGCCTTCGCCGAGTTTGTGACGCCGTTGCTAAAGGAGTACTTGGGTGACCAGCCCGCCTTCACAGTGGAGAACCTCCGCAAGACGTACCAGAGGGTGAAGCCCGGCTACATCCGCATTTTTGCCGATGAGGTGTGCTACCCGCTGCACGTCATTATGCGCTACGAGATGGAGCGCGCGCTGATCGAGGGCAAACTGGAGGCCGAGGACATCCCGCGCGTGTGGAACGAGAAGATGAAGGAGTACCTGGGCCTCGAGACGGAGGGCCGCGACGACATCGGCTGCCTGCAGGACGTGCACTGGTCGATGGGTCTCGTCGGCTACTTCCCGACCTACTCCCTCGGCTCCATGTTTGCCGTGCAGCTGATGGCGACCATCAAGAAGGAGCTCGGCGAGGACACCGTGGACAAGTGCATTCGCACCGGAAAGCTGGACCCTATTCTGGCGAAGCTGAAGGAGAAGATCTGGGACAACGGCTGTCTGTACGAGACGGAGGAGCTGATCCAGAAGGTGACCGGTGAGCCGCTGAACACCAACATCTTCAGGGAGTACCTGGAGCGCCGCTACCTGCGCAGTGAAGACTAAAAAGCCTTCAGCTCCGGAAATGGGGGGAAACGAGAGGCAGCACCGTTTACCATTTTATTGGTGTGTCGTTAATGCTAGCGTTTTTTTTTTTTTTACCAAAGAGCCTTTCTCTCACTCTTTGCTCCCTCCATTACTCTATTTCGCTACAGACTTTTCATTTATCTACATTTGCACTTTTTTTTTTGTTATCATTTGCTTCTGTTCTGACACATTTAGCTTTGAAGCGCTTTCCGTTTTTTGAGTTGTTACTTGGGGCGGTGGTCTTGTTCTCGCTCAAAAAAAAAAAAAGAACTAAAAAAGAATGCTAACAGCAGACCACTGCGCCAACGTAAGCCCTTTTGTCCTTACACATCTTTTTTCTAATGCACAACCTAATCTCTTCCTCCCTGTTGTAGACTTGACAATAAGATTCTTAACACGATAGTGAACAAGAAGCTAACCAATTAAACGTCCCTTTATCATTCTGTGAAGTTGGTCTCCGTCGATGAGGTGCGCTTCTGTTGCGTAGCTGCTCTGTTGACGCATTCTCGACCATGTTCAGTGGTGTATGCTTCGCACCGCTTGTAAAGTTGTTCTCTCTCTTCTCGGGTCCTGCTACGGATGACGGTGATTGGCGGCGTCTTTGCTCGCGTTGTGTCAGCTGGATGCGCAACTCCAGTGACTGGCTTTTAAGATACACTCTTCCCGTACTGCTGCATTACCGTCTTCTTCGGATCCCTTATTTCTTCTTGCACATCTCACCTTCTTCTTCCTCTGCTGCTTCTTCCACCGCAAAGATCATTCCGACAAAACGCTTTAACGACCACGCCAACACGCAGCTCACCCACCATCCCTGCCCCGTTTCCTCTCTCACTCACACGCACACCATATTTCTTTCTATCCAGCACCATGAAGCGCTCTGAGGTCAACAAGGTGATCCGCGAGATGGAGGAGATGATTCGTGCCAACGGCTTTTACCTGCCGCCATTTGCGTCGTGGACGCCGGAGGAGTGGAAGACGAAGGGACACGAGTGCGACGAGATCCGCGAGAACATGCTGGGCTGGGACATCACCGACTTTGGCCGCGGCGACTTCAAGAAGTGCGGCCTGGGCCTCATCACGATCCGCAACGGCAACTTGAAGATGCAGGACAAGTACAAGAAGCCCTACGCGGAGAAGCTGCTCCTGGCCAACGAGGGGCAGATCACGCCCTACCACTTCCACTGGCACAAGATGGAGGACCTCATCAACCGTGGCGGCGGCATCCTCGAGGTGAAGCTGTACAGCAAGGACGCCAAGGACCCGAAGGAGGGCATCGACTACAAGGCCGACGTCCACGTCTGCTGCGACGGCGTGCAGAAGACCTTCCCGGCGGGCTACGTGCTGGAGCTGAAGCCGGGCGAGAGCATCACCATGACGCAGGGCCTCTACCACCAGCTGTGCGCCAAGCCGGGCACAGGCGCCGTTCTCATTGGCGAGGTGAGCCAGAGCAACGACGACAACACCGACAACAAGTTCGCCATCCGCGTTGGCCGCTTCCCAAAGATCATCGAAGACGAGCCGCCGTACCGGCTGCTATGCAACGAGTACCCGCCTGCCGCCGGTGCCGCGTCGAAGCTGTAGGGCTTCTTGTGACATTTCGAACGACATTTTTCTTTTTATATTGTTTTTTCATATTTCTTTTAAGCGTCTCTCGGTGTGGTTTTCACTGCGCTCGCTCGCGTGCGTTTGTGTGGTGAACCGGTGCAAAACAGAGAAGCCTCGGCTTCCGCATCGAAAGTCTATTTTTTTCTTTGTCTACTTACTCGAGTTTACCCTCAAATGGAAAAACACACATTTGTGGGGCATCGGATATCAAAAGAAAGCGCTAATTCTCCATTTTTCCTTTCAAAAGGCAAACCCATTTCATTTCCCCCCTTTTCCCTTTAATTTTCACTCATTACAAAACGCACTCGTTTTCTCCTCATTTTCTCCCTACTTTTTTTTTTTTGCGGCAAAAAAACAACAACAATAATATGAAGCTTATTAGGTGATGAAAGCGGTGTGATTGCTGTCGCTGGTTACGACGTGTCGTCGATTGTCTTGGCTCTGTGCACCATGCTTTCCTTTGTGGTGCTCTGCGTTAGCTTGGCAAACGCGCATCCACCCCGCGATGTTGCCTTTGCACATCCAACAGACTACAGTGTATCTTTTAATCCATTTTCCGAAGCACCAGTATTCTCATGACCCACTTCTGAGCACCATTACGACACCATTCTCTCTCTCTCTCTCTCGCCGTCTCATCTTTCTCATTTGTCTGCCCTGTTTTTCAATCGAATTCGTGTGCTACCTTTGATGTCCTCACTCTCTTTGGCTCTACGAAAAGAATGAAAGATGAAACGAGAAAAAATGTAGTATGATAGGATGAGGAGCAGCAGCTCCATCTTTATGCTTGTCATGCACTCTTACCACTTCCGTTACTTCCTCGCTCTTTTGTTCTCTCTTCCGTATTATCATCCCACTAAAAATCCCGCTATAAATTTCTCCCTTTTTCTTTTTGACCTATTCATTTCCGTGGCTGCCCACCGCGACAGGTGTCTTTGCGTTTAGTTTACGCAAGCATCTAACTTCACCACTTTGTGAGTATTGCCGCCTAGAAGACGAAAAAGAATTTTCCAAAATGGCATGTCATCTGCTTTGCCCTGTCCCATAGGAATAGGAGTCGGTTCAGCAGCGGAAAGCTGCGTGGGGTGCAGAAAGGTTGAAAAAGTATTTAAAATTCCTCGCGAGTGGAATGGTGGTTCTTCCTGTCACGTAAAGGCATCTCCATTTCTCATCCAACCTCCCGGATTTTGTATTCTGAGTATTTACTGGCAGTCGAAAAGCAGCGTGTGCTTGCTGGGTCAAGTAAAGCGTGTTGGTGGCGTAGAGGTGTGCATACTCACGGAGCTGGGTCTTGTAGAGTATCTTCTTCGCTTGACCGAAGCAAAGGCCTGCTGACATGCTCTCTGCAATGCCTGTGATGAGCCACACTCAACGCTGTCATGTTTCACGCACATCTATTGGCGTGCTTTTTTTTCTCTGTCAATCTCTCTCAGTGCCATCTTTAATTCTCTTCCTCTCTCCTCTCTGTGAAACAGGCGTGTCGTCTTGCGTGTGATCAGTGCAGCTTCCCGGCAGCGAGACATCAAGCTCCACAGCACACAACCCACGCCGACACGGTGAAGCTTTCCTGCTCTCCTTTTTTCTCTGTGCGCGACTCACTTCTCGGCTTTCTCATTCGCGGCTAAAACGGAAAAAGGAACAGCAACAGAAATCGCTTCTTTGCCTCTTCGCATCACACACGCCCACGATGGAGTCCAGCCCCACGAACAGGATGGCGTCCGACTACGCCGCGCACGTGGTCGATCTGTGCCTCTCCTTTAAGGAAGTTCCCGTGGATGGCGACGTCCGCACTGCCATCTCTCTCACCTAACAGCGGACAGGCTGGCTCAGGTGATGAGCTTTATGCCGTAGGAGTCCCTGCAGCACACCCGCGACACGCTCGCTGCTGTGAGCCCACAGCTGCACCTCGACACGGAGGCGCTGGTAGGCTCGCACGGCTACGGCTTCCGCGGCGGTGTGGCGGCGGCTCCTGACTCTCGTCTGGAGTACGAGCTACCGGAGTTCTCCGAGCAGCCGCCCTACACGTCGCTGTTGTTGTCGTTGTGGTGGGCACGGCGGTGCGGGCTGCCTTGGTCGTTCTCCGTCGACAACACCAACGTCGCCGTGCTCGGCCTGCTCTCCTCCACAGAGAGATGGGCCGCGACACCGTCCTGGCGACAGTCTTCTTGCGTTTGAAGACTGAGAAGTTCTTGGGGCGTCTGCGTCGGCGGTGCGTGAAGTGCTGAGGGAAGCTGCGGGGATGAGGGTGGAGGGGGGGGGGTGGTGGGGTTCCCCGAGTTCCCGCCCCCCCCCCGTTTTTTGTTGGCAGTTTCTTTGGTGCGTGCGTGGGAGGGAGTGCGGGTTGGAGTCTGTGGCGGGTCTGGGAGCCGCTTTGTCGCTCAGAGAGCTTCACTTCTCTGCTCTGCCCAGATTGCGGCGTCTCTTCGAGATTGGAGGAGCGCCATACCTGGCACTAGCGGCCGCGGAGGATTGCGGGTTGGAGGACCTGGACGGCCTTAGCCGCCCCCCCCCTCTGGTGGAAGATTAAAAAAAAAAAAAGAGGGGGGGAGGGAATTTTTTTTTTATGTAAAAAAATGTATTTTTTTTTTTTTATTTAAGGTGAATGAGGAAGGGAAGACGCACCTGCAAAGGTGGTTAGGCCTCGGTTTCTCGGCGTCTTTGGCTTCTGTCGGCGATGGGCGGTTGACTGACTTGTCTGCTCCCTCGCTTAGGTGTCTTTCTTTCTCTGGCGTTGACGGCATACATGGCGCTTCGGAGAGGGAGAGAAAACCTGCAGCTGCGTGACGCAGTGAGGCATGGAGTTCTGGGGAGGCGAAAGTGCTCGCAGACTGTCTGCTGACGGCTGACCGCGCAAACTAACACGTATTCTGTGGCGGCCGGACTGCCTTCCAACGCAAGATAGGTCGCCGAGATTTGAGACCCATTCGGGAAACACCTCCTTTGCTTTCTCTCTCCCGGCCGCCGCACGGAAGGCCCGATGCATCGAAGACGTGGAGTGTCGAACGCCGAGGGCTGTCACACGCATCCGGTGAAGCCTTGTTGCGTTGGTAAGCGCGAGAGATCTACACTCGGAGACTCCGTGGCAGTCGTTGTGCGACTAAAAGCGACGCCCCAAGCGTCTCGCTGAGGCCCGACTTTTGCGTGGAGTCTGCCATCGCGGCTCTCTCTGAAAAGTGGAGGAGGCTCAGTGCAGTGCTGTCCACGCTGTCGACGCACAGCAGCACTTGCAGCTCGTGTCGCCGTGCCCGCCACACTGGCGTCTTCTGTGGTGAGAGTGTTCAGGCACTCCGGCGCATTGAACTGCAGAACAGTGCCTGGTGTCACGGCCCAGTCCAACGGCTGGCGAGTGAGACTGGACAGCGCTCATGTCATCGGCTGATGGGACGGACATGAGGGAACGATGGCACTACACCGTGTGTGTGTTGTAGTCGCACGCTGTGCCAGCGGTGGTGACGAACTCCATTGCGTGCGTGTATCCGGTGCGAAAAGAAGAGGCCGGGATGCGGTAGTCTCTTTCGGCGCTGTGTGCCCGCGGATGGGAGACGGGCAAGACGCACAAAGAGAGGCATTTGGTGGCTCCCTGTGAGGGTTGGTGTTTTGGATCGCGGAGCTTGATGTCGCGCTGCCGGGGAGCTGCACTGACCACGCGCACAAGATAAAGTGGGGCGTGCTCCCGGAGAGAATACGCAGCGAAAACAAGAAACACAGATACGGAGGAAGACAGCTCTCGCCGCTTTGCCAACCGCGTCGCCATGAGAGAGGGCGTGCTTGGTGAGTCTATTGATACATTTCGTGCTGCGTGCAGCGCTCTCCTGTCTGGTGTGTCGACCATCCTGCCGCAAAACTTGAAAAACTGCGGGCTTTTATTCTTTTCTGCAGTAGTGCTTCTCTGTCTCTTTTTGAGATCTGGCACATCCTCGAAACTTGCCGCTACTTTTCTACTGCCGCCGATCCTTTAGTTCCTTGACCTTCGTTTTTTGGCAATATCCGAGCAGCGTATGCGACACAATGCAACTCTCATTTTTCTGCGCTTTTTTCTCTCCATTACAAGGATTCGTGTGATGACGTGCTGGACTAAAGTTGCTCCTACTTCAGCGCGACTCTCGGTTTTTTTTTCTTCTTTCTTCCTCTGCAACGGTGTCGCTTTCTGCCGTGTCTTCTCCCTTCACCAGCCGTGCGGTGCTTCGTGACGTAACGTTCTCCTCTGATGAGATTACTTCTTCCTGCCGACGTTCTGATCTGCTTCTATCTCCGCGCACGTTCGATACAATTATTAGAGTCAACAGACAAAGCAAAGAAAAAAATCAAACGGTGGGTGTTTAATGCATCTGAGGCACGTGCCCTACGCATCAACCTTGCACCTGCGTCTCTTTTTTTTTTTGCCGCCATTTCCGCGGTGTCCTGCTGTCGTATCGTCTCCCTATTCCTTCACTGAAAAGCCTTGCTTAACGCTGCCGCACCTCCTCTATACCCACTTTCCCATTTCTGCTCTTTTTTAAAACAACACGCATACTTTTTCTTGTAAAAGCTGGTCTACCTTTGTCAGAGCATTTTATCCCTGATTCAGTCCGCCAAAAGCAAACGACGCCTAAGATGCACTTGGAGAACCACATTGCCGACTATAAGAGGGCTCTTGTTGAGAATGGAGAGGACTCCATTCGTAATGCCCTGCTTCTACTCCAGTACAGTCCTCTGGTGCAGATTATATCCTTCTTGAGCGGCAGCGTCCTTGCACAAGAGCTGCGCACACTTCGTGCCGTCAGTCCGCAGATGCGGCTAGACGCAGAGACGTTGGCGGCGAGACCCAGACACGAAAAGGAGGGTGTATCGGCTACGGTGTGGTTCGAGGGGCTGCAATTCCGTGTCTGGGCGAGTGCAAAAGCACCACAGTCGCAGCGTCTTGCGCAGTCGATTTGGTGGGCTGGTGCGTGTCGCCTGCCTGTGAGGGCCACCGTCAACAACGCACGCAGCGATGTCCTAAAGCTTCTCTCTGACGGGCCCAAGGACCAAGTCGAGGGGTTGGAGGTTCTGCTGCCTTCTTTACCGACCTGCATGAGGAGCAAGGCAGCGACGTGCGACGGACGGTGTAAGAGCATCCTCTGCAACTTGTCTGCGTTCGCGAATTTAAAAAAGCTTTCCATTCAGTGTGGACAGTCCGCCAATGCTAAGGAAGCTGCGGTTTATGTTTCGAAGGTGCTGCGCAGTGTTGCTCAGTTGCCGATTTCTGAGGTGGAACTGAGCGGCGTGACGCAGCTGGGGAACTTTGCTTCGCTGTCGGGTGCGCCACACCTGCAGTCACTGACGGCCAAGTCATGCGGGATAAAATCATTGTCTGAGTTGTTGAGCTGTACGTGCCTTTCCAAGCTCGACATCTGCAATAACCCGCTGGAGGAAAGTTTGTCTGTTCTCGCCGGTCTGCCGAGTTTGGAGAGGCTATGCGTACAGGGCTACCACGTGCAGAATCTCGAGGGACTTGGTAGATGTCCGCGGTTGAGTGTTCTCGACGTTTCCAGCAATAAGCGGCTCACGAGCACGAAAGGCCTTGCCGGAGCAGCGCAGCTTAAGAAACTCAACCTCAGCTGGTGTAAGGCGTTGAGCAGCCTTGAGGGCCTCAGTAGCTGCCCTCTGCTGGAGGACTTGGATGTGCAATTCGACATGGCACTTGAGAGCTTCCAGGGCCTTGCTGGTGCCCCGTCTCTCCGCTACATCAACGCCAACGGATGCGCGCTGAGAAACGTGGATGGCCTCAGCAGTTGCCCGCAGCTCACCACCATCAATCTGTCTGAGAACGGTAACTTGGAGGATCTCAGCGGGCTAGCCGGTGCGCCGAGTCTCGTAAAGGTGTCTGCAATGCACTGCCGGGTTTTCAACGTTAGCGGCCTCGGCAGCTGTCCGCGGCTCGCTGAACTCGATTTGAATTATAGCCATCTTTTGGTGGACATCCGTGACCTCGCCAGGTGCCCCAGCTTGCGAATTCTAAAAGTGCACGGAACAGGGGTGCCGAACACAGACTTTCTCAGCCCTTCTGTGAAGGTTCGACTGTGATGCACCTTTCCACGCAGTTTATGGATGTTGTTGAGTGCGTCTTTCGTCTTTCAGCATTTTGCTCGCCGTTCGTCTTTTTCACAACAAAAGAGTAGGCGATCCTTTGCCACCTTTCTGCGATTCTGTGTCTCTCATCACTGGTGTCACGCTGGCCAGATGTGTTTTCGACTTCGAACGTGTTCGCGAGGACCCTCATACGAGCGTCGTAAAGCCAGCCTCCTCTTTTTTCTTCTGTTTTCATATCTTTTACCCTTATATTGTCTTTTAATTTGCTTTCTTGCACACGCAGCATCTACATATCTCTGCTGGCTGACAGGTCCATAAGTATCTTGCAGTTGACCAGAAGAGCAGATGCTGTACTTGTTTTCTACACTTTTTTTTTCTTTTGCGCCGTCTTCCGTTAGGCACTCCCCTTTTCTAAGTCGCGGTACGATGAACGTGTGTGGTTGCTACGCACACCAACACTGCTCCTCTTCCACAAGTCGTAGATGGGGAAGAAGAGTGGGGAAAAAATCGTGCTTGATTAAACAGCGGCTTAACGGTTGCGGCGATAGGTGCGTAATTGATGGATTGTTTTCTTTTTCTTTGTACCGCAGCGGTGTCAAGAGCAAAACCAGAGCCTGTGCGCCACTCCATTTCTCGTGAGTACCATCGTTACCTCTCCGTCGGCCTTCTGCAAAGCTGCACGCCAGCGAGGCTGCGTATGAGGCGCTCAGCAGTCGTCTGCCTCGGCCGGCAACCAGTGGCAGCGAATGAGCAGCGACGCGAAAAAGTTGCGGCGCAGATCGCGGCGGTACATTTGTGTTTGGTTATTTGGCCACAAACGCCGCTGCTTCTGCTGCTATCCTACTTTACTGCAGTGACGCAGCAAACGAGGAGCAGTGAAGGTGAAAGGCAGGCAATGGCCTCACCCATAGCATTTTCTTTTTTACCTTTGAAGGCGTTCTGCTGCTCCCCTATATGAGCTGAGGTGCGCAGCATCGTATCCAGGCCTGTTGTCTTATCAACGTGCTTCATGTCCTCCGTTAAAAATGCAAACAGTAGTTTTATTTTTTGAACAAATAAAGGCCACATAGCCGTCAATATTAAAAAAAAAAAAAAGAAATCTTTTCTTTTACAAAGATGAAATCTCTTTTTCCTCGCGGCAAACAGCGTGGTCAATGGTGAGTGGCGTCAATTCTTGTTGTGTGCCTTGTTGTGCTTTTGTTGTACTTTGTGATGTCGAAAAGATCACCTTCGCTTTTCACCGCAACTCTGTTATGCAGAAAAAATTTCACGAGGATGCACTTCACCAAAAACGGCTTTTTTGCATCCTTGTGTGTCTCCGCCTCGTCTCGTCAGCAAAATTGCCACGTCGTCTCTTTTTAGTGCATGCATTTTGTCTCTTGTTTTTCCAAATCGCACGGTGAGTTCGATACTTGCTCTTTTTCTCGCTTTTTTTTTTTTTGGTTGACTCGTGCGATCCCCATCGCGCGCGCCTTCGAATACAGCACATCTACGAAGTAGTCTTTCCCTTTGAGGGATGAGAGTACACGAGGTGCAGCGAAGCAGAGAGACCAGTGGCGTGACAGGAAAGAGGCTCCTCGCTGACAGTCACTCATCGCTCACAAGAGGCACAGCAGTGGAGGAAGCAGCAACGACCCAGCGATGCGTCGGGTGCAGTAGTAGAGCTGCTTTCCCTCTTCAGCTGCTACTGCTCAACAAGCAGCGGAATGCAAAGCGAGGAAGCGGCTGACAGCTGTGCCTCCAGAGGGGCGGCAGCAGTGCGTTCTTTCGGTAGGCGCTGTGTCCTCCTTCTGTTGCGCAAGAGCATCGTATACGCAAGACGTGTGCTGTCTTCTTTTCCACTGTACTCTTCTCTTCATTCCATTCTCTCTCTTTCTGGACGCGGTGTATCTTGCTATGTGGTTAGTGCGGCTTCTCAACAGGCTGACCTGCACTCCCGTGCTCTCCGTTTCTTGTCGACGTAGCCGACAGCGACTTCTTTCTCTCCACTTCACCCTTCACACTCTTGCTGTCGTCACGCACACCTGCGAGAGATGGCGAGGCACTCCATAGCCCTCAACTCCGTACGCAGCATACACACCTGCAATGGATTCTGCCAGCACGGTGCGGACGGCTCTGAAGTACGCTGCACACGTGGCGGATCTCCAACTCTCCCTGTCGGAGACACCAGCTTGTGACGGCGACGCTGGCGCTGCCCTCTGCGACCCACCGGTGGACGGGTTAGCGACCATCATGAGCTACATGCCTTGTGCGTCTCTCCAGCGCAACTTTCACACAATTACCGCTGTGAGTCCACAAGCCCGTCTTTACACGGAGGCCCTGACGCAGTGTAGGGAAAATGTCGCGAGGCGGAGCGGTGACGGTCACAGACGCAGGAGAGCTGGTTTGCGCCATTTCAGAAGGAGCGACGCCGATGGCGTACGAGAGGTCGTCGGCATGGTGGGCGGAGCGGTGCGGGCCGCCTCTGACGGTGAAGATTGACAATCACCACAGTGACATGTTGCGTGTCCTCACGAGCGCTGCAAGGAGTCGCGTTGCTGAGTCGTCCATGCGCGTAGAGGCTGACACGGCCTGTTTGAGCAGCAGCGGTGTTCCGTGCGAAGGAAGTTGCGGAACGGTGCGGGTTGGCCTTGAGGAGGAACATGAGGAGACTGGTTGTGCAGGGGCCGATACATGACGGCACTGGTCGCGCAGTGAATGCAGTGGGTGAAGTCCTTTGCGCTGCGGCAGGGAATAAAACGGAAGAGGTGTCATTTGCGGACGTTGCGCTCCTCAGCGGCTTGCCTTCCCTTGCCGGGTACCAGCACCTCCGCATTGTGCGTGTTCATCACTGCGATCTGCTAAGCGTTGGCAACCTGCGAAG
This sequence comes from Crithidia sp. LVH-60A, assembly GCA_030078075.1. Lineage (NCBI taxonomy): Eukaryota > Euglenozoa > Kinetoplastea > Trypanosomatida > Trypanosomatidae > Crithidia > Crithidia sp. LVH-60A. The sequence goes on from CP119667.1 coordinate 413,302, forward strand.
GCATCCGTGGCTTACAGTCGTGGAAGCGATAGAGAGGACGAATGTGAGAAGTCTCGAGGCCTTCGCAAGAGCACCGAATTTACAGAGGCTGGCCGCCAAGAGCACGGGATTGGAGGTCTTGAATGGTTGCAGCAGCTGACCGTTCCTTGAAGAAGTGCGCTTTTCACATAGTGATCGTCTTACCAGCCTTTCCGGTCTGCGAGGGTTGCCGTGCCTCCGACTCCTTGAGACGAGGAAGTGTGACTTGTGCCATCTCAGCGGCTTGGATGAGTGTCCTTTACTCGAGTGTGTGACTGTGCGTAGCAACCCTATTTTCACAAAACTTTGTTGATTTGGCTGGCACGCGTTCTCTCGAAGCTCTGGATGTGGTCAACTGTCATGTGTAATGCCTCGACGCGCTGCGCCACTGCCTGAAACTGCGCGAGGTCTCTGTGACCCTGCGTGATGACTTTCAAAGGCACGTCCGTCCTCAGCGTGGCAGAGTTCGACATAACGGGGTGACAATCGAGTGTAGAAAATCAAGCCCGTGACCATTCCGCCTGCCTTCCCTTCAGCTTTTTTAGGAGCTTTCGCATGCGCTGTGCAGCAGCGCCGCCGCGTACGACGACGAAATCGAACGCAGTATCCGCGGCGCCGTCGGTCGCGACCAGGACGTCTCCGTCGCCGTGAAGACGATGGCTGAGGCTGACCGATGGAGAAGATGAAAAGGTTTTTTGCGCGATGCCTCGCTGTGGTTGTCGGCCGGCGTGCACCACGTGTTCTTCAGGACCTTTCTCGGGAGCCGCGGCCTCGACGTGACGCTGTACGGCAAGCAGCCAAACGGCACTCACGTGGTGCTTTGCTGCGCTCTCCACAAGCGGGCGACTCACCAGATTCTCCGCCGCGCTGCCCGCCAGTACCATCCCGCTAGCGGTCAGACTGTCTGCCTGCTCGACACTCTGACAGCCACTGCAGCAGACTTCACAGCAGACCTCATGGCGCGCGAGGACTCTTTCAAGCACCAGAACAAGGCAGTGGAGTCGCAGAGACATCGTCTGCAAGTGCTGATCACAAGCAAGATCTCTCAAGCGCTGCTGCGTCATCTGGAAACTGAAGACCGCGGTGCAGGACTGCATGCGCCAACTGCGAACAACAAGAAAGGACTCTACCTCTGTGTGCGAGCTTTGTGGTGCCGCACTGCTTCGCGACGTGGCTGTCGACGAAGAGGGACGCGATCACTCAGGAGGAAGGGAATGCGGCGTGTCGTGCTCGGTTGGTGGCAGACTTGCAACGAGACGTCACTGGCCGCTTCCTCAACGCCGCGATCAACGACGTGGCGGCGCTCGTGTGCCTCTCCTGTGCACGACGGATGAGCTCGTGGTGGTGGCCACTGCACTGCGAGGCACTCAGCTGGACCTCCCGTTGTGCGCGCCGAGAGTGTACGAGCTCTTTGCCGGATGCCGCAACGGTGTTTGCGCGTACTCGATTCCAGAGCTCATCCACGCACTGGAGGCCGCCTAGCGCGGCAACATCGACGACGTCCGAGCGCACGTGCTGGCCTTCAACGATGGCCTTAGTCGGTGGATTAATGCACAGGAGCAGCTTGCGGACGACCTCAACACCATGCACCGCGAGGCGGGCGACGGTGACGATGCGGAGCCTGGCGGCGATCTGTCAAGCGTGCACACCACCACGGCCTTCCTCAGAGCACTGTCGAGGGATCGCTATCTGCGGCTTGTTGGCTCGAACAGTGTCTTGCTTCCCTCTGTTTTTAAGGACAACGGGCTCAGCTTTGCCGAAACCATGGCGATGCTGGAGGCACTCGTGCGGCACGACTTCGTGAAGGATCCGCCGTTTACGGTGGAGAAGAACTCGCAGTAAGCAGCGAAGTACGAGGCGGTTCAGCAGGTGATGCCTGAGCTGGTGAGCAAGCCGCGCGCCGCACCACCGAGAAGCTCGCTCGACTTCCTGCGAATGTGTGTGTAAGGAGCGGGGTTGCCGTGGAGGGTTTGGACGCTGTGTTTGTTTGCGCCGCTCCTCTTTGCTGCCGCCTTTGAGAATAGCCGACGCGCTATTCCACGAGCACGCGCAGACATACGCGGAAAAGTTGGAGAGGAAGAGCGACATTTCGCGTGTGGGAATGGCGGTGGTGATTCTGGTTGGCTGCCTTGGCGTTGTGCGTGGCTCTTTGCTGTGGTGTGCGGGTTGTGGCTGCGGCTGTGGTTCTGCTAAAACGTTGGCCCTCGGCCGAGTTGAGCCGGCGCAGAGCGCTGCTATTGGTTGGAGTTAGGTAATGGGTTTTGGGCTTAGGAATAGGGTTAGGGTTTCGTTTCTGAGGCCGGCAGCCAAGGACATCGAATGGCACTTTGCTGTTTTGCGTTTGTGGTGTTTGTCGGCTTGCTGCGGTGCAAGGGCGTGACGTGGCGGAAGCCGCGGCGACAACGATAGGTGAATCAATGCCAGTGTGTGTACTAGGTATGCTCCTCGGCAACATTCGCTACGCTGCATGCGCGCGCTGTGTGCTGACATGGCTGTCTGTGCTTCGTGCTGTCATAACTCTCTCTTTCTCTTGCTTGTGTTTCTCCACTCTTTCTTTCTTTCTTCCCGACAATGGGATGCGTATATCTTGTGTGGTGGCTACTTTCGGTCTCCCCGTGTCTTCTTGCCTGCGTAACGCCAGCAGCGAGGCACAAAAGCGATACGTAGAATTTGAGATCCGCAGCTAGCTGGTTTTTGGGTCAGCAGCTGAGCTCCTTTTGTTTTTTGTTTTTTCCTCACGGAGCATCCGCCATGTCTGGGTTTGCCGAGGTCGAGCCTTTCCCTGCGGGGTCGAAGGGGGTGGAAACCGTTCCGGCGGCGCCGGTGGGCCCCGAGGTGTTGCGCCACCAGCGCGTGAGAGCGGTGCTTGAGAAGCACCACGCTGACGGCGTGATCAGCACGGAGAAGCTGAACGAGCTCCTCCAAAAAGCCCTGGAGAAGATGGTGAGGGGAGTGTTCTCCGAGCCCGTCGCGCCGACGAAGGACAAGGAGGACGTCGGGGTTGCGCAGCTTTTCCGCCAACAACGGGAGGAAGAACTGGAGCCCTGAAGGAGGCGGCGCTGCTGGGCCCAGAGGCACATCACCAGCATCCTTTCCGGTGGCGACGATGCCACGAAGACGCTGCAGGCGAGGCGCCGGCAGTTTTTCTCGGAGGCAGAGGCCGGCCTCCTTTCACCCACGGAAGTGTTCCCCGGGAGGTGCACTTTGTTCACGGAGGATGTGGCGCGCGAACACGCCATCATACTGGGCATCCTCCAAAAAAATATGAGCGAGGTCGACCGGCTGCCGCTCCACAACTGGCTCATCTTCGAAGATATGAAGCCGATGGAGCGGGAGCGGTATGGCCCCGTCATAGATGAGCTGGCGGTGCCGTTGTTCCCGGTATGGAAGCACCCGAGCGGGGAGCGCCTCCAGGCGCTCAATAAGAAAATCCTCAGCGAAGCGATGAAGAGGCGCATGGCAGCAGGACACGTGAGCGGCGGCTGTCCCCCAGCTTGTGGTGCTGGCAAGTCCCTCTTCCGGAAGAACCGGACGCTCTTTGGAGGAGGCTACCAGGCCGTGGTGTACGAGAACGAAGGAAAGCAGGTCGCGGCGGTTGATCTGAGCGACCTGGAGGCATTCCTGGGTGACCTGTCGCGGCGGGTCGACGAACTGCGGCAGGAGAAGCGTGCGGTGGGCTCTGCTGTCCTTGGTGAGCTGCGCACGAGCCTCAAACAGGCACGCGGCAACCATGGCGGCCTGCGCAACCAGAAGGCCGACCTGCAGCGGCTCCGCCATAGCATCAAGCGCTACATGCCGAGGAGCGGAAGCTGGCAGCCGCGTGGCAGCTACCGCGGTGGCGGTGAAGGCGGTAGTGACGGCGATCCGGTGTGTTTGGTGGCGGTGAGGCTGCGCCAAAAAAACTGATGCCCGGTGGAGCCGGAGCCGTCGCGGTGAAGGCGGGTTCCGTTGGTGTGGCAGCACGTGCCGCGGGGAGCGACGTCCCGAGCGCCTTCCGCAAGGAGGTGTGTGGGGCGGTGATTTCCGCGAGGGCAAGACGTCCAACTTCGAGCTCGACGCCGTGTGCCAGCGGTACCTTCCGGAGTCCGCGATTGCTCCGTCGGACACAATGGTGCGCCTGAACGGCCAGCGCGTCAAGACGCTGGTCGCGATGGTTCGCCGTCAAGGCACGGTGTTTTTTCCGATCTTCGTGATGAAGCATTGGATCGCCGGCGTGCTGACGCAGCAGGCGGGAGGGCACGTCGTGCTGACGACGTACGACTCCGCACCGTCCCCCGTGGTGGAGGAGCAGCTGTGCTCCGTGTTTCGTTCTGTGTGGCCGGGACTTCGTTTTGCAAAGGGCGTGTGCCCGCGCCAGGAGCGGAACAGCAATGACTGCGGTATCTTCATGACCGCCATGTTCTTTGGTCACCGCCTCAAGCTGCGAGCGGTGATGCACCGCGACCTCCCGGCACGCCTGCGCCGCCTCCTTGCAGCGATACGCCAGTGCCCACCACCGAAGGAGCACTTCCTGGAGAAGATCCGCAAGGTGCTGGTGAATCAACCTGCATCGCACAAGGACTTCTTCTACGAGGAGATCCTGCGGCAGTCGTGGCGGAAAGACGGCGCGGTGGTGCGCGGCGGGGCCGGCCAGAGGAGGAAGGACGCGGGTAAGGGCGGCCGTGGTGCCGGAAAGCGCGACGACGACGCCAGGCGCGAGCGCGAGGCTGCAGCCAAGCGAAGAAAGCGGAACGAGGCTGTGGCAGCGAAGCGCAAGGCTGCAAAGGTGACGGCGGCTGCGGCAAAGAAGAACACCTCCAAGCCACCTACGCCGCGGCGCAGGCCCGACCCCACCAACCCACCGCTCCAGCAGCGAAGCCGCGGCCGCAAGGCGGCACTGAAACACTACGACGACGATGCGGCGGACGTGGCCCTGGCCGAGCAGTGGGCGGCGTCGCGTGCGACTGAAAATAGTGCGACAGCAGCACCAGCCTCTGCGCAGGCAACCGCTCTCACAACTACGACGGCTTCACAGTCGAGCGCGACAGTGGCCACCCGCATGCGCACATCACAGCATGGCAATGCGGAGGCGCTCGGGTGACCGGTTGCGGGGTGGGCAAAGCAGGCACTCGCAGAGGCACGGCGACACTTGCGGCGTGTGTACGTTTCTGTGGTGGACCACCTGTGGGCGGCGACGGCGCTGGCTATGTGCGGCGACGGCGCGTCGCGGGGCCTGAGCGAAGTGGCGGTTGGCATGCAGCGTGTGCGCCACAAGCTGCCGGAGCTGCAGCCGTACAGCGTGCAGAAGGGATGCTTCGTCTGCTGGAGAAGCGCGTGCGCGTGGTAGACGACGTCCCTTCCGCTGACGAGGAGACGCTGACGGACGTGGCGGGTGTGCGGCGACTTGTGTTCCGCGCCGAGGGCGGCACGGAGACGGCTACGCTCGACCCGTCCATAGACAAGTGCTACCTTGTTCGTGGCCCGCTGCTGGAGCGGCTTCCGAATAGAGCGTGGGTAGGTATGTGTTTGTGCTCGGTGCCTGCCTGCGGGAGAGGCGCCAGAGGACGTGGACGGCGTGCGCTTCCCCAGCTACTACACGCGCTGACGCGTGTGTGGCTGCGGAGGCCGCTGTGGGCGTGTGCGTGCCGGCTGCGGTGACGCACTACTCCGCGTCCAAGCCGCAACGCGTGTCGCGCAACGTGACCCGGTACGTGCCGCCGCCGCGCAGTCAGCAGCAGCCTGCATCCGAGCACGACGACAACGAGGAACCGACCAGTGCGCCGCTGCGGCGGCGAGACCGTCTCCCCGATGACGACGCAGACTTCGCCGTTGGCGACGGCGACACCACCGCCGCTGTCGTGGACGCGGAGGACGCTGTCGGTGACGTGCCGGGGAACCGGCGTGGCGACGGCTACGCAGACATGGACGCGCACATCTCCGAGGAGGCAACGCGCGCGCTGGCGGACATCCGCGCGCTGTCTTTAAACGTCCAGGGCAGGTCTCTGACGGGCCCCGAGGAGGATGCCGAGGTCTGCTCGCTAAACTGGTTCTTCTTCGCCAGCAAGCCGCCACACATCTCGCAGCTTGCATGGAACTGCGTGCGGCCGGACACACCCGCTCGCACCACCTGCGTTGGCTGACGCGCATCAAGTGTATTCCGACAGCGAGCCTGCAGATGAGCCTGCCGGTGGCGTGCATCGACCTGATGCTGTCGACGGCACGCGCGCGGCGGTGAAAGTGGGCGACGACGGCCAAAGCGTTTTCTGGGTTGGCGGGGGCTCTGCGCGACCTGCCGCTGTACTCGACGCAGCGGCGCGGCATCCGACTGCAGGGCGACCCGGAGTGGCGCAGCGCGTTTGCGACTGTGCAGCGCTACATGAAGGAGTCGGTGCCGGACGCACCGCCTTTTGTGACACTGGCGCGCAGGTGCGGGCGGTGCTAGCTACCCTGCGCTGTGCGCATCCGCGCGCGGCGCTTTTTCTGGCGATGATGTGGGGCTTCGCGGCGCGTGCGGGCGACATTGCGATGCTGCGGTGCAAGGGCGCGGCGGTCTTCCAGGATGTGTGGCGCCGCCGCTGTCCGAGCAGCACAACGTGGGCACGGCATCGGTGCTGCTGCTGGCGGATGGCACGGCAGACACGGTGCGTGTGTGTCGCTGACGGTGCGTATGGGCAAGGGTGCGAAGAAGCGTGGCCCGTACCCCATTTCGTCGGTGCTCACGCGGGAGCTTGCGGGCAAGCTGCAGCAGATGCTTGTGCAGCGCCGGCCGGGCGAGTGTCTTTTCGCGCCGTACATGGAGGAGCTGCGCACGGTGGTGGTGGCGTCGGCGCTGGCCAAGTAGAAGGCTGGCGCGCAGCTGCCGTCGGTGCGCAAGGGAGCGCTGCGGTGAATGGCGGATGCGGGGGTGCCGATCAAGGACCTCATAACGCTTTTGGACCACGCCAGGCAGGCCACGCTGCTGCGATACCTTGGGTATGGTCAGCGGCCTACGGTGGATATGCCGAGACCGCGCGGGCAAACGCCAGCCGCGCGCTGTTCCCGACCCCCTCTAGAGGCGGCGACGTCGCTGTTCCGCTACCGCTCGCAGGGGTCTTCGTGTCACCAACTGGGCATCAACGTGCGCGAGGTGGCGGAGATGGTGGAGCGTATGGCCGGTTACGTGCGCGTGATGGCCGAGACGCCGGCTGCCGTGCGAGACTGGCCGCTTCACCTGAAGCACAACACGCCGCTGGACATGGCAGCGGTGCTCGGGATGCCGACACACACCGGGCCCGGACGCAGCGCTTCCTGCTACGCGTGCAGTGCTTCCTGGACGCGCGCTTCTTCGACGGGCTGCGCACGTCGCGCACGGTGAAGCGCTGCGCGCTGACGGCGGGCAAGGTGGCCAAAGCTGTGGAGATGGGAAAGTTCGAGCCCTGCCCGGCCAACGAGGTCAGCGGCGTGGCGCTGCAGGGCGGCGTGCACGGGGTGAACGTGTGTTCACGGTGCCGGAGTTGAAGGGCCGGCGCCGGCTTATCACGGAGCCGCTGCTGAACCGCGTCATTCCGAAGCACCACATGCCGCGCGTGCACTACGACACGCGGCTGGGGCGGCGCCAGCGCTTGCGGCACGCCAGCTACATGCTGCAGATCGACTTTGATGCTTACTATACGACGCTATCCCGATTGCAGAGACGCTGCGTAACAAGTTTGTCTTTCGTGCGAAGTATGACGGGCGTTACTACCGGCTGTGGACGCTGCCGACGGGTGCGCGCTGGAGCGTGTGGCGGTGGGCCAAGCTGTAACGTGGACGATAGTCGACATCGGCACAACGGTGACCATGTCGACGGTGCTCGACAACATCCTCGTCGCCGCGCGCGTGGGCGAGGAGGCGGAGTCTGTGCGCGCCGTGCGTGCGATCGTGTCGCGCATCAAGGCGGCCAACCTCATGACGTCCCCGGCACGCGGCGAGCTGGAGGCGATGTCGGACGCTGACCTGCTGCATCTGGCGAGCGGGTCGACTGTTTTCCTTGGGGAGGAGTACGTGTGGAACGGCCGGGAGCGCGTGGTGCGCAACTCGGTGAGGACGGTGGCGAAGCTGCAACTGGCGCTACGCAAGACTACGCACACACGATCCGGAGTCTCGCGTCGCTGATCTCACTGGTGTGTTCTTTGCGCTGCACCCACGACGCAGATGAGCCCTGCGCGTGCCTTCAAGCTGCTGCGCGCGTACCGCGGCATCTACCGCCTGACGTTCCGCGGCTACGGCTGGGACGACGCCGCGCCGTACATCGACGCTGCCGCCACGCGGTCGCTACAGGAGATTGGTGGCGAGTTTGCGCGAAACCCATGGTGTGCCATCTCGGACGAGCGGCATCCCACTTCCGATGAGGCGGACTACGATGTGGTGTGTTTCACGGACGCGTCGCTGGAGGGCTGGGGTACAGTGATGAACGTGCGCGGCCGTGCGCCGCAGACGTGGACGTGTACCGGCAGCGCTGGACCGAGGACCTGGAGCAGCAGGTAGGCAGCGAGGAGGGTGCCGCGGAGCAGGTGCTGGAGCAGCTTCGTCATCATCAGCGGCACCAACGGCCCGGCCACATACCCAACCCCGACGCGGAGGCGGACCGTTTCATGGCGCGCTACTCGGCGCACGCAGAGCCTCGCGCGGCGCATCTGATGCTGCAGCACCTTGTGTGCACCACCACGACCTGCGCGACGGTGCGCGTGTGGCGCTGGTGACGGACCACCGCGCCATCGTGATTGCGCAGAAGCACCTCAACGGCTTTGGTGGCATCGGTCACGGGTACTCCCTGAACCAGCTGTGTTTGGGTACGCGTATGGCCTGTGCTGCGGTCGCAAAATCGAGGTGGTGTTTTTCTACGTCGAGGGTGCGCGGAATCCGGCGGACGCCTACTCGCGCCACTTTGGTGATGAGGACGCGACAAGGTTGCTCGAGGTGCGTCGCGTAGGCACGATGGGCGTGCTTTTCCTGCGGGATACATGGTGCCCGCTTCTGGAGGAGCGGCGCGTTGAGGATGGCGGCGACACGTGACGCGAAGGCCGCACCTTCTCTGTTTTCGTGTGAGCAAGGGATGTGTGAAAGTGGTGACGCCGGGTGGTTGGTGTGCGGAAGTTGGCTATGCGCGTGCTGCACTGGTGCGTGTGCGTGTGAGCACCCGGCCTTCCCAGTGCCGAGCCACAAGAAACCACCACAAAGCAAGACACACGTTACTGGTCGCAGCGTGGGACACGCGACTGGCCGCCGTGGCGGTCGGTGTGTGTGCTGCCAGAACCTCACTGTTACGCAGCTGGCGGCTGTAGTCGCGTGAATGTCTGCCGACTGGTGCACCCGAGTGCTGCTGCTGCATGGCCTCTGTGTGTTCGTGTGCCGTCTGGCCCCGCTTCATCTTTTTCTCGCTTTTCCCACTCGGCAGCGATACCCTCTCACACAGGTCGGTGGCATTTCATTTCCGAGGCCGGCGGCCGAGGACATCGAATGGCACTTTGCTACTTTACGTCTGTGGGGACTGTCGGCTTGCTGCGGTGCAAGGGCGTGACGTGGCGGAAGCCGAGGTGACAACGATAGGTGAATCAATGCCAATGTTTGCACTGGGTGTACCCATCTGCAACGTCCGCTGTTCTGCGTGCGCGCGCCATGTGTGCTGACATGGCTGTCTGTGCTTCGTGCTGTCATCACACACTCTCTCTCTTGCTTGTGTTTCTCCTTTCTCTCTTTCTTCCTCCCCTCAACAACGGGATGCGTATGCCCTGTGTAGTGGATACTTTCGGTCTCCGCGTGTCCTCTCGCCTGCGTAACGCCAGCAGCGAGGCACAAAAAACGCCTACCCGCCCACCCTGATATTCGGAGCAGATTCGTCTGTCCGTAGCTTGCTAATGTGTCTTTCTTCTTTTGATTTCTTCCATCTTGGTTATTGTTTGGCACCTAACCTGCGCGCATCGCTTTTCTTTCACTCTCTCTTCCTGATTCTTGTTTTTTTCTTTTTGACTCTGTTTTCTGTTTTCGCTCTCACGCGTGTGAATTCGCCTGTGACGGCTGCTGTGTGTGTGTGTATGTGTCGTCATCTTGACCGGGTGTCGCCGCGCACTTTAAATGTGATTTCTTCCTTGTTTGGCAGTTTGCCCTCTCTTCTGTTTCGTTCCCTGATTTCTTGTTGTAACTTTCTCTCTTTTGTGCTTTTTCTGCTCTTGTTTTTTCCCTCCTGTACCGGCGGCTGTGTATTCATTTCCGCGTTTTTTGTTTCGATTGTTCCTCTCGCTCTCTTGATCTCTCTGTTCTTGTTTTTCCTCTGTTCTCCTGTTGCGCTCCTGGCGCGGCTTTGCAGCTTGGCGTGCGACCAATACCTTTCCCGCGTGTCCAGTGTAGTGCGGTTCTGTCGTTCTCTTCTCCTGATAATGTTGTACCTCGCGTCTGCGGTGGGCACGATCCGTCGCTGAGCTGTTGGCTGACCACCTGTGTTCTTTTCTGCTTTGTTTTCCATCTGCGCGAGATGTGTCTTGTTTGTTCTCCCGTTGCACCTGTCCTCTGTTGCCTGTCGGCCGCGGAGCGCGCACTCCACCCAGTACCCGTGTCTTTGTTTACCTTTCTAGTTTTGTCTAGGTGTTTTGTTTTGCGTGCCGCAGCTGTGCCTGCTTGTTTTTCTCTCTTTTCTTTTTTGTACTCGCTGTGCTTCCTCCGCGTGTCCTGTTTGGCGCGCTGCCACCTGTTTGGTTAGGGTTAGGGTT